>VYZM01010093.1:539639-566713 GCA_013398915.1 Dromas ardeola | reverse complement strand
CCCCCTCCCTGCCCCCGGCAGACGGAAGGGGAGCGGTGGCGGTTTCGAATGGCCGATGGAACCTTGGAGCGATGAGCAGAGCACGCACCCCGTTTGCTCCGGACCCCGTCAAACTGTTGCTGCTTTATGCCGTGCTCGGCATCCTGGCCGTTCATGGCTTTGGGTGAGTGAATGTTTCCCAAGCTGTGTCACCATGGGCTGATACAATAAAGAGTGAAAATCAGTACAGACTCTCTGCTTTCACGTTGGATGGCACATAATTGCTGTCTGGAGCGATTTCTGTATTTCTAATGAATAGCGCAAGACATTGTTTTGAAGTTAACGTAGTGCAATGTGTCTGCCTTTAGAAAAATAGTCCTGTTTGATAAATCTGAGATGAGAAATTGCCACGGTCGTGTTGTAATGTGCCATTTGCAACATGCAGCCTCCTCCTGTGCTAGCTGCCCAACAGTGTGCTGGAGAGACGGGCTTTTCTTTGAGTACGTGAATGGCAAGAATCTGGCTGATAGTTGTTTCTTTCTCTGCTAGCTTAATACGTATTGCTCTTTCAGAGGACCGCGGTCAATCAGTGACTGTAATCTTCCCAGTCTAACTATATTTTTCCACTGTTCTCTGAACTTTGAGCTCTGATTTCATGCCTCAGTGAGCTGATGAGTTTTTGTAATTCCTTTATTCCATGTGATTTTTAATATGCAGTAATGGGAGCCCCTTGCCAGGCATTAAATCATAGTTAAAGCTTCAGCTGATGCTATTCCTTGTCTTGGTGGAAGAATTGGGAACACTACTGTGTTAGTTTACTTGTCAAAGTGGGTATGAAAAGAAACTAATTATCAACATTTTACTCCAGCTTCCCACTTAGATTAGGTGCAACAAGGACGAGTTTGTCTGGGATGAGGATTTAATCAGAAATACTGAATCCACCAAAAGAATGGGCAGCATTTTAGCTGTGGCATCATGGAAACCTTGGAGGCAATTGTCACGTGAGGGGGCGAGAGAGGGGCTGGGGTGAAGAGTAAAGGCTTGTACTTGGGTTTCAGGTTCACTACTGGGATGAATGGGATTAATGGGTTAATGACTCTCTATTGTGAACCGAGAATAGAATCTAAGACTAATGGGTTTGGACAGCTTGAGAAAAAAAAGGCGAAGGGAGGCACTTAAGCCTGGTTTCCAAAAATGCTGAGTGCACACCAGTCCTTAGCATTGCAACTGGTGTTTGTCATGGAAGTGTCCAACCTTGTAGCTGTTCATCGTGTACAGCAGTGAGGTACCAAAGTGCCACCCGTACAGCAAGCAGCAAGGAGCGATGGGGCAAGGGCAGCAACTGAAGGTACGGATTTTACTGCTGGCCACTTGGCCAGGTTATTTGGTAGGGCTTGCTCAGCTTGAGATGAAGCCCAGGTTGGTGGGACATGGGTTGAGTTTCCCATGCTGGCTAGATGAAATGTGTGTCCTGCGGTCACCCCTCCTGAGTGCTCTGCAGACTTACTCTCATGGGGTGGTGTAGAGGACTGGGTCTACTCTTGGGCATTGAAGAGTGCATCAGGTTTCATACAGAATTAATGCCAATGAAATGGGTACTGAGACCTATAGGTCACATGGAAGATTTGGTGAGGTCTAACAAGTGTTAGTTCTCTTTGGTGTGTAGTTTTAAACGGTTATAGGCCAAGTTGCTCTGTCCTTGCAACTCGGTGGTTTCACATGATGAAGCTCTTCTGTTGTTGAATGCAGTGGTGAAGAGGAGACCCTTAACCTCAGCAGCAGCACCAAGAGCATGGCCAATGGCAGGCGCACCCGGTCGGTGAGCACCCTGCCCCAGCCTCGCGACTGCGAGCTCTCTGCCTGGTCCTCATGGAGCAAATGCGATCCCTGTCAAAAGAAAAGGGTGAGTGATGTGGTCTAGGCATGAAGTTTGAGAAACCAGGAGGGCAGGACCTCCTCCAAGGCTTGTCTTTTTTATCCATGGGGTTGGACGAACAGCGGGGAGCTGCTGAGGAAAGCCCTGTACAGGTGAGGCTGCATGTTATTGCTTTGAGGTGGCTTTCAGTTCTTCAGCTCTTCACTCCTAGTGAATCCGTTTCCAGGCTACTTCGCTGTCCTGAGGAGGTGTAAGCCCAGACTTGGTGAAAAGACAGGCAGGAGGCCCAGGCTTTGCAGGGACTTTCTCTCCATTGCAGTCCTCCTCTTCCAGCTTCGGCGCGAAACATCATCCCCACTAATGGTCCCCTGTGGGACCTGGAGACTCTCGGTGCCTCTCAGGATTAAGATGCTTTTTCTTGTCTGGCAACGAGCATTTTCTACCCGAGAAGCCCCATCAAACGAAAGTAATGATCCCAGTGGTGTGAAGAGCAAAATCCCCCTTGCTAGAAGGACCTCTGCTAACGAGTTGGAGAAGCCATTCCCTGCCTTACACAGGAATAACCAGCGATGGGAGCTGGGAGGAGTGAAGCTTCGTATCAAAGAGTTAATCTTAAAAGCTGGGAAGAAAAGGAGGGCTAACATATTGGACGGAGTAATTGACTGCTTCACAGCAGTGTTGTGGGCGGAAAAAAATCCCTAATGATACAGAGGGCCAAGTAAATACACTGACAGAAAATAACAAGGGATGTCGTTACCAGCGTTAATTGAAAGAGAGGAGATGTAACTGAATCCTTCCTTACTCTTGCAAATGCCCGCACTACCCTGTCAGGCTCATTTAAATAAACTGTCAAAGAAAAGTAAACTTTCCTTCATCCCTTCCAATCCTCAATCCTTCCTTAGTAAAATTAAACCTGTCGCAGATCAGAAACCTTTGAAATGAGGCACGTTACCAGCATCACACTTCTTTGACGACGCTGCTTTTTTTTATATGACAGTACTCTTAGATCAGATCTCCCTGACACAAAGTTTGTTTTTTAACTAGGCAAGCGTGAAATTCACAATTTCTGTACGCTTGAGTCAATATTTTTTATTTCATCACAGTACAGATTTGCCCGTCTGGAACAACCTTCTCAGTTCAATGGAGACCCATGTGATTACTCTGACAAAGAAACCGAAGACTGCGTTACAAATAATCCTTGCAGGAATAGAGTTAGATGTGATGGTTTTGTGTGTGCAGTTACAGGTAAGGACTTACGGAGTGAGAAGTGGTGGAGCTCAGGTGGCATCTCTGACACCACCACGCTGAACTTCCTGCTTCTACAGGGGTTTGCTGGGCTAAAGGGATGTCGGGAGTTGACCCGGGTCCATCCGTGCCTGTGTTGCGTTTGCATCAGTGATTTTGAGTTTATTGGCCCATGTCTGTCAGTCTGAAGCATGTCTTTAAAATCTCCAAACAGGAAATTAAAACCCAGTTGTGTCAGTAAAATTTGTAAGAACAAGTGGATCTGAGAGCATGAGGGGAACATGCATTGGGCATCCTTGACACATGCCCAAGAGCACAGCAGGTTATGATGGTGGTCCTCATGGCATTTCCCTCCATCCTTATCAATGACTAATTAGTTGGGAGCACTGTAAGCAGTGTGGGGAAGCAAGGCAGCAACTAGCTGTATCCAAAATGTCATCAGCCTCTGCTTTGCATCTGTGCCCTGGCGGCGGAGAGGACAGTGTGCAGGGAGCAGGGCGCTGGGGCAGAGGAGACGGGGCAAAGGAAAGCGACTCTCATCTCTGTCCCCTGGGCTAGTGTTTTGGTGAGACTGAAAAACAAGAATTCAGGAATTATGGACACGGGAAGGGGGGAAAAAAAGTAATATCACATACGAGATCTGCTGAAGAGTCTCCAGCATGTTTGTTTTCTCAAAACTAAAAAATTATAGCAACAGAAAAACTCCATCCCTTTTTATACTTTTAATGAGGGATTTCTTTTTTTTTTTCCTAGGTTGAACAAGGAATTTTAAGATTTTGAAAGTTTTGAGCAAAACTGAGCAGATGGGGTTTGGTGATTGAAATTTCTGATGTTTTCCATGCAGATAGAGAGGAAATATTTTCCAGCTGGTTTTGAACCATTCGCCACAGGAGTCTTTTGTTTCTAAACTCTGAGTCAGGGACTGTGCTTTTGCAATATTACCAGTAAGCATGATAATACGTTGGCTTATAAGTAATTTTTGGCTTGCATCCTAGGGAGGTGCATTGCACGGAGGCTGCTTTGTAATGGGGATGATGACTGCGGGGACCAGTCAGACGAAAAAAACTGCAAAAAAGTGTTTAAAAAATGTGACCAGAAGATGGAGGAATACTGGGGAATAGAGAACCTGGCAAAAGGGTAAGTCAGCGACCTTCACGAGATGTTTCCTTACTTAAGGATAAGAATGATCTTATGTGGCTTCAGACATAAACATTGAACGGAGAAAAGCTGTAGCACTTGCTGTATCCAGGAGTTGGGATCCAACAGCCTTTAGGGTCATGGTCCAAAGCCTGCTGGGAAAATCCTGATGGATTCTATGAGTCTTTTGGAGAAAGATGAGGTGAGTAAAAGTCCCAGATGTCCCCAGGAGTACTTGTGCACCTTGCGGAGGTCATCAGCTCAGCTCACAAATGTATCCTGCAAGAGCCTTTGTGTTGCCAAAACCTGGTGGGTGAGGAGGGACATGTCAACACCAACTATTTCTCTAATACAGGTACTTGCCCTTAAATTAATGAGTGGGAGAGTTTCAATAATTCAGTTATTTTGCACAGATGTAAGTAGAGTTAGACTGCGGCCTGATTCAGTCTGTGAGGAGCAGGAAGGACCTAGCCTTTAGGAACCAAGAAACTACTTCAAACTCTACTTTTGAAATAAAAACAACAGAGAGTTTGTAAAAATCTGAACATTGTTATACCACTCTATAGAGTGACTTAAATCAGCATCTTGGCGTCCTGGATGGAAATATTTGACGTGGTTATGATTCAGCAGCAATCCAAAATTTATTAATAGTTTGAGGTAAATCAAGAGGTTAAATTTTAGCAGTACTTAATCATTAGCCAATTTAAGGATTTACAGGGCGATTTAACAAAATGATTGAACAGCGACTTAATTACAGATTTGAAAATGACAAGGTTCACACTAACTTAACTATAAGGTGTCCTAAATCAATATATTTGTATAAACGCCAAAACGTATAAACACACACCATTCGAGGAGTTGTACACACACACCACCCGAGTCTTTAACTACTAGGACCGAGGTCCCTTTGCGCGGGTGACTCCAGTGAGCCGACAGGTGCCTCTTCTCCTGAATCAACATGGAGGCCCCACCTCAAGCACTATGTCCAGTTTTGGGCCCCTCACCACAAAAAAGCAATTGAGGTGCTGGAGCGGGTCCGGAGAAGGGCAACGAAGCTGGTGAGGGGTCTGGAGAATAAGTCTTATGTGGAGCGGCTGAGGGAGCTGGGGGTGTTCGGCCTGGAGAAAAGGAGGCTGAGGGGAGACCTTGTCGCTCTCTACAACTGCCTGAAAAGAGGTTGTAGCAAGGTGGGGGTCGGTCTCTTTTCCCAAGGAACAGGCAATAGGACAAGAGGAAGCGGCCTCAAGTTGTGCCAGGGGAGGTTTAGACTGGATATTAGGAAAAATTTTTACACTGAAAGGGTTATTGAGCATTGGAACAGGCTGCCCAGGGAAGTTGACTGAGTCCCCATCCCTGGAGGTATTTAAAAGACGGGTAGACGTGGTGCTTATAGATATGGTTTCAGTGATGGTTTTTGTCAGAGTTAGGTAGATGGTTGGACTAGATGATCTGAAAGGTCCCTTCCAACCTAGGTGATTCTGTGAACACAAAAACATATAAACACATACAGGCAGACTAGCAGACAGAAAATATTTAGGTCCAGTACAATATATATACACCCACACTTGCAAAAGCTAATGTGTATGTCAGAAACACGTAGATAGATAGAGAGGTGGATGAAAGAGAGACTAGCCTATAGTTAAAATTTCCCTCTTCTCAAGTTTAGAGTAAATACTCCCAATACATCCGCATTCCTCAACGGCTGATGATTGAGACTCGAGAAGGTTGACTCGCCCTGGCCCTTTAACCCTCGAGGTATTTGCCTTGTCCCAACTTGGGGCAATGTGAGTCACAGCCTGCTGCGATCCAGGAGAACTCAAAGGGTCTTGCTAGAGTCACGATTTATAGGATCCGAGAAAATTGACTTTCATCAGGTACTTTTGCACTCCGGCCCAAGTCGGACAATGGGATATTCTGGTACATTCCACCAGTTGTGCAAACGCAGAACTTGATAGATCTTGAGTTTCTGGTATCACACCCCTCCCTTCCTTGGGCCATGATCCAGGTACTGTCAGGAGGTGATCACTTACCAACTGTTTCCAAGCACTAGGGGACGCGGGAACCAGGTGCACTAAGCGGTTGCCATAATGTTCTGCTCCGTTGCCCTTCGCAGTCTTTCCTGTTTTATGTTGGGTTGTTTTGTGGCCCAGGTTGCCACGTGGTCCAGGTGTTATGGGGTTGCCATAATATTCCGGTCCATTGTCCTTTGCTGCCTTTCCCGTTTTATGTTGGGTTATTACGTGGCCCGGGTCGGGGGAAATCGAGCCAAGCACCGAGTGGCCTTAGGTGGGGGGGAGGATGTTGCACCACCACACTTGGATTGCCTAAAATCTGAACCTGGCTGTGGATTTGTATTTTTGCACAGCGTATGAATTGGAAGGAGCGTCAAAATTTCTTGGATTTCTTTTCCATCAGTGAGAGAAAGTGGAATTTTTGTCCTTTGTGTCAGTGGGGTAGGATTAACCTGCATGTTACCAAGCCCCAACTTTTTGGGAATTCACGTCCACGTCTGAATTGATCCAGCTTTTACTGGCTAAAACTGTGGCAACTTTCTCTAAGATTGGACTGTGTGAAAAGAGTCTTTTCTCAATCTGCAGGGAAGAAAATGCTTTTTACATAAAAAAAAAGGAAAAGCAAAAATTATAATTTCCTCCTTATTCTCTGGAGATACGGCTGCTGCACATGTCATTGCTAATGCTTTGTACTTCTGAGTTTAATCAAAATTAAAAATAATGTTGGACAATTATAGGAACATGCTTCTCATCTCTTTGAAGCTACAATTGCTCAGTAATTTGCTTTTAGTGGACTTCCCTTCTTTTCAGATTGTGCTAAAATTAGAGTTAATATTTTACAGCTTCAAAGTCATTATCATGCAAGTCTCTCTCCCCAAAATAGGGAAAGGCAGATCTAACAGAGGCCTGGAACACTAATAGGGACACGACGTGGACTATTAGCAATTATCTTTTTTTTTTTTTAGCGAAGTTTTATCTAACGACTCTTGTTTACTATTTGAGTATGAGTTTGTGGAGGTGAGTGCTATGTCCTCAGCTGTGTGCCGTGAGGGTGTGTCCTGACAGTGAGCAACAGAAAAGCTTTTACTGCAACAGATCCCATCAGCCCGGTTTAATCACCCCGTCTAAAAAGACTGCAGTGCAGCATCCTTTCTCAGAGCAGACAGGTTAAGATTACTGTCCGTCATCCACTAAAATCAAGGGAAAACTTCCCAGTGATTTCAAGGAGTAGTGGGACTTTTGCTTGGGTATCTAGATCTTGTTCCCTGACAATTTTCACTCTCGTCGACTGGCTGCTGGTTGATCCTTGACCAACTCCGCAAAGATTATGACTGGTAAACCAGAACAGAGCAATGTGAATTAAAAGTGAGTCCGGACTGATGATGTGGGTTGGCAAACCAGTCTTTGAAGATCCTGCTGGATGCTGCTCCACTGCTGCGGGCATCTGGGGGTGATCGGGGTGAGCAAACTGGTGGGGTGGGGGTTTGGGTGGTCCAGTTTGTTCTGCTCTTCAAGCTGCCTGTGCTGGTGACAGTAATGCTCTGGTCTCCTTCCTAGCTGGGTGATGAAAACTGCCCTTCTGTAATTACTGTATTCATTGAAGCGTCAAAATTTGACTCTGTCTTTTGTTTTCTTGTTAGTCAATTTTTTCTGGAGCAAATGGGTTGATCAGACAGTGAAAGAGGCAAAACTTTATTTTGGGGTTTCAAAATGAAGAAGCCCTCAAAACAAAGACCCCTCAGCCAAAGAAAACGTCTTTTGCCTTTCACAGCCAAGTCATTTGATGTTTACACCTAAATCGATGATAATCTTAATACTTTGTTTGTTGTTATGCTTCATGTACAGGTTAAATATCTTCACAAACAACTTGGAAGGATTAGTTCTCGATCACAGGTACTATGCTGGGGGATGTTCTCCCCATTATATCGTGGACACAAGATTCAGAAAGCCATACAATGTAGACAGCTATACGCCAGAGGTATGTGCTAGGTTCATCTGCAAATAAACATATATTCCAAAAAATTTAGAGAGTAATACCGATAAAGATTCATTACTAAGTAATTTTATAAAGAATTAGAAAACTCATAGGTCAAATGGGATGAGACTGAATTTAGCCCTACTTCTAGAACGTCATCATACCCCATGCACTGTATGAAGCTGGGCACGTCCCCTTACAATGTCCGTGTATACTGGAATGGATGGCAATGTTCCCTTGCACCTGGTAATTGAAAAAACTGAGCTTAACCTTCCCAGTTGCCATCTGTACAAGAGGGGCCAAAAGCCACCCACTGGGCACGGGGAGGTTGATTTTAGACAGAATTGTAGAGTGCCTTGAGAGCCAGGCTGGGAAAGCTGTCCTTGTGCAACAGCCCCAGATGTAACAGCACACCGTGTGCTTTGCACGAAAGCGAAGGCGCCTGGCTCATTTCTGTGGTGCGTCAAGGCTCTGTTTCAAATATTATATATTTGACCTTCATGCGCTTGGTGACATAGCACGGTATTTTTGAGTGTTGTCCATTAGGAAACCTTTTCCTCTTAGAATTCATACTTTAATTGATGCCAATGTTTAAGATTTCACCTTCTTTGCATAAGATTGACATATTAAGTAAAAGCCTGAGGTCCTTGCAGTATGGAGGAGATAGTAGCTTTCCTGCCGCTATAAGTCAAGTATTCTTGAAGTACCAGTGTTAATAATAATAGTGCTTTGCAATTATACAAGGCTTTTCATCTTCAAAGTGCAAGCATTAATTCATAAGTCTATTTGTATCTGTATTCCTTCCCCATGCTTCAGGTATACAATCACTATGCAGGAAATTAAACGTGTTGTTTTTGCTTTCTGTTTAGACCAAAGGCAAATATGAATTTACAATGACTGAATATGACTCCTACTCAAATTATGAAAGCAGTGTCCTGAAGGCAAAAGCTTCGCAGTCTAGCTTCAGCTTTGGTATAAAAATACCAGGACTGTTTGAACTGGGTTACAATTCAAACGACAACAGGTTCAAGAAGTTCATTCAAAGGATGAAAAAATTTTCTTCAACTGTAAGCACTGCTGCACTTAATTCTCTGCTAACGCTTTATCTGTATGTGTGTGTGTATCGGTTTGATCCCCATCATCAGGTCAACAGCCAGGACTAGGATAAATGAAGTCTTTCCTCCCGATTGGATTTTGCAGTTTGTATTGGTCAAGTGCTTATTAAGGCCACAACGCCTTCGTTTGTGTTTACGACACCCAGGAGCTTTTCCATTCCCCTGTCAGCCAGGAACCGGACTGCCTAACCTCCGAAATCAGCCATGACTGAGTGCAGTCCGTCCTGTGCCACGCTGGGCAACCACATTTGGATGTTTGTAGGGAAGTCGTTTTTTAAAAAATGAAACTAAGAAGCAGGTTCAAGTGGCCTCCCCTCCATACGGTGAACTCGCTGGTAGGAGATGTACCTCCTAACAGGGTCTCCATGCTGCACCCCAGCCGTGGGATGCTGTGCACCTTGCCCTGCCAGCCGTTCAGTCTGGCAGGTGGGGGATGAGTTGGTGCAACCAACACATGGATTCCTCCAAGGGAATCTGCACAGGTAGAATTAGGGTTTAGCTAACGAACCCAGGAGCCCAGAGTTCCCTCTGCCCGACAGGGATTACAGTGACTAATTGAGAAGTCTGGGATGAAAGAAGGGCAAATACAATTTTCTGCCGTTCCAGAAATTTCTGCACCTGTACACACAGTCCAGAAACCAATCTGCGGTGTGGATGGCTATGGTGTGTGCGATCACTGCAGAATGTCGTCTCACACGTGAAGGGCCATCCCTCTCTTAGGTGGGCTCAGCCAGGCAGGAGCTTCACTTCGGTAAATGATAATGCAAACGGCGAAGCCAATCTGTTCAACTGTGGGGCAGCCTTGACAGTAACATGGAATGAAGACTGCTAGCAGCCCTTCCATGGGTTTAATTATAGACTAACACTTGCCATGTTACTTCGGCTGGTGTGGCCTATCTGCCGAGTACATCATTCACCAGATCGGGGGACACACACCACAAAATACGGATGGCACAATCACTTCCAGTCTCGTCTGCGGAGGTTTGGTCACAGCTGTGATCTGATGCACACTTTAAGCTGGCTGGAGATGCTTTAATCTATAACTCTTAGGACTGCTTTATGAGATTCGGTCTGAGGTAGTGCGCGGCATCATTTGATTTCTTTTTTTCATCTGTTATTGCTGCAAACAAACCTAGCTCTTGTCAATGGTTTAATAGCATTACTGATCTATGTGTCTCCCCTCAGTATAAAGTGCGCTCAGGAATGGCAGAGTATTCCTTGGTGCTATTAAACTTGCATTCGCTTCCTGCAAAGAGGCATTTCCCATGACAAGATCAGAGGTATATGAGAAGCATTTGCAATAGATATCCGTAAAGAAACCCAATACTAACTCTTGACTTTATTAAGCTACAGAGCTCTATATTGACCCCCCCTTGATGTGCTTGTCCTGCTGGCTCCATCAACTGGACACTAAATCCTTCGGACATGACGAAAGACCTCTTCTGTTCCTGACTTTTATGCCAGGAAGGGGAGATACAATATATACCCACGTACACGTATCTATACGGAGACATATAAATACGTGTGTGTGTGTGTGTGAGTGTTTGTGTTTTCTTCTTCCTTTGAATTTTGGTAATGGCATATTCTGCGGAATATAAATGTAAATTTTGATCAGATAGGGAATTACCGTTTTACATATAAATCATCATGATTTCAGATGTTAACATTTTTCAGGAGAGAGATGGTGAAAGGCAAAGCCTGGTCGACATCATTAGGGGTAGAGCAGTCTCTTGGGATGCTGCTTGTGTTCGTGCATCCCATGTCTGTCAGAGCAGAGCCTGGAGCCTGGCTGTCCCCGTGTCCCAGTTGTGGCCTGAGCCACCACCTAACCTGTAATGGGCGTCTCTCCCTCTTCCTCATTCTCCTCTCTCTGTAATACCGGTCAGAATCCTGATTTTCAGAAACTAATACTAAAAGTTTTGGTTTTGCTAAGTTAAAAGGTTTCCAGTTGCAAGCTGTTAACTTGATAAATCCTGACCAGCGTTAATCGTTTCATGGCAAATAGCTACAGATTGTCACAAGAACGACATCCCTCACTTCTGGATTCTCTTGTGTTTCTGCATTTTATGTAGTCTAGCAAATTTATTCATGCCCGTTCTGAGCTGGCTGTTGCCGTTTATAAGCTGAAGCCCCGAGCGCTGATGCTGCATTACGAGTTCCTGCAGAGACTCCATCAGCTCCCATCCGAGTACAGCTACGGGGAGTACCGGGAGCTCTACAGAGACTACGGCACCCATTACATCACGGAGGCTACCGTCGGTGGCATCTACGAGTATACTTTGGTCATGAACAGCAACGAGCTCCAAAAGGCGGGTACGTGCATCTGATGGTTGTGACAAAGCTTCGGGGCCAGCGTTTTGGTGGGCAAACCCCTCTGCAGGCACCCAGTGATGGTTCAGGTCTGAGGCCAGAAACGAGAGATGGCGGAAGGAGGAATCCACAGCACCTCAAAGAAAGCCTGCAGGAAATACGGGAGTAGAAGTGCTTTATGGCAGTGAATAAAGAGCCTGGTTTTCAAAGCGTGTTCAGCATCGTGGGCTTCATCTAGCTCTCAAGCTGTGGGTGCTGCCAGTTCATAAAAAGGGCCCTGTAGCAAGTCGTTTAGACCGTACGTTTTGGAGGCTGACAAGATGTTGAAATGAATGAGAATCGTGTAGCTTAACGCTTTTGTTAGCTTTGAAAACCTTCACCTAAGTTCTTTTTCCATTGCCTTTCAAATGACAGTTTTGAAACACCTTTAGCCTCAAGAGCTTTTCCAGCATGTAGGAAACAGTAAATAATTTGCTGGGTGACTCTTGTGCCTGACATTGCTCTTGCTCTTTGACTCTGGCTTCTTTTTTTTGCGAGAAATGATGATTGTTGTGTAGGATAGAGCCAGCCGTGTGACATTAATCAATAGCTGCACTCTCTTATTTATTCATTGGCATGGGAGTGAGTAACTGCCTTCGCTGTCTATTTGCGAAAGCATTTAGTGGACGCTGCCGTGTGTGACACTCAGGCCGTTTGCTCTTCTGCTGTCTAGGAAGTCGCTTATCCTGTAGTCAGGTACAGCCTGGAGGGACAGAATTTAGATTCAGATTTCAGATATTCAAAACATTAGCACTGCCCAATTTCTCAGCTGTTGGTGTGGGCCCGCCACAGGCCACGTTTGTTTGAAATGATGGGTATTATTGTTTGCATCAAAATGCTACCTGACGGTGTCTGCTGACAGAGGTCAGGATCCTACAGTAGTATTGGCATTTTCACACTATCCCCAGTGCTGAGCTGGGCTGTAAGTTCTCATCGGGGTTTGGTAGGTCCAGTCTGAGAATTCAGGTTTTTCCCTTCAAATCCATCATTATGTTTCACCTGTCTGTGCTGGAAATCAAGTCTTCTTTTGCAGATCCAGTATCACACGCCGCGTCACTTGGTTGGCACTTCCACTGCTTTCACATATAATCCAATACGCCAGATGAGTCTCTGGTTCATCAGTTGATACTTTCTGTGGGAAAGGTGGCAGGAGAGAGATCTGGATTGTGCTGGACATCTTTATGTCATAAAATAGTGACATCCTTATGTCATAAAATAGTGGTTCCTGCCTTCAGGTGCATATGGACTATGAGCATTAATAGGGACCATCCTGCGTCAACCCAAAACTCACTGCATCCTCTTTCCTGATCTAGAAACTGGCCAATATTGGATGTATGAGGAGAGCATAAGAACAGGACAGTCGTATTGTGATACTTGCGTTGTGAGCTCAAGTAACAGGGAACAGTGGGGGATTACAACAAAAAAGCAGGAAAAGAGATACCCGAGTGTCATATCTAGCGTTTCACCGTGTTAACTGCTTAAATGAGTGTCGGGACAGCAAGGAGTTTGGAGAAGGGCTTTGGGGAAGAAGATATGACGGATTTACAGATTTTTAGGGCAAATTCTTATATGCCAGGAAAAAAAGTTATAGTAGAGCTTCATGAAACAATTAAGGCTTTTCTGGCAGCAAAGTGTTGGAGATGTGAGCTAGCAAAGGGAGGAAAAGCTACTTCATCTGTTATTCTTAAAAAGCCTGGGTCCTGATGATGGGGATGGGTGGTGGGTCACCCTTTGTCAAAGACGTTTGGTGTTAAGTCACAGGCCAGGCCCCCACCCATTGCAGCTCTGCATAACCCAGTACAGCTGAGTTGGTCATTGAAAGCCTCTTCCAGCATGTACCTTGCATTTGCTCTTGGTTTCAGAGTTCTGTAAAATGTAGAGATTTCATTTCATTTCATATAGATCTGTTAAATAATAAAAAAAAGGGCTTCTTCATCTCATCTCCTTTTTTCCCAAAGGAAAAATATTTATCAGCTCACATTTTCTGTGTATATGGACATAAAACATTGAGCAGTTGTATTAAAATGCTACATTTTTTGGTGTGCATTTAAGGTTATTCTCTGAGCGATGTCCAGAAATGTGCACAGCACGGCTTTAGCATTGGTGGAAGTATTTATGATGTCTATCTGAAGCTTGGAATAACTGTAGCTGGCTGTAAATCCCTTTTAAAAGAGATTGGAGGTAAGCATGAAACACTTCTGCCATTTCATTTCTAGCCTTTGTTGTAGTGAAAAGAAGATTTTTTTGATCTTGCCTGCCTGCAAGATTTCTCCACTCCTTCACCGCTGCTTTTGAGTCTGCTGGCTAACCCCAGCCAAGCTTAACAGAGGTGTAGATGTCTCAAAACTTGTTTTTTTGCAAGATTTTCTTTGCTGGGTAGAGAAGAAATATGGGCTCAGTGTCCCAGGGAAATGCAGGGACCAGTCAACTGTTACCCACCTGGCTTGTGCTATGTTACCAGTCCACCCACTTCTCAGCGGAGCAGCTCAGCATGCCGCTTTTTGCACCCAAAAAAGGCCAAATGGGGAAAGCAGGGAGGTAACGGCGGTGTGGGAGCCTCAGGGGACACATGGGAAGCTGGGAGTGCTGCAGTGGGAGGAGGGTGCACCTGAAGATATGCGGAGGAGAACAGGCAATATTCGTGGTGGTGAGGAGCATCGGGCTGCGGAAGGACCTGCAAGCTTATAACCATAGGCAGGAAATTTAGGGGGAAAGATAAAGGGTGCATGAGAGTAGGATGGGGGTATTGCAGCAAGGGAGCAGCAGGGGCACAGGCTTCCTTTATTAGGAAGAAATTCTTCACGGTGAGGGTGGTGAGACACTGGAACAGGTTGCCCAGAGAAGCTGTGGCTGCCCCATCCCTGGAGGGGTTCAAGGCCAGGCTGGACGGGGCTTGGAGCAACCTGGTCTGGTGGGAGGTGTCCCTGCCCAGGGCAGGGGGTGGGAACTGGATGATCTTTAACGTTCCTTCCAACCCAAACCATTCTGTGATTCTATGATTCAGGTGTGAAACATTGTGGCCTTTTTCCTTTCCCCTCTCAGTGGGATGGGTCATACACAGGGGCGGTTTTGCTGTGAGCTTGTATCTTGTCTGCAATCCACAAAGACATACCCGAGCAGAGCTGGCCACTTTCTGAATGCATTTTTGCAGACACCACCTCCAAAAAACAGTATGTGGAAGATTTCATCGCCCTTGTTCGTGGCGGAGCGAGCGAACACATTACCACGTTGGCTTACAAAGACCTGCCGACAGCTGCGCTCATGCAGGAGTGGGGAGACGCTGTAAAGTACAACCCTGAAATCATAAAGCTAAAGGTACTGTATCCATCACTTCCTTTAGCCTCACTTAGCTGGGCGCCTTGGCGAACTCCGTGTTTCAATATACAGGATTTAAAAAAAAAAAAAAAAAAAGAGAGAGAAATTTCTAGGGCCAATAATAGACCTGTATTTTGCAAGGTGGTTTCTCTAAGACTGGGTATTCAGAAAATCTAAGGTGTGATGCGTTACAAAGGGTGATGTGGTTGGAATGACATGAATTCAACAGCTTTAATCCTTCTAACTTGGCTGTGCAGATGTGGTCGCTTGCTGCCTGCCAAGCAGGTCAGACTATCCACTTTCTGTTCTAGCAATCTAGTATCACGTATCAAAAATATATCTGGCAACATACATTTTTTAAGGACTTTTTTTCCCCTGAAATTTCTCCTGTCTGCTGTGAGCACCGGTGACTATTTAGCACCAGTTCTGTCTGGTTCAGAAGGTCAAGTAAGTCCACCGTATATGCCTGGGTGTTTGTGCAGCAGAGCTAAACCTTAAAAATATGAGTTAGGTTTTTGAAGAGTCAAGGTTTTTTGATCCGGAAGAGTTTTAGAAATGCTAGGCACTGTAAAAGTATGAAGTGAACAGAAGTATAAGTAAAAGTATAAAGTGAGCAATTCTGCCTCATCATTTTTAATGTCAAAATAAGTTCACTCTGAGTGAATAGTACAAAGGTGCAGGAGAACATCCTTTTAACCAGGCGTTGGCACTGGTAGTGGTGGAAGTTAATTTTATTATTGTGTAGTTGGTTTTGGTTGTAAAATTTCATTTCAGGCAAAAATATTTATGTTTGTAAAAGGTGTTCGCTTCTCGTTGAAAATTCTGACTTTTCACTTGAAAAAAAAAAGAGGTGAATTCTAAAAAATATGAAGCAAAGCAAAAATCGGTAATTTGGAAATACACCCTATAATTTTATTATTGTGTAATTGGTTTTCATTGTAAAATTTAATTTTAGGCAAAAATATTTATATTTGTAAAAGGTGTTTATTCTAAGTTGAAAATTCTGACTTTCCACTTCAAAAAAAAAAAAAAAAAGAGGGGAATTCTAAAAAATATGAAGCAAAGCAAAAATGGGTAATTTGGAAATACAGCCAGTGCCTGTCCGGCACTTGCTGCAGCAGAGGGGACGTTCCCGAGCCCCTGGTGTGGACAGACCTTCCAGAACCTCTTTGGAGGTCTCTGGGCAGGAGACAACATCAATGCAACCTCCCGTGCTGGATCCCACGGACAGAAAACTCTCCCACAAGAAAATGCAACGTTCTTTGTCTTGCCTGGCATCAGTGACCAGGCTGCCCAGTGGAAAACCTCAGACGGCTGTAATTCGGATTTGGTATCTATAATCCTTCATTTCCATACCAATATCCCCGTGGGGCTTGAAGATCAAAAGTACCAGCAGAGTGTGACTAAATGTCAGCTCAGGAATGCTTAGTTAGGGAAAACTAAAGCAAATCAGTTCATAAATCATCTGCTGAAGGGACTTGGCAGGTCACTCTTAGTGTATTTCCTCATTTGTATGATCTGAATTCAAAAAGCAAAGTATGGATCACAGATAATTGATGAAGGGTGAATGTACGGCGGCAGGAAATGAGCATTTTTTATTGAAACATTCTTCTATTTCTTGTAGCTTGAGCCCGTGATAGCAGTAGGGCGATCTTTCATGCGTACTGTGTTGCCGTGGCCTCTGCGGCAGGCACCTCTATAGCAAGGATGGGAATTTGGGATGAATCCTCTGGTGACACTTGCCAATGTCATCCCAACGGCATTAGTGGGTGACTGGCAATGTTGAGACCACACTTTAACTTTCCCTTGCTCTCAGGAAAAAAAAATAAATGAGCGAGTGAAAGTCTCCTTGGCCCCTACAGCCCCTTCACCGTGCTGTGCACCCTCTTACCTTCTCCCACCGACCCCACCTGCAGGTGAAGATCACGGTCCTCTCCTTTCTGAAGGCAGTGGGAACCCTTATCTTGGCTTCATAACGAGAGAGATAAGCCTTTAAATGCAGAAGTGGTTAAGGTGAAAGTGCAAATGTGAATGTCTGGGATTGTGCTGTGTGGCTGTACGAGGTGGGTTTTGGGGGGACCTTTTTTAAATCAGAGTGAGAGCGCACTCAGGAAAGGTAAGTTTGAGCAAATCTGATGTGAAAATGTCAAAATTTGGAAAATGGATGAGAAGGGATTTAATGAAACTTCTGTTGAACTTTGCCGCCTTGTCAACGAACGGTATGGCTGTTGTATTTTATTATGCGTTTTCTTTGGTGTTGTAAAGCAAGGAGAGGATCCCTGTAAGTATTCCTGACATCGCTGCCTTGTTGTTCATGAGGTTTAAGGAAATACTAATGGGAAACCTGGTGCCCGTACCACAAGGCCTTCATTTCCCTCTCCGGCTGTGCTCCCACCGAGCCCTGCGATGCTCGCACCATCCTGAACTTGGAAACAAATGCGGTTTCTTCCCTCCCTTTAGGCAGAGCCGCTCTATCAGCTGGTGACTCCAGCTGACTTTGCTAATGCAATCACAATAAAGGAAAATCTGCGACGGGCTCTCGATGAGTTCCAGCTGGAGACCAGTTCTTGTCGCTGTGCTCCGTGCCACGGCAATGGCATCCCCTTTCTGCAAGGTAGAAGGATTTTACATCTCTTCTTTACCCTCTAAGAAATGAGCTGGGAATTTGTGGGGAGCGAGGAGGCTTGGCAAGTAATCTGCTCTTTAGTTTCTTGTGTCATTTCTCTTTCAGGTAATTAAATATTTTTTTTTAAAATCGGTCTAGTTGTAGAGTGCCACGGTAAGTAAAGACAGTAGAGTCAAGGGATGAGCCTCGTTAATGGGAGTGAGCGTCTGTGTCAGTTTTGCGGAGGAATTTGTTCCATCTCAATTATGCATTAAAAAAAAAACCTTGACATCTTTAAGTCTCCTCCTTTGCTTTTAAGATTACTTCTATCCTCCTAGAGAACTGACTACTGTCTCAGCATTAATTAGTGTTTGTAAAAGTGTTTTGAAGATGAAAAGCACCATATAAGTGCCAAGCACAGTTATCGCCACCACCTCCCCCCATTTCTAATAGAAGCTGTCCTCCTTTGTAAGCAGGCTGTGATTTAAAAATGAAGGGGAAAAATAATCAAATTGAATGAAAAGCCGCACTGCCTAAACAGAGATATATGATGTGATGAGAGTTTCTAACAAAGGGACCATTTTGTCAAGTGCATAATTCCAATCTGCATCTGCAAAAGTCCTGATGAGAGTCGTTATCATCTAAATGTATCTAATGCAGAAACCAGTGCTTCAGGTATCAGCTAGTTGATTGTAGCACTTAAAGGATTCCTCTCGTGATTACCCTTGTTTAAATAACGTTTTAGGTGCTGACTCAGGTTAGTGTTTCATTTAGGAATTTCTCCGCAAGAGGTTTTAAATGACTGTTATTTTCCAAAGTGGGAGCTCTCCTCCGGGGTCCTGCCACAGGATGCGCACCGGGCAGCCGGCGTGGGGTTACATGGATTTGTCCTCTGCCACAAAGCCAAGCTGGGATGCTCCTGGTGCTCATTCCTGATGCTGCAGTTCGGTCCCTCTCAGCTCAACCACGTTACCTCTTTTGGAGAGGAGCAGGGGGACTGGTGGCACCCTGGGTTGCTGAATTTCTGCACCGGCGTGGCTGAGGTTGAGGCGCAGTGCCGCAGCAGGAACAAATGGCTGGGGGGGCGAGAGGGGCTGCGGGGTAGTCACAGCCCCCCGGCTTTATTGCTATTTTATACTTTCACCATCGGAGAAAAATGCTGATATCATTTCACCCGCCGTCCCCTCCTCACGGAAGATGAAGCGCTGAGAAGAAATGGGTGTCTGCAGGGAAGTGTGACTTGAAGTATCTAATCCCACCGTCTCTGCTTACTTTCAGGAACCGAGTGTAAATGCCTGTGTCCCCTTGGCTACAGGGGCACTGCCTGCGAGATCAGCAAGCGGAAAGGTAAGAGGAGCCCCAGGCCTGAGGAGACAGTCCCAGCGGGATTTCGGAGTGTCCAGGGATGGCAGACGATGGATGGGGAGTGACGCCCAGCGCTGGCTGTCCCCATTCTGCCCAGCCCAGTGCACAGGGGATTAGGGTCCTGCAAAGGGACAGATGCCCTTTGCCTGCCCTCTTCTGAATTTCTTTGCACTCTTGAGGAGGTGGCTTTACTTTTGCAGTTCAAAGCTGCATTAACGCACCTTGCAATTATATCAAAATACGAACTCCTACCTAATTTACAATCCATGATAAGCCTCAGGTCTCCTCCAACAGCTCTGTTTCCTAAGTTTTTCCCTTTGATACAGCCAGTATGTTGCAAACTGCTTTCCCCCATGCATTTCCTACCATGCATTTTAATCTTAAAATCTTATTATGTTGTTTTGAAGCATTTACTAGTGCTTCTTGGTCACTTTGGATCGCTGCTGTCTCCTGACTGATGTTCTTATCTCCTTCTAGTATAGGATGATCTGTGAATTTAATCATTTTGTTTACTTCTTCCAGCTCATTAATTTAGATGCTAAACAATACCAGATCTCAGGCACCCAGAGCTCTGGCACCATCCCACAATTTGATGCACTGCATTTATCATTGCGCTTTGTTTACAGTCTTTTATCCACTTCTCATTCTGCATGACCGTGTTCTAACTAAGCCAGGCTGAAATGCATTTTTAAACCAAGATTTCACCCAGCAGAGGGTCGATTTTGTAGGTGTTTCTAAGGAAGCCCATGGAGCCTTAATCCGTGGAGTCACTTACACCTTGTTCCAGACTGCTTACCACAAGCATAATCGCATCCGACCCTCCCAAAGACTCACATCCATCCACTTGTCGACGTGTAACTTCCTTTCTCACTCCCCTTTCCTCCTTTTATGGATTGCCTCCGTGTTCGGCTCCGTGAGTCTCAGGGCTTTGAATTTATGTCACTCACATGCTCAGGGTCCAGAAGAAACAGCGTAATAGGAAAAGCAATGGATAGAGAGCTGAATATTCAAGCTGTTGTTCATTGAAGAAGAACATGCTAACATTTCCCCTAGCACCTCAAAACGTGGCTGACACGAGTTTAGTTGCTCTTCTTCTTACCTAGGCTTAGACTACGTCAGAGAGAGAAACACCCCACAAGCAAATATAAAGCTAATTGATTTATTTTTTTCTGCGTAAAGTGTAGTTTGAACAAACACCAGAAATTACGAACAGAGAATTAACATCTTTGAAACAATCACTTTTTGTTAATGACTCCAAGTGTATTCTTAGTGGTGCGGACAGGGCAGAGCTGTTTGTATTTAAATACGATTCATGGAAGCTGACAGGTCTTCCCATGGAAAGAGCTGCTTTATTCTGACAGTCCTTTCTGCTTTTGGTTGGTTTTTTTTTTTCCAGATGCTGCTATTAATGGAAACTGGGGTTGCTGGGCCAGCTGGTCGCCATGTTCAGGAGGTCAACGAACAAGGAGACGACAGTGCAACAACCCTGCCCCGCAAAGTGGTGGTTCATCATGCTCAGGGCCAGATGCTGAGACAGTTCCTTGCTAGAGGGAATCGTTAGGAACTTACACAAAACTGATGAGCAGTTTGCAAATGGAGTAGGAAGATGTTCATCTGGCTGGCTTACTGAGTTGGCCTCACCTGTGGGTCTCATCCAATGGAATTGAAGTGGGAACGTTTCAGAAGACATTGGGAGCTGGGAGTATGTTATGAATCCCACCTTTCGGACATGCTTTGCAGTTGTCCCATGGGATTGAACGTGCTTCCTGTTAATATTTTGACTTTTCTCTGTCTTTATTGCAATGGTCTAACCGAGACATGCGTTATCTCCTGCCCTGTTTGGTAGCTGCATGATTTTAAATTTCCCTGTCTTGTTTTTGAAGGTTCCTTTGAGATAAGAAAAGACTGTTTGATCTTACGTGCACCAGAATGTGCGCTAATATGCAGCTTCTGTGAAGACAGCTGTGTCATGTGGAGCAAAATACAGCATATTAAAGTCTAAATCTCAATGAGCACAATAGTATCTAATGTGACATTTAAAGCCGCTGTGCCTCACTACTTCAGTTTCCCAATTTATTGTATTTAACTTAAATTGTCTGTCGTATTAGAAGTTGTCTTGAAGGAGTGAAAACCGAATTGTGAAGAACAGTCTGGTGACACCAAAGCATTGTTAGACTATATAGCGGTTGTGCTTCTGCCGCAGTGATGAGCTTCCTCCTGTAGAACAGATACGCTGAGAGTATCGGATTCACCCTGGTATGCTCAGCTACACCCGTGCTCCAGTTCCTTGGGAAGTGGGAGGGAAGGACAGAGGGATGCTACCAGGATGGGGAGTTGGAAAGCAGCTGCCTGGGGATATGGGAAGGCAGGAGAGATGGCTGCACTCGCAGGAGAGGCTGGACCTACTGCACCCTGACTAGGGGCTGTCACGTCTTTGCACATCTCCTGAGGTCTTCTGGCCTTAGTAGTTGCCTCTGTCCCAAACAGGCTCTGGTTCATCCATCTGATCCCATGAAAGCCTGTATTTCAGCAGCTGCACTGCTAGTCCACTCAGGTTAGGACATCCGAGATGGAGAGAGTTTGCTATGAAAAGAGTCAAAGCAGAGTGAATGGTTTGCCCTTTGTATCTGCAATCCGGATCAAACAAGCGAGGAACTTGTAATACTGTGATATTGTGCACTGTTTCATGACTGACCTGGGCTTGGTTTGTTCCAGGGACGTGCCTCCTACAGCATCGTCGGTGGTTAGTGATTTTTGCAAAGACATTTGTCGGGGAGACATTTTACATGCTGTAAAATAAACAGCAATAGCTTTGCTCCAGGAAAACAATTCCACCAGAGCAAAGTTGTTCGTAAGTGTTGTGAGTCTTTCACATCTGCAAGGTCAAACACTCTTCCGAGGGTTTTCAGCAATGCTGGTGATGATGGGTTGGTATCACCAGTTTCTCTCCTTTCAGACTGACGTTGTCTAAGCGTAATTCTTGTAAGAACAACTCAGGCTCTCTGACATCTGAACAATGGAACGTGCATTTAGTTGTAGCCCTCATGCCGCCTCCACACTTATCGACAAGGTTTCTGTGACAGCTTTAAGAAAGGAAGAGCACATTGCATATGTAAAAGAAGAGTGCTCTGTACTCATTAGGGGCTTCATAATTGAGCTGCCAACCCAAAACATTTCCATTATCCACTGTGTAACTGTGATATCTTTTGTGTGATAGAAATTTGCCAAGAGGCTTGTTTAGGGTCATGGTCAAAGAGGTCACTGCTTATGTAAGTATGATATTCTTCAAAGCTTTCTAAAGGGACACTGTAGAAGCTGTGCAGCAGAGGACCCTGATCACGGTTCACGGATGCCTGTGAGGACACATACTGCAGTGCGGTTGCCTGCCCTTCTCAAGAAGCATCGATGTAATCTGATTAAGGAACTTTCTCGGGTGAGCTGAGTGGCTTTTGCAAATTTGACCACCTTTCCCAATCATCAGGCTGGAGTAAGCACTCTGACACGTAGCCGTGGTGTGTCCATCCACTGCCATGGCCAGCAGAGCCAAGTAGCAACCTGAATTTGGACTGTTGTTCCCAGATCAGAAAAGCCCAGATTTTTTGAAGTCACAGTGCCTGGGCTTGGGTATTTGTGGTTTTTTTTGTAGGAAGAGAGGAAGCGAGTTGACAATCTTCAAGCAGGATAGTCTAACTGAAGTATGATTTCAGTAGTGGTTGAATATTGATCCTGTAGGCTTAGAAGCCTCCCATAAAGGACAGAACCTTTTCTTGTCCTTGTGATTTTATGCTTTGATTCAACTAACTAATGATTTATTATGACATGGAGGGTAATAAAAAATACTCTGCTGAAGCTTTTATTGTTTCATTTTGGTATGCATTAAATTTTGGTATTATCTTTAACTGGTGTTTCTAACTTCCACTTTCTGTGTAACTTTAGATTAATAACCCGTGTATGAAAACTTGGGAAGGCTGTGGGCACGATGCGTGCGTTTTCAGCGCTGGTTGCACTGCTCTAGCCCGTTTCTCTACTTAAGACGCTTGTCTCAATGGGCTTTGCTACATCCGTATTGTATTTTCACAAGCAGTTTGCTGGTGAAAAAAAGAAGCTCAGTAAACATGGAGAAGCTGTATTTTCTACACCTCCCTGCTTGAAGACTTTGCTGCTGTGATGTGTGCTGGATCTAATCAACACGGCTTAGGAAGCTCCCAAAACAGTATTTTAGGTAAGTTTTAATTGTCACATCCAGCTTTCCCAGGACAAAACCAACCTGACTCCTGCAGTCCCTAGTATCTCCATCAGGAGTGGGTAAATCGGGCTGGTTTCCAGCCTGGTTTCATTTTTTCCTGTTCTTTTCATGTCATGTAGACACTTTACGTTTATCTCTGAGGCTGGGACATAGTCTAGGTTGTAACTGGGGACTGGCAAACCCTGTGGTAATCACAGTATTGCGAAATTACTTTACCATGCTCCCGTTTCTCCTGCTATCAGGTGAATATAGTTGTTCCTCCCCAGGTTCTCTCTTAGACTGAGAGATATTGTTGAAAGCGACCCAGCGAGTCCATGCAGAGGTGTTAGCAGTCCCCAGATTTCCAGCTCCTGGTTCTTCTACCTTGATGGCTAAAGACCCCGGTGAGCACCCAAGACAACTGCCAGATTTCAGGTCAAGTTATGCCTGCAGATTTGTCTTCCTTTTATATCCTATTTTAACACTCCCCTGCTTCTGTAAATCAACAAAACTAGAGATGAAGACAGTAATTATTACCATTAGGAACATTTTTTCTTACTTATTTGTAATGCAGCACCAGGAGTCCTGCTGTGTTGGGCGTGATACAGCAGCCCAACAAATGCCAGTCCCTCCCCAAACGCTCCGGAATCTGGTGCCTCTTTTGTTTCAGGTTTTTAGGGGTAGGATTAAATGTTTTGTATCTTCCTGTGCCTCTGCAGTTCACTGTATAAAAAGGAAGGCAGTAATTTTTGAGCCACTCCTGCTGGGGAATTTTTTTGCCTGCACTAAAATCGCAGGCTCGGAGGGATGCAGACGTTGGGGTAGTCGGCGTGACATTGACCCTGAGGTAGAAAACAGCTCTGTCGCAAGCGCTGCCCTTATCTACTCTGCTGTTAGCTGGTTATCTGGAGTCTGCACCTTGCAACCTCAGGTGTATTGTCATCAATCATTTGCTGTTTTCTTTTGCGTACTGGTTCCTCTCTGCCCTTCCTTTGTTAATAACCCAGTTTGCCTATATCCATAAAAATATCTGATTGCGATACCATTTATCCAAAGCACCATACATCTATCACGTACTTATGAGCAAGATAAACAAGGTCTCCTGGGAAATATGCCGCAAGAAGTATATAGGATAAATAACTATATCAAATGTATGTCAGTGTGCAAGAGGGGAAAATCCATTCATTAAAGCCAGGGTAGAACTGCAGAGTTTTATTGTACCCTCTAAGCTTTAAGTTTAAGTAAGAAATGTACAGTTTTGCTGCTTATCTCATCTAGCACAACCCTCATGCTGGCCACTTCAGCATGAGATATATTAGCTTCTTTTACTGGCATTGTAAGTGTGTAATTGCTCATAATCTGTTGGTTTGGGTTTTTTTCCCCTCCAGATCTTGCAGGCGGCTTCTTCCTTTCTTTTGACTTCAGCTTTGCTGCTCCCGAGCTTCTGCCGTGCGGATGTCTGAGCCCTGGATGTGGAGTGGGAGGAGAGGGGCTGCTGCCCAGCCGCCTTTAGCGTTTGAAGGGAACCCTTGGCTTTGTATTTCGTTGCCCTGGGCTGCCAGGTGAGCCGTGAACTCTGCCCCGCACGTATCCTCGCTTTCATCTCTGTACTCCAACACTGCGGAGTTCGAAGTGGAGAATGAACAACTGCAGGCAAATCCCAGCTTTTTTTGCTCTTATTTATATGTGTTTCATGGTGGTATTTCACATGCGGTTTCTTTAATCACTTGGATTTTTTTTTTTTTTTGTGGTTCTCCAGCCTGTGATGTATCCTGATAGAAATGGCTCTAAAAGCTGAGGGTGCAGGTTGCCTTCCTGCAGGCCCCGTCCCTCCCTGGCCTCCACAGCATCCCATCTTTCTGTTCATTAATTTCTTCCCTCTGGTCCCAAAAGAAGCACACTTGGCTTTCTAACTGAGGTGACTTTATACTCACTTACTTTCAGGCATTTTCCCGAATGCTAAGCAGCTGGTGCAAAGGTAAGAACAATGAGCCAAACACGTCCGTGGTGTAAGATCACTGTCTAATGTTTCTACATAACCTGCCAGCCCAACGCCAAACGGTATTGATAAAACCATGGATGGGAAAACTTATTTTGATCATTTCCCATTCCTCTGGGATGTCTAAATCATAGCAATATATGGGTGCTTCATGCTGCTGCATTTTCCCAACATAGAAGACATCAGATTCAAGCCCGTGGGAGAAAATTCATCTCTGGGTGAATATCACCTTTACCCGGCAAAGCAAATTGGCGAAGGGGCCACGACTTTACCACTCGTCATAGGGATTTTTCCCAGAACAATTATATCTCAGAGTCTGAGTCAACACATCTTGTTGTTTTCACATACAAAACCAGCCTATGGTTTCACTTCCAAGCAAAAGAGAAGTGGTGAAAAAATTGTGCTTTGGCAAACACGCACACAAAAGAAAACATGGGGCCAGATCTTCAGGTAGCATAAATCAGCTGCGGCGAAGGAGCGACGCTGATTTACATCAGCCAAGTGTCAGGCTCTAAATCACCACTGACACCCTGTTGAAAAACAAGCATTTCCAAGAATCAGAGCTATAGCTGAGCAATTTCTTTCACTGAACCACGATTCCTTTCTACTCCCTGTTTCCATTCACATGTATATAGAAGTGCTCCTTTGTGCTTTGAGGTTTTGTTGCTGTTGCTTTTCGTAATGCCCGATTCCTTCTCAGGGTTTGGTTTTTTTTTTCCTTCTTCCCTTGTAATGAAAAACACAGTAAAATGAAGTGCCATTCGCCTTCCGTCCACCCCAGGTTTTTGCGGCAGTTCATTAAGAAGAGGGAGCTGCGGGCTCTGGCTGTGGTCTCTGGACGCAGTTCAATACTGTGTGTATTCCTGGGCCGAGATTTACGTCTTACGTTCAGAAAAGCTCCTTAAATCAAGCAGCCCGTTAGCATCTTCTCCAGCTCTGGGTGTCTGGGAGATAAAACGCCTGCGTGCTAATAGTCAGTTCATCACTGATCTTAAAGAGGAGTAGCCTTCGCTTGTGTGCGAACATCCTCTGCAGAATGGTGGTGTTCGAGCATATCTGTTTATTATCATATTTATTTAAGGTTTTTCATCAGTTTGGGTTCACGTTTTGCAATGATGCTTCGGCGTCTTTAGGCTTCAGCCTCCTCCCATACAGAGCAGCATATGGCTTTGCTGCAAATGCAGCCCTGGCCAATATGCTGGACTTAAAAATCTGACAGCGCCAACTTATAAAAGTTTCATGCTACATATGTCAATACCAACTGCATAAAAATGCAAGGATCATGAGCTTTTAATAGGTTTTCCAAAGGCAAATATAGAAATTTCTGCGAGTCGAGCTTACTTATGTCAACATTTTAGTACATTTATTTCATGACACGTTATAGCCCCGTGGTCACCCAGCAGCAAAACCACCTGTGTGGATTCTCCACCATCTCCTGTATCGGCGCCGTGCCGCTGTGAAGTGGTGGGGCTCCCATCGCATCTCGTGGTGCAAGGGGGCAGCCAGGGATGCGTTCAGTCAGCCGGAGCAGTCGGTCTGGTTTTGTACAGCGAATCCAGCATGTCTCCATATGGAAATGCAATACTCGACAATTATTTCTCCCCAGCGCAATTCCATGGGAGGATTATTCCCGGAGTATTTATAGCCCAGTACGGACTCTGAACCGCTCTCGCCCACGTAACCTGTGGGGAGCGATGTCATGCCGTGGGTTCTCAGCAGGCTTTGCTCTGCAGGTCCTTCCCGGCGCAGGGCTCCCCGCCGTGCTGCGGGGACGGGTTGTTGCAGTGCCGGCTCCGCCGCACCATGCCCGACTGGCAGGGACCCCACGGGGACCAGCAGCTCCAGTGCCCATCCATCTCCCCACCTGGGAATGCATT
>VYZM01010093.1:505719-539612 GCA_013398915.1 Dromas ardeola | reverse complement strand
AAATAAATAAATTATTCAGGTCTGAAGTGCTACATATGGCCTGACTGCAGCGGCATACTTTGTGTGGGAGCGGAGTCCCTGGTCCATCCCAGCCATGCCCAGCACACAGCTCTTGAGATCAAGGTGCTTTGAAACCAGGGGAGATGGAGCAGCATCACCTTCTTCAGCCAACAATACCTGTTTCTTTTTCTCCTCTGCTCATTTGAAAGGCTGTGGTTTGGCTTTCCTTTCCCAATGGGCAGCTGACAGCTCTCTCTGCACAAAACTTTCCCACCTCAACCAAGCCAGAGGGACAAAAGTCTCCTAGCATCACGGAGATGTTTTGAAAAGTCTGCCCATCCCTTTGGAGATGGGTCATTTCAAGGCCTTTTCATTACAGTACAGACTGAGTTGTCAGGAGCGGTCGATACTATGGATTATGGCAGCACTTCTGAATGATGGGAACGCTTGATGGCTGTCATTTACTGTCGTTTTTTATTTACTCAACTGGCCTTCATGCCTGGCTTGGGCACTTTACAAATCCAGACAGCACAAATGGATGTGTGTGCTCTTACTTAGTGCTGGCTGAAAAGCTGGGTTTCCCATCTGCTGGAGCATCGTTCTTTAAAAAACTGGGTTTGGTCTTAAATTAGTTTTGAAACAAAAAATTGGCTTCACTTCCCATGAGCTGGAAGTGCGTGTGTCCCTCCCCGTTATTGCTAAAAGGACAAGAAGGACATGGACCTGTTGGAGCAGGTCCAGAGGAGGGCCACAAAGATGATCCGAGGACTGGAGCACCTCTCCTGTGAAGACAGGCTGAGAGAGTTGGGGTTGTTCAGCCTGGAGAAGGGAAGGCTCCAGGGAGACCCTATAGCTGCCTTCCAGTACCTAAAGGGGGCTACAGGAAAGCTGGGGGGGGGCTGTTTGCGAGGGCACGTAGCGATAGGACGAGGGGCAATGGTTTTAAACTAGAGCAGGGTAGGTTTAGATCAGACATTAGGATGAAGTTCTTTACAGTGAGGGTGGTGAGGACCTGGAACAGGTTGCTCAGGGGGGTGGTGGAGGCCCCATCCCTGGAGACATTCAAGGCCAGGCTGGATGAGGCTCTGAGCAACCTGATCTAGTTAAAGCTGTCCCTGCTTCCTGCAGGGCGGTTGGACTGGATGGCCTTTAAAGGTCCCTTCCAACCCAACACATTCTATGATTCTATAAAAGCAGGGAGCACAGGGGCCAGCCAGTTTGGTGGGCTGCTCTGGGGCCAGATCCTGAGCTTACCATGCTCCTCATGATTCCTTGGATTTAGAGACAACTCGAAGAACCTGAGATTTTTTTGAAGCAGCCCACTTTTGGGTCACTGAAGCAATGCTTTTGAGTACAGCTTCATGAACCACCTACCCATCTCCGTTCTAATTCCTTATCTCATCACAACTTTGTTTTTCCAGGGCTGAGACCCTAGTTATAAGCACACGGTTGAAGGTCTGCAGCTCTGCCTGGTGGAACTGCTCTGAAGATCGATTTTTCTGCCAGCTTCATGTTGCTGAGATTTGGATTTCTTTGTCATCACAAATCAGGACAAGAACGTACAGAAAGAACTGTGACTTCTTTTGAAATCAAAGAGCAGGTTCCGAGGTTTGCTTTTTTTGCCACCCATTTAATTTTTTAAGATAGTACATAAAGTAATAAAGAAATCATAAAGAAAAGCCTATCACTTTGGAAAAACACATTTTTTTCTCCCCCAAAATAGGTACTTCCCTCTAGTTAAAAACTTTTCCCTGTGGGGAAGGGGGATGGGAGGAAATCTGACAATGCGGCAATTTTTTACTAAACCAGCATTTTTGGTGGCGCGTTGCTTGAGCACCACGTCCCAGTCGCTTAGCCTGCCCCCTTCAGCCTCCTTTCCCTCCCTGCCTGTTGAGCAGGTGTCCATGGGGGGATGCCGCAAGCAGTCCGGAGAATCCCCATCCCGAGGATGTGACATGCCGGTCAGTGAGGACCAGATGACGGTCTCATTTACAGTAACGAGCTGCATCCACAGAGCACCGCAGGCAGGCAGAGCCCACCCCTTCGCTGGCAATATGGCACGCTGCTGCTGCTGCACCCCAGCTCAGCTTTCTGCAACATGGCAGTAAGTCTCCAGTTATTAAACACATCCTCATTTCCACTAATTTATTTATAATAATCGCCCGAACTGTTAATTTAATTCTTTTGCAGGGCTGCTTAGGATAACGCTGCAACAAAAGCGATGCAGAAGCGAAGGCTTGATTGATGCATGGATGCAAAGAGCTGCTGGTTAATGATGTGGAGGGGAAAACCCTGTCCCTTTGCTGCTTTTCGCCCTCCCCTGCTACGGGTACGCGCCGGGGTCTTACCTTGTCGCTTCGTCTCCTCGCAGGCAGGGCCTCCGTCACCTGGCCGACACTGGCAGAAACACGTGTCTCCCACCAAAATGGGTTCACCGTTGTTCTGGCACGGTCCGCAGCGGCAAGCGTTGAATTCCAACAAGTAATCATCCCAAGCCCGTTTCAGGTTTAGCCGTTTGGTTTCCATGTCGCCAAGGTTGCTTCTGCGGAGAATTTCGTGGATGGGCTGCAGCTGCGTAGGGTGGAGATGAATAGCAGGGAGACAATTTCAGCTGGGCATCAACCGAGATGGTACCATGCAGCAGTCAGAGAGCTGTGACATTGCTGGATAAACTCAGAGCTCAGAAAAAACTCATTTGTCTTCCGTGACAGCTCCAGGTACATCATGCAAATGTGTTACCATGACTGATAGAACCTAGTAAGAAACCACCGATCCAAAACCCTCCTCATCTTAGAGGTTTGTGTGGGATTGGCTTTTCTGGACGTGCATTGGAGTTTCAGTCTGGATTCAAATGATAAATTAAAGCACCCTGGTAAGTCCATTTTTTGACTGATTTCTTAGTGCTGTCACGATCTCAGAGATTCTTGCATGCTTTTTGCCTTTTCGAACCAAAATGTTTTGGTAAGAGCTTTAGACAGTGCGTATCGTCAAAACTTAATGCCAGCTTACCACTAATGGTGACCAGATTGTGAACCATCCGGTAAATGCTGAGCGTGAAGAACTTTACCTACCTACTTTTTGCCCTTTGATGCAGCGAAATAACATTGTGCCATTTATAGCTTTAAGAATATAACATGCCCATAGTATTTTCAGTGGCAAAATCCAGTTCCTATATACCATTCAGCAAAAGTAGTCCAGTGTGGGCAACTGTAATTATAACTTGCCCAACTGAGTGTTAATATTCAACTGAATATTAAAGCTAAGAGGACGCATATTTACATTTGTCCATCCATGCGTCTGTGTGAACGCTGTACGTCCTGGCTGGGAATCGGTGGAAACCAGTTCCAGAGAAGAGCTTGGCATCGTCTCATTGCGCAAGGAGCAGTGAGAGCGGTTTGTGGGGAGGATCAGCTGGGCTTTGGGAAGAGCTCATAGACAAATTTGCACAAGACTGTTTGACAAACGAGAGGGAGCAGCCGATAAGAGCTGCTGAAGCGGACTTGAGCACTTATCGGCAGCTCCAGTTGCACAGCGACTGCTGAGCTCTGGTGCAGCCAACAGAGAGGTCAGCGCATGGTTTACCGGAAAATTGCAATAAATTTTGCCCCAGAATTGATGGGAACTTGTGCAGAAAGGTGAATAACCTGCAGCCTGAGTTCAGCTGGAACTGAAAGCGCTCCTACTTAATCAGGGCTTTCTGCTGCCAGGGTGCTGCCCAGGGAGGTCTGCAGATTCCCTTTTGCCCTGCCAATAACACAGATGGATCCTGATTCCACCTTCCCTTCTCCCACCCTCTGACAGAGCTAGGATTGGGTGTGCTTTCAAACGAAGATGAGAGGGGTGGAAGTAGCAGTGTGTCCCTGCCATGACCGAGGTCCTTCCCACACCCCCCCCCACAGCTGCCCTCCCGGAGCAGACCAGTGATTGTGGCATCTCAGGGTGGACATGGTACTCCTGACCACAGCTGAGGAGTGCACGCACCTCCTCATGCCTCCGTGGCCTCTGGCCCTGGATTCTCTCTTCTTTTCCATCCCTTGTGCTTGCACCCATCTCCTCCCCATTTCTGAAGCCCTGTAGGATGCTTCAGTGGCCTTTCCACTGTATGAGGCATCCAATAAAATGAAGGGAGGAGGAGAGCTTGGCTGATTTTTATGGCCACGGGCCTTCTTTGTGGAGCATAGAGAGAGACAGGACCCACCTGACAAAGCAACTAGGAGTCCCCTGGTCTAAAAACTCCTGGAAGCGCCCATAGCAATACCCACCGTGGTCTGCAGAAGTTAGGCCTAGCCACTGCAGCCCTGAGGTAGGTGAAAAGCAGGGGGGTCTATGCAGAGCCTTTGCTGGGGGGAAGAAGACTCCTTCTCCAGCGCCCCCGCGAGTCCCCTGCTTATACAGGAGGGCGGACAGCGTTGGGGAGAATAATAGGGATGAATGCAACCGCAGAGAGCCATTCATCGAGAAGCTGTTTGGGGACACATCAGAAACTTAACTCGGCACTAATCCAGCATTAAGCTCCTTGTCTGTCTCCCTGCGGATGCAGTCGGTGGGAGATGTACTCCCCATTGTGAAATGGATAAGAGGTTACCAGATCAGTGGCCCATTACATTTAATCTTGTTCTGTGATGGGATCACAATAAAAATACAAAATGATCTGCTCGACTACACTTTCATTCCTTATAGCGGCAGAGTTTCTTCAACTGCAGAAAAGCCTTACCTCAAAATCAATAACAGCAGGATTATATTTTAATGACCTTCCCCAGTGACGATACATATTGCCATCCCAGCTGTTTAAGAGCCCTCCGCTGTAACTGGTATCTCCACCTCTAATCCGGGGAATAATATCTTCCACAACTGCACTGGTGCTCTCAGCATCTGAAAAGTTGAATTGCACAATTGCACCCATATTATTTAGTTATCGTTTCCACACATACACTAGAAACCGCTTAATGGAGGTGAGATCAATCGTGCAAGGGGCTATCAGTGAGCGGCACTGATGCTGCCTCCCGAAATCGATGGGAGCTCGGCGTCCCCCGCTCACGGGGCGAGCCCTGCCACGTTATCACAAGGCAGTCGGTGATGAGTTGAGCATCACAAATGCTCTAAGCCGGTAAGACCTGAAGAGCCTGCATGCCTCCAGCCTTTGTTTCTAGTTAGCACGTGGGCAGCAGATCACACTGTCTATAGCTGGCTAAGTGATTTACAAATCTGGGGCTTCTTAGCCTCTTTGAGTAATTTTTATGCTCGGTTTTGACTTCTCGTCAATGTTGGCCTTGTCATCCGTGCCCAGTCTGTCATGGCTATAGGGACTGCAGCCTTCCAGCCACCCCATGCCTCTATTTACAAGTGTTTCTAATTCAGGTATTGCTACCTTAATTCCTGCTCTTTCAAGAGCAATCAGTACTCCTGGAGACTCGGACCTAAAGTTGCTTTGGTGCCACAATTGGGCCTGAGCCGTTGCTGGGGACGGCACGAGAGCTCCCTTCTTTGTACCCTTCTGGACCCTACTTGAATCTCCATGCCCAAGTGACCAGAAGAAGTGATGCAAGATGCCTTAACAGATAACTGCCCTCCTATCATACCAGTTTTCAGAAATCCTTTCTTCTCACAGACAGAGGCTGACGCAGATGCTTCCAAATGCAGTTCACTCGTGCTGGCTGTAAGGCCAATTGACGCCCCAAGACAGGCACTTATCTCTTCAGCGCTGATGTCTGCAAAACAGAAAGGAAACCAGTAAATTTGGTGACTCCTCCTGAGTGGAGGGATGCTTATTTTCCTGTTTTTTTTTTCTATCAATGAAGAAAATATTCACTTATTTGTATGGCTCATTTTTCAAAGTCAAGAGCTATTCCAGGCAGAGGGAAGCCTTTACTCTTGCAGTGGAAAAGACAATATTTTATTGGGGTTTATTGGACTTATTCCATAATAGGTGAAAATGGAAATGTCCTCACTGTAAAAATGTTTCCTTTGAAAGTATTAGAAGAAAGTAAAAATCTTAATGCAGGGCTTCAGGTGTGTATTTCCTTGTTTGGTCTATTTATTTAAAAATAAAACATTTATTTTTTTTACAGACTAACTTACAACCAGGGTAAAGCTGGGAATAGCAGCTGAAATCAATAGATCCTCGCTAGTTTTCCTAAACCGAAGATGTGACCCATGTATTAGTGGCTTAAGCAAGCGTCTTAAGTAGGAACTTGCAAAGGGTCTGTCTGCTGAGAGCTGCCAAAACCTTACTGCCTGCTGCTGGGCTGCTGCTACCAGCACCACCACATTCATCATGAAAATATGTAACTGGAGACCCATGAAGCGACTGCGGAGGGGAGAAGGGAACTAATGAGGTGGTTTCACCAAGGTAAGCAATGCGCATATTTCATACGGCCTAGTTTTATGTACACACTTCAGTGTACTGCAAATATAAGGCCGTCTTCTGTAACAGTTAAAAAATCCATTGATTTCAATAAACGCGGGTATTGTAAGTAATAGGTAACTTTTATATTGCTCTTTTTGTCAGAAGACCTTAAAGTGTTTCACAAAGCAGCCGGGCGATCAATACCCCGGTATTGAAAGGGAGGCACAGAGGTCAGCGGGATTTGTGCATCATGGCTTAATGGGCTAAAGATCGAACCTCCAGCCGAGCTCCAGCCTAGAGCGCTGTCTGCTGAACTGCCTCACCCCAGCACTGGGGAGCAGTGTCTTGCCTTCCTCGTGTTTAAAATACTGGCAAAACACCCAGAGCTCTGGTTTTGCTCCCTTCTGCACACCCTGCAGGAGAGGCTTGCCGGAGTTGCACGGGGCACGGATCTACTCGTTGACTTGGTAGGTCCCAACTCAGCATCCTGAGAAAGGGGCTGCAAGGCCTGGATTCAAACTGGTGAGAGCTGAAGCATACTCAAGACTTCAGGGGGAATTACATCCCATTGCAAAACTGGGCCCTTGAGAAAGATTAAATGTGCAGCACTCAATTACTTGTACTAAACTGTTCAACAGTTGTAAACACAGTGGGTAAAGTTCATTCACCCAAAGCACCATGAGTGATTGCTTATCTTGGTGTTGGAGTGCCATAAAATTAAACTTGAGGAACACCCTGATTAATCGATTCACCATGGTTCCCGTTGAGTAATTATGTTCAGCGAGGGTCTGTCAATACAATTCGCTATTGGTTGCAGCAAGATCGGGTCTTGATAAATGAAAAGTGGTTATCATTGCAAAAGGGTGGCCATAGAAAATATTGGCACTTGAGGGGGGAGCCTTGATAGGTTTTTTTTATATGATATAATTTGTGATAGTTAAATGTGCTCGAGTGATAAGATTTACTGCTGCATTTTGAATTAATCAGAATATATGAAGACTCTTTCTAATTTACTCTGCGCATAATGTTTCTCCCATAAATGTTCTTGTAATGTGTGAACACATTATACTGTTTTCTGCTAAATAATAGAACCATAACAATCTATTTTAAAAACAAGTAATGAAAAATATTGATGGCAGAGCAACAAGGGACCTCGTTCTGAAATACGTATTTATTTCGCTCGTGACCACATCCATACAAGCCCTTGCAGCCTGAAAGCTAGAAAAGGGTCTGGCAGCAAAACTGCAGTCCTAAGCTCTGCACCGATGAGTTGTGGTCTATTCCTGGGTATCTAAACCCAGAAGGGAACCCAGAAATTTTCAAATTTCAGGTGCTTAAAGTCTAGCTCATGCCTGTGTCTAGCTGGATGCTCAGCAACCGCCCAAGGTGACTCTCATTTGAGGAGGATTCAGCATAGGGATCTTTTTCCTGGGCGTGTGCTTTAGTCACTGGTCTATAAAAAAGGAGTGTTTTCTCTTCCAGAGCGTTTAACACGTAGCCTCATGGGCTAGGTGGGTTCTCAGGATGCGGTGGTTGATCTGAAGCGGGTGCTGTGCTGCTCAGCCCCGTGGGGACTCAGCGGTACATCTCCAGGCATCTGCAAAGCTTCGAACTCATCTTTTGAAGCTCTAATTTTAAGACTTGAGCACTTATATCCTGATCCTGACCATTCCTCAGGGGAGGCGGATAATCCTCTTGCAAACACAGCCTTCAAGCACGGCTGTGATCACCATTAGAAAAAACAGTTTTTTCACTAAATACTTTTAGAAAGTGGCATATCAGTCACTGCAGGTGGGTCCCTCTGGGTCTACGTCGTGTGACGTAGAGCGCTGCTGACTTGGTAAATGTGGACTTTCTTGCAGAGTCTGGGTTAGATGAAAATTACAGAAGCGTGCTACATTAGAATGAAAATTACATCTCTGCTGGGGCACATTTTTGCCTTTTGCTGAACTTCAACATCCTTCCTTCCTAAGATAAGGCATCTCGTAGAGTAAATCTCCTCCTTATATACAGAGCAAGCACAAGATAAAGCAAAATAATAGCCTCCCTCCACACGCTCTTGATTCATTCTTCCTCTGAAATTGGCAGTCTGCTTCCTGAAGGCTTGCTTGCCAAGATCTTGTTCACTTCTATATCACTCACTCTTCAAAGTGAATAAATGATTTGAAGAGGCATCATGTTTCCAAACACTAGTAGTTCAGTAACTTGATGAAAATTCTCTCGGTTGGTAATTTCTTGTGGAAAAATTGGCATGGTTAAAACTCAATATGGAGTGCGTGATGGTACCATACCATTTCAGACAGGAGGCAGAATTTGGGAAATTAAGGGAATTACTGGAATTGCAGCAATTTCCACCAACTGCATCAGTTTGCACCTGTTGTCCAAGATCACAATTTTCTTTTGCATAGGTGTCCAGCCTGTAGTTACCAAGGCAGCGTTACCCTCAGCAGAGCAGAGTGATGGTTCTTAGGGGAAGTGGGATCTATTGCGTTGTCGACACCTTTGCAAAAGTTGACAATCTGGTTAGTGTGCTAAAGTACCATATTATTGTTCTGCATCTTATGTTCTTGATTAGGAAAAATGTTATGCTTTGGCTTGCCAGTAATGGCTATTCTTGCGCTCTAGACATCTACGGTGAATGTTTTATGTAACTGAGATTGAGAGGTATGGCTCTCCAGCCTCATGCACTGTCATTTGTTGAGAACTGGAGCTAACAGAGGTCTGTTAGCCTTCAGATATGACACTAACCAGAGTAAAGTGGTAGAGGTATTGCCAAGCGCAATGCATTATTTCCATTTACAGAAAATTGAAACCCTCACTATTAGGAGGCTAAAATGTGAGTTGGGCTATCTTTCTTTACTCTGGATGAGTTTCCAGTCCTTGAGCATTCATGAGAATGGCCAGAACAAAGACTATAAGAAATAGGAGAAGTTTAGAGAAGTCTAGCAAGTGACACTGAAAGAAAGGGAGAAAAAGATGCTCAGGTTCCTTCCTAAGGTACCAAAATCCCACCCAGATACTTCTGAAATGAGCACATTTTGTGACACTCAAGCTTATCCCCTGCGATGTGGCCAGTTGTGCATCCATCTTGTGAACAGCGCGTGGATACCCCTACACCCCTCCCCGCACCCCCACTGTGCATTTTTGGGCTTGTAATGAGTATGTGTCTGTCATGTGATGAGAAATGCCAGCCAGCTCGGCAAAGAGGGGCCGATGAGCACCCACCCTCCCAGGGCCCAGGGAGACGTCGGCTGTGGGGAGCAGCCAGAGCCAGCCTACGAGAAAGCTGGGGAGGGGCTGTTTGCAAGGATATGTAACGATAGGACGAGGGGCAATGGTTTTAAACTAGAGCAGGGTAGGTTTAGATCAGACATTAGGATGAAGTTCTTTACAATGAGGGTGGTGAGGCCCTGGAACAGGTTGCCCAGGGGGGTGGTGGAGGCCCCATCCCTGGAGACATTCAAGGCCAGGCTGGATGAGGCTCTGAGCAACCTGATCTAGTTAAAGCTGTCCCTGCTTAACAGCAGGGGGGTTGGACTGGATGGCCTTTAAAGGTCCCTTCCAACCCAACACATTCTATGATTCTATGATTCTGTGAATTACTCTAGTGGACTGGACCCACCCTGTGGTCTCCAGGTTGGAAATGCCCTGTTTAAAGCAGAAAGTTGTGAACAGAGAATTTCTAGTGGTTTTCTAACCTTTTCTTCTCATTTCCTCTTTGTTAATGACAAGGATGTACTCAAAGACGCCTCCCATAGTGCCGGATGTCATGAAGTGGGTGCCGTAGTCATTGATGAATTTAGCATACATGCCGTAGTTATAGGTGTCTGGAAGCTCCCGCAGGGAGAGCAGCACATCTTCATCCAAAACGATGTTGTCCCTTCTCATCTTGAAACGGGCCGTCTGTACCTTTGTCACAGCTCTAATGAATCCAACATTCTGCAGGTAAAGAAAACAGGAGCTGCCACTCAACGTTCATTTTTAAAAAAAAAAAAAGTCCTTTCTAGGCTTTAGGTTTGCAGAGGAAAGCCTGAAGCTTTGACTGTCAGTGGATGTTAAAGGCATGAAAACCAGCCCAGGTTTAAATGAAATCAGTGGTAATTCTTTTCCAGAGAGTCTCTTGTGTGCTGTGTGAGGTGCAGGGCAGACCCATGGGTTTGCACATTATGGATTTTTTTACTGTTGTGTGAATACGATCAGAATTGGGCTCCACATGATTCTCCTCCATCCTCCATTTCTGCTATTTCTTTTTTTCTCGTTTCCTTTCCATACTGTCTATTCCCTTTTGATTTTTTCTCAGCCTTGACCAGTGATGCAGGACAAGGACCCATGGCAAGCCCAGCCGAGGCTGGCAGTGGGGGGAAACCCTGGCCAGGAAGGTGCTGGTGGGGAGAGGATTTCCTGGATATACCACCAGATACACGACTCCTCTTATAGATTAGCCATTGCCTCGGAGGAGGCTCCAGTGCAACCAGAACAGCCTTTTACGTGATTCCTCCAAGAATTGATCATCGTTTAGCTGCAAATGTTGTGTGAGTCTAGATGAGGGCACAGTAAATACTATGGTGGTGCCAGTTTCCGACAGCTTTTAAGGCCATTTCAACTCAGAACACCATCAAAGTAATTCTTCTTTATTGTTTTCTGTCAGCAGCCACGAGAGAAGTGGAGACGGGGCACGGTAAATGTGGGCAATACCAGCACTCGTGATATTAGATTGGAAAGAGGTCGCCACAACTAGTCCATGATGTAAATGCACTGTGAGAAATACACCCTATTATCGGGTACTCTTCTTTCAGTGCGGTATTTTAACCTCTCATAAAAAGTAGCGTATTTCCCCATCATAAGGCAGGGTGTATTCATTTGAACAAGATATGTCTGCTACCGGAGATCATTCCCCGAGGACAACTGTTTTGATCAACATCTTGATATTTCCTCCTCCCTCATCGTCACTTTAAGCATTTTTTTATTTATGCACTTAACGTAGCCATGGAACAGGATGGGGTGAGATGACATGTGTTGTGGTACTTCGTAATTCAATTTTATTCCCACTCCCTGTTTGCTAACACGTAATAGGAACAACAAACAGGATTGCTAACGATCATAGGTTTGCAATTACATGAACAAATTAAGGTACAATTACTACGTGTTAAAAAATGCAATTGAGAGAATAAACTGACATAAGTTATAGCCAGACCACGCGATGCACAAATGACAGAACTGGAGCATAGGCGTCGTTGATTTATTTTTTTTTTTTACCTTTGCAGTGTATTGCGTGAAATTCTTCAGGGATCCTTTCCCACCTGATAAAGTGAAGCCCAAGTTTAACTGGAAAGGTAATTGTTTAGGCCCAATTCCAATGGTAAAGCCTATTGTTTTGGATTTATCACTTTTAAGGGCATCAAGCAGATCCTTTGAATCATCGTAAAACTCAAAAGCGAATCCAGAATCAGCGTGAGCCTAAACAGAAAGGAGCAGACATTAATTTTTCAGGCACTTCCTTTCCTTTTTAATTTCCACTTCTTTAAGGAGCTGATGGTGCCTCTGTTGAAGCCTGTGATGCTCCTGACAGCACCGACACTGACTTCAGTGAATGTGGAATAAAGAACTTAGTCACGTGCTGTTTCATTTGGACATACGTGAGAAATGCAGCTAAAGCCACGCATTTTGCTTCATCCATCTCCAGGCAGGGGAAAGGTTTGTGTTTAGCCACTCCAAGCAGTGCCATTACAGGCAGAGCTGGTAATGGTGCCTATTAAGCTAGATTGACACTTCCCATTACAAAATCCTCCTTACAGTTCCTTACAGCTTTGCCAGATCCTAACGATTTGGAGTTATTTTTTTCTCTCCAGCCAGCTTCTGGATGAATTTATTTAGGAAAAAAAATCAACAGCGGTGATCCAGCCACTTGCATTGGCAACGCTGGAAAACAAACATTGTGTTGCCCGTGTTTGAGAGAAGTGACCTTTTCCTTGACAGCTCTACTTTGCCGGCATGTGGAATTGAGCAGCCTTGCTGAATCTGGGCTGTGCCATTTGCCATCTCTATAAAAAGCTGGCTAAATTACCAACGATGAAAAAAATCATCTTGCACTGTTGTCAGTGACCTCCTAGACCCTGGTGGTAGAAGCTCCTAAGCCAAGATGTGTACAGGGCATGCGCAAGCATCCCTCAGTGCCTGACCATGGTACAGATGTCCCTCCGCTGCTTACAGCAGATAAAGGGGAGAAGAGAATGTGGCCCATCTGGTGCATCTGTCTGGGTTGAGAACTGGGGACTAAGGGTCGCAGGAGAGTCTGCTTGCTGGGAGGACATGAAAGCCACTTGCATTGAGCCGGTGGCTGTAATATTTCCCTGGATAATAGTACGTTTCATTCATTCATTGCAAAAAGCAAGGTAAATGTTTAACAGCATGGCCAGGGCACCCACTTACAATGTGGGTGACCCAGGTTGAATCCCCGCTCTACTTAGTTCAGTCTTCAACATCACATGTGACCCTCCAGAGTATAGGTGTTGTGATACATGGTGATGGCTTTCAAGATCTTCGTCTCACTCAGAATTTGGATTTATGTCCGTTGTAGCTATGCCGCAGACTTAAAATGCTGTCAAAGATTGAACTGGTAGCATTGTTCCTGTTTTACGCATAGCCAACTTCATCCCTAGGGAGGCAAGCGGCTTGCACAGGCTCTACAGCTCATTAATAGCAGAATTTAGAGAAAAACCATTTCTCTTGGCTCTGACTAGGCCAGAGTAAGCAGATGCCTGGGTGATAAAGCACGTTAGTTCCTTGATGTGCCATAAAACAGCATTTATATCATCGATTGCTTGTTTTCTTGAGGACAGCTGGAGAGAGGTACCTTGAAAGACAACCTATCGCGAATGATAAAATGTACGTAATGTATTTGTAGGAAGTTTGGCTTTTAGCTGGGAAGACATTGCTAACTTTGACCACCCGAAGCACTTACTAGGAACTGGTATATGTGAAAGTTGTAAGGTTTGCGGAAATACTTCTCGTCATCTCCGTAGTACAGATGTTCACATGCAGCGTCGTACTTCAGCTCCCGCCACTCTCCGTTGTAGACATACTCACAGTGGCCTCCAAAAAAATTAGGATCATATACATACTGGCTCTCTTCCTGTGTTAGGATATTGTATCTTGGAAAGGAATTGCATTCAGAAAGTTATCCATAGCTCCCGTCTTATTTCCCCAGCAGTCTCTGTCACTGTTTCTGTTCTCCTGACACTATACGTTCCCTGCCTGTCTCTGACTTTGAATTCGGATAGCACCTAAAGTACAAGATTTGAGTCTGTTCTCCTTTCTCTCTCCTTCCCAAAGCTAACAGGAGACAAACAGCCATTTTATTTCCATGACATTGGTTTGGACTCGTATGCTAGGGATGGAAGAAATCAGTTAAATTGTCCAATTATGAATTGTTACAGTTATGAAAGTCACAAACTCCTGGAATTCCTCCAGGTCCCCCGTGAGTCTCTCGCAGCCCAATGCATCTCACTGTCACAAAGTGTTTCCTGGCATTCCCTGTAATTGTTTTCTATCTTTATTTCATCTCCTTCCTTTTAATAATGGTCCCGTTTCTCAGGGGAATTAGCACCCTCCCTAGACTTGCAGGCTGCTTGTGCTTTGCCAAGTCTCTCACTTATTATTTCCTTACGCCTCTTTCTTCCTGCTCTCCAGCCGTCACAGCTGATGCCCTCTGAAATCCCGCCTGCTACTTAATATTCCCTGTACTTCCATGCCCCCACATGAAAGCGTTATTTAGGGTAGGCAGCAGCATTGCTCCTCACAACAGGCAATAATCTTTAAGACTGAGACAGTAAATACTATTGCTTTTGTGTGTTCTGTGGGAGGAACACAACAGAGAGCAGTATTAAATGGGGTGCTCAGTGAAAATTAATATGTCTTGAAAAACTTTTGATGGACTCTCCCAGGCCCTGGGCCAGAGAGACATTTATCTCTTGGACTCCAGAGAGTATTGGATCCAGCTGATGGGAAAGTTTTCTGTTGGGTGACTACATTCCCATACTGTAGCCCATGTTCTCCAAGTGAAACTAGGCAGCATCTTGGTTAAAACACAAAACCCAAGAATGTCACAATGGACAATTTGCCTTTTTAGTTGCTCTGGATTCCTCTTTTACATGTATTGCCTAACCAAAATATGAAACTGAACAGGGTAACACTTTTTCATGGATAGGAGTTTTTACCCTGCACGTATTCATGTGGAGCTCAGGCTCTCTGCCTTGAATCTGTGCTCTGAAGTCCTAAATCCTGGAGTTAAATCTTCACCTTAAGGATTAAAGCCACCAGGATGCTGCTTCTCCATAAGTCTACTCTTTGCTTTAATATATTGCTTTTATCAACTGGAGAAAGCTTTAAGATAACTGGGATATACTTTTTACATGAGTATAAAGAGGATATCACAAGTATAGAGTAGCTGGGCGAGGCCAAGGTCAGATAGTAAATTTGAGACAGAATTTGAAATAAAAGGTGGGATGAACCCTCCTGCCTCCCTCATTGCTACTCACGGCCAGGTGGGACAGTAGCTCTCCTTTATCTTTTGTACAGCTCCCTATCAATCCATGGAGCACTGCTGTTAACTAAGGCAGAGCAGTATGAAAACCTGAATCCAGTTTTGATTATGAGAGTAGCAGCTATTGATTAATTACTTACCCTTGGGCTGCTTTTTCAGACCCTGGGATTGGGAACAGATGCTCACAAGGACTTTCGATATCTTCATCCTCGCAGTTAGCCTCATCAGATCCATCTCTGCAGTCTTGCTCTCCGTTGCACACAAGATGCCGTTTAATACAGCGACCTAAAGTGCACAGGTACAGGCTATCACTTATCTGCCCTTCATAAAACCTTTTTGGCAGCCTGCACTGATTGTGCTGCTTTCCACCCATATCTCAGGGCCACAAGAAGTCACGCTGGGTGTTAAACACAGCGCCCCTCCATTGGGAGCATGCTTTTCCCAGCTCCCTGGCGTGAGCACAGCTCGGAGTCCGAGCCAGCCACCTCCGTGGGCTCCCATGGGGTGGGAATCAAGTAGAGGTCACCTCACTGGCCTGATTTTACTATCTACAATCATGCTTTTGGAAGGGAGCTACGGGAAGCAATAGATTCTCCAGTTGGCTTAGGGAAGTCAACTTTGGTTAAAGTGCATTTTTGTCTCTTCCCATTGCAGGTGGTATTTGGGGAGTTTATTGCATGAATTATAGCTCAAGAATGGAAATGCAACTTGAAAGTGAGTTTGCTTCTGGGGGTAAGGAAAAAGCCTTGACCTGACATTCGTGGCAGGAGGGAACTGGTACTGCCGCACTTGCCTCAATGAATCGATGATGTCCTGCTCCAGTGGCTGAGCTGGTGCGTATTTCTGAATTTCAATAGACTTTTGTTCATTTTCTCAAGATGGGAGTTTGAGCCATTTGTGTAAAAACAAAAATCTGTCAAGGCTAGTCAAACTTTCAGAGAACAGCCGTAGTATATCCCAATCCTCAGAGCTGGGGATGGCTAAAAATAAATAAATCACCCCAACAGATTGCTAGTTGGATTCGTGACTGAACTATGTCTTCTGCAGGGGGAGAAAGGGGTGCGTTGTGGGCGCGCTGGTGCCCATGGAGGGGAGTGTGAGCGTGTAGCACAGCAGTTGGAGCGGAATATTTGTATTCTCTTTGTTCCACTGAAAAATTAACCTTTTCCATGTCACACAGCCTTCTTTTCTATCCAAATCCAAGCGTAACATGGGTGAGTTTCTGTAGAAGTGGGGAAAAAAGCAAAGACGGGGAAATTTCCTGCTTTCTCTTGCATCACTCACCTGTTTCCTCGCACTGAAAGTCCTTCCCGCAGCTGGGGGGTCCAGTGCAGGTCGTCTCGGCACGGCAAGCCTGCTCGTCCCAGAGGTGCCCTGCACATTGCTGCCCTGAGAACCCCGCCGGCTGCACCAGCCTCCGGTACCGGTGCTGAACCGCACAGGAGAGAAAAACACCACCAACACCTTACTTTTACCCCGCAGAGACATCACCTCCACAGGCTATACAGCAATTCGAGCTATCCCTTTTCTATACAGCAATTCGAGCTATCCCTTTTCTCTATGTTGTTATTTTTCTGTGTATTCCACAGACTTTGCACATGATAAATGGAGAAAGAGAGTCAGCAGAGAGGTGGGAGCTCAGCAGATTGGTTTGAAGTTCATACAAGTGAATTTGGGGGGGCTGGAATGACTGTTTTTAAAAATCTCTTCCCTCTTTTATACCTTGGAAATAATATGGCATTTTTCCAGTTACATATGCTTTGTCCCAGAACGTAACAGGCTCAGATGGACAGGGACACTAATTACAACACTGATCCTGCAACATTTCTGATGGATTATTAATGAGAATTGCTGCTCTTTAAACTAGGGAAAGAAAAAAAAAAAAAGGAAAGAGAGAAGAGCCAAATCATTTGCTGATTATAAGCACAGGAACAAAAAAATGCAGGGATATAAACACAGTAGAAAGCAAAATTATGTCAGGTATTTGAAAATAAATTCTTGAATTATGAAGACATACGTGAAATGATATAAAAAATTGAGATCAGGAGCTGATGAATGAAAGGCTGCTTTTAATTTCTTTTCATTGGAATATTTGCATTGAGAATCAGGGGATAGTTAATTAAATCTGAGATAGAAAAGGAAAAAAGTCCTGGGCAAATATTCTGGCCAGATTCTTCCAGCATTTGCCTTGATTTTGCATTTTGCTGTTCTGCTGCCTTAAATGAATTTATTCCCCAGTTTACACCAGGGTAAGTGAGAGCCGCTCTAGTAGAGGAGCATCTCCATCATATTTGGATGAGTTTACTGGATGCTTCAGAATGATGAATATGGATAATATATATAATTAATGTGTGTACATCCTCATCACAGACACATCTGAAGATAAATGAATACATTACGGGAGAGTCTTACTTTTTTCTCTTGGCAAGGAAAGCAATCAGTCCATTCTGACCACTGGCTCAGCTGACAGTCGACAGGAGCTGGAGAATTAACATCTCTGCTGCTTCTTCTATGGAGGGGAAGAGATAGCAGTCTAAGGTCTTTGAAGTTGTGTTTTAAGGAGGGCTGGGGGCTAGCAGGGAAAAAATGATCTGCGTGTGTGTGTTTTTCCACCAGGAACCTATTTTGTACGAAATGGGAAGCATCCCTTGGCAGGGGTGGCTGTACCACCCGAGATGCCCCGTCCAAGTATTCACCATCAGAATTGGTCAGGGGCAGCAGGTGCAGAACCTGAGGATTTTATCTTGGGTTTCCTGCTCTCCCAAGAGGTCCTAGCCCTTTCCAATACGTAGATTGCAATAAAATACATGTGCATCATATATATAAGACCAAACACACTGAATAAACAGAAGGAATGTCAAGAAGAGACAGGTTTTAAGGAAAGGCCTCTTTTTTTGTTTTGTTTTCTTCTCAGAAGCACATCACAAACCCCAGGCGTGGTGATGTTTATCACCTTGGGCCTGTTCTGAAATCTACTGATTCCGCTTTTTTTATACCACAGTGAACTCATGGTCCGTATTTTTCCCAACACGCGTGAAATCAAGGTCTGATTCCGATGGGCATTGCGGAGTGGTGGGAATGGCTGCAGCGACAGTGCGGAGAAGGCAAGGTACAAAGCCATGCTGACTATGAGAATTTGTTGGCTGACTGTTTCTAAAAGGAAATACGTAAGTTCTGAGAAGAGGAAAATAGCTAAAGGAAGAGCATAAAAGCAGAACATGGCAAGGGTGCTGTATCGCGGTGGCCCTTGGGTCAGACTGTCTGCGCATACACTGAATGTCACCGTACAACAGCAAGAAAAGACTTCTTCTGCCTCCCAGCCCAGTCGTCATGATCTCTATTTCTGTCCCTACTCCTACAATCTTTATTTGTATAACGTGTTTCTTTGTCTTGAGGAGCAATCTGTGGCGTGTCAGTACAACTCTGTGTTTGCCACAGCCTTTGAAGCATTTTGAGGGGTTATTCTGAGCCAAAACATTATTATTATTATTATTATTATTTTGGTGATTAACTAATGAGCAGTCTGTTTTACTTCCGAGACTGCACTCCAAAGAGAAATATTGATAATTAGCAGAGGTACGGAGCACATTGGGGATTCATCAGAGGCTGCAGAAGAGAGACTTACTCAATGAAAGCCACAACGGCTCAGCAAGGGAGCCCATGGATGCAGATCAGTGCGTAAGATAAAACCCCACCGTCTCTCTAGGAAAACAACAGGAGCCCGCAGACAAACACGGAGCTGGAGGACACGCATGTATCGACGCCTTTTCGCTCTGACAGGAGGATTTGTGGGCTGTATCCTTCAGCACTTCACAAAGCACTTAATTGGCTCACCTTCGATTGGATTTTACATTTACCTCTTCATTATTCTGCCTTGTTTGATAAGTTCATCAAACATCAAAAATCTCGTCTTTGTTCATTTTCAAAAGGGATTATCGGAATAAGCCTTCATAATTAAGTGTATCACTACCACTTTTTTTTTTTCCTTTCCGCCTTCCCCTTGTCTCCACGTTCCAATTATCACTGATACATTTTTGATCCACCTAAATCATATTTGCCTTTAGAACAAGCCTGCAACTAATAGCTGTAGAAAAAAAATCCAGCCATTTTCCTATCGTGACACTGTAGCTTTAGAAAAAGGTAACTTGTTTATTCCCTTCCTTCAAAGCCTAAATGACACTCGTATGGGTTAATAATACTGTTCAGGGATAAAAAACCAGAGGTATGAGGGTCTGGCTTGGATTGAAAATTGGGTTATAAACATGCACTTGTTAACTTCATGTTGTCAGATGCAAAATAATTATAATGAAAAAGAATATGAAAAATAGTCGCTCATAAGTCGTCCTGTACGGGGGGAATTCTTTCCAAGTGCCCAAAACCAGTATGGTAATTTTGGTAAGGAAGTTTAAGAAGGCTTAATAGTAATCTCTAAAAGAAAAAACATTATGCAAACACTTCCTGTAAGAAGGAATTACAATGCCTAGCTTGGGCTTTGGACAACTGCCAATGTATTTTTATTTTTTTTTTCCCCCGGTAGCTGTTTACAGAGAGCACAGTGTACACATGCCTCAAGTCAGGACAAAATTGATGGGCTGATTGACTTGCCCATAATTTCTATATGTAAAATTGTGTGTGTGTGTGTGTGGAACAGACTTACCCCTGGGAAGGCGATGCCTCGAGCTCCCTGCGTGCTGTAGCCGTGGCCTGACGTGCCGTTAAAGCCAGCGAGCATAGAGAGAGAATCAGAGGAGAAAGCTGACACAGGCTCCACCACATTGTTTTCCCATATGTAAATGTTTGCTATAGATCAGCTGCAAACAAAAGCTTTAGGTTTCGGGACTGTTAGAAGGAGCATGCAGCCCACCGGACTCCAAAACGCTGTGGTAAATCATTGACGACGGCACAGATCAGATCACAAAGAATCAGGACACATCCCGGAGGCCTTTGCCCTTTTGGAAACAAATTCCCAGTTTTCTGGCAAGGGAATATATTAAACTGTGCGACTGTTTCCACATTAAAGTCAATCAAGTCCTATTGCAGCAGCGTGTTTCTTGTCCAGCCTGCTCCCTCCTTTTAATTTGAAGGAGGAGGCAACTCATTTTATTTCCCATAGTGACTTAACTGCAATTTTGGTGCGTCTGGTCGCTTACCAGGGAAAAGCTTCCCCGTACAGCAAATTGAAGGTTATTACAAAATTATGTTATGTGGAACATGTGCCTTCCAGATACGTCAAGGAAATGTCAGTTCAGCCTCTTCCCGTCGCCGTTCCCGTGAGATAGCGTCCCATCTCCAAAGCTGACGTGAGTTATCACCTGGTTTTTGATGGCCCTACGCTGTCGCTGCAACACGAGAATCCAAATCTTTGTTTCCTGAAGTGATTTGGGGTGAGAAAGATAATCCCCTAAATCTGAAATTGTGTCCGATCCCATAAGCTGTGCAAACTCATCTCTCAGTGGTGGCTCTAATGCTTTTCACTGGTTGGGATCTTAACACAGAAGTAGTGGATGTGCGCAGATAAAAGAAAGCAGCACCATCCAAAACAAGAACACCATGGGTTATTTGTTAGTAAGATAATAGTCACAAGATGAAAATATGTTTTCATGTGCTGGAAGAAAGAAAAAATGGCCATTAGAAAGTCACTTGGTCATGCTGTAGCCCAAGTTGCCCCATACCTGTTTCCTCCAGCTTGCACACAGACAGCAAAATTCCCCTGAGGGCTCCTGGGCGGGCACAAAAATGCCCAAGGAATCTATAACTTCATTAGATATTAGTTAAAAAAAAAGAGTAAGAGATCTATGGAGACTTTTATGTTTGACCAGGGGTCTGTATCTCCCTGCTTTTTCTTCTGCATAACTGGGGTGAGATGCTTCATGCATAAATGAAGTGTTCCCAGCAGACAGCGGGAAGCTCGAACCTCAATAAATTCAAGAGAAAGTGTAATTATTGTAGGAAAAATCTGGTCTTGAGCTACCTACAGCTATTAAGCAGACAGTGAATTGTCCTCTGTCCACAAAAGACTGGGATAGAAGTGTCACTTTGTGTATTTCCCAAATTAATTGCAAAGCTCATTTCAATAGCGGGTATTGTAAATTATCAAAATAAAAGGACCTCTTACCGTGTTATTGGAATGTAATTAAAGTTCAGGATGACCCTGGGGCTTGTCTTTGCTAAACACGAAGTAATGTAGCACATGGGGAGACTTGAGTGAAATGAAACGAAAACTGCCTTTTTGTGACCTTCGAGAGCATGTTAATGTGGTCCCTTACCTACTAATGCACTTCAGATGAGTTCAGAAAGTCCTTCTCCCTTCTTTGCCTACACAAGAAGGACTACTTAAATAAGGGGTTTAATATTATTTTTTTTTTTTAATACTATTAAACCTAAATTGCTTTTGCCTGGGAGAAAAGCAGGGGATTGAAACTGGCCTCAGGCGGTCCCCACTGTTACCTCCCTATTACATATCGCAGCCTCCCTGCATGTTGCTGTTAAGACAGAACGACATAAAAAGGTTTCAGCGATGCTTAGAGAGGTCTGGTGGGGATGGACCCCACCGTCCCCGTGGTGGGAGCCACCCTGGCCATCTGCCAAATCTGTCTTCTTCCGGATCTTCCAAACTTCTGCCGTCCTTTGATATAAATGGCTGCTTCGCGCAGCCAAGTGCCTCCTCAGCATCTAAGCAAGACTGTCGAAGCATTATATCTTTTCTTTTCTGATAGCAGCATCAGAAACACACCATATATATAATGAAAGTTATTTGTGGCACGTCTCCCAGGTAAAAGGCTGGGCTGGTTTGTGCAATCAGGCACAACAACAATTTCGCACTGATAGGGGAGGTCGTCTGGGGGGAGGCGCGCGAGAGAGATTTAAGCGGCAAGCAAGGCACGCCACGCTAGAGGTGAAATTAAAGAACCTTTCTCAGAGGTGTTGTGCTCCAAAAGTGATATATATAAAAGTTATAGTTCCATTTATAACATTATGAATTGAACTTGTCTAAAACGCGTGCTGGATCCTTGCCTCTAAACCTGAATTAACTCTCTGAACCTCTGGCTTGCGATGCTAGCCGTGCTGTCGATAGTGACGCAGTCACCTTCAGGAGGATGAGCCGTGAACTGAGGCCTTGGGGCTCTTCAGGAGCATGGAAATACGGGCTGGGATGAGCAGCGAGCTCCCTGCAGCAAAGCCTGAGTGGGAATTTGCATCGTCACTTTGGGACTATTCCCATCGCAAAGCTCTTTTCCCTGACACTGAAGAACTCTTCCCTGCCAGCCTCTAATTAGAAAGCGCATAACTCCTCATTTACAACTCTTATGTATCTAAAATCAGGAGCAGATTAACTCGGTGTAAACAAACTTGGTCACCCACTTTTCCTCGCTGATAGTAATACAGGATTTTTGTTCCACTTCAAAAAGTCTCCGCTTCAGTCCTCCAGGTTCTCTGCCCCAACAACGGGAACTAATTTCTGCCTGCAGTATGCATTCATCTTTTAAATAGCACCTGAAGAGCCCATTCGGTAACGTGGCTGTCTACACGAGCCTAGCTCCGAGGTGAAGTTGTATTACAAGAGGTAATGTAATGTTGTTGTTGTTGTCCAGCAATTTGCAGTTATGCTTTCTTTATATGTAGATTTTTATTTTTAGTATATTCATATGGTTTTCGCAGCGGGGGGTACAGTTACTTAAAAGAATCGTTCTTTTTTATGCCAATATTCTATTTATATTTTTTTATAGTACATTATTCATGCAATATTGGAAATCTAAATTTTGTTCCTGACCTGAAGACTATGAACATCTAACGACAGAGCCCTGTTCTTTTCTGTTCAGTTCGATACACTGTACCCCCAAAGTTGTAGCCGAGCTTTTTGCTGTCGGTGTGACTGACACCTGCCATTGTTTCTCTCGTGGTTCCCCAGGGAAAAACGCAGAGCTGACAGCCTTTCGTTCAGAGGTAGGGTGGGGTTTTTTTAAAAAAATAAAGAGATTGTTGCAACGTACAGAGGTTACAGCCATGTTAGATACGGCAAGATGAAGAAATTGTGCCTAGCAATTGGAGCTCTGCCCTTGGAAAGTTCTCCGTTTCACACGTGCTTTCGCAGCGCACATGGGCTCTCTCGGCTCAGCCTCGCGGCAGGCGCCGGAGAGCTTTCTCTGCACGGGGGCTTGGTGAAGAACTTCTGTTCTGCCAAAGAAGCAAAGCTGGTTATCAAGGTCTTCATCTCTGAACTTCAAAATCAAAATCCCAGCACAGATAGCGTCAAGAGAAGGGGTTAGATTTGGAAGATGCCTTTATATTATATTGTAGACAGAAGACACGAGTGGAAACGTTAAAAAGGATATGAGACAAGTAATGAGTTTGCTATAGTTTATACTGCTGAGCAGATGCTCTGCACTGGGTGATGTTTCTGCAGTCTTGAAGGCCTCATGCCCGCATCGCTGCAGGGCGGGGAAAGGATGCTGCAGGCTGTACCTGACCCTGGTCATCAGCCCCCGTGGCAGTGGGGTGACACCAAACACTGCCCGTGGGCACTGTCACAGCGATGGTCCCACACCGCAGGTAGTGGTTGTGGCCTGATAACAGGGCGGACCAACCTCTGCAACCTCCAGCATGCTTTTCCTCTGTTCATCAGTTGTGCATCTCGTTTCCTGAGGTTCAGCTGTTCTTCATCCCCGGTTTAAATTCTTTGGCCACCGAGTGCTCACAGTGAGATGGTGCATTGTAAGGACCAACAAAGGTCACTTGTCATTTTTGTGCATCGGGCACGTGTCCCAGTTACTGAACAAGTGGCTGTGGAGAGGTGTGGAGAAGGTCCATCTAATGACCAGAAGATGACCACTGGACGTGCCAGTGCTCATTTGGTGTCAGTGAACAGTGAACTGTTCTGATAATGCATCTTCTACCAAAGTCAACACTTGGCTTTAAACACATGAGACATTATACAGGCTTTATTGCTAAAAAAGAAGCATGCACTTAAACGTTTGTGGGATCAGGGCCGTATTGCAGAGACAACCTTGTAGCTTGTTCAGATGAAAAACCTGAAACATTGCAAGGCTTTTACATTAATTTCCTTGAATGCTACAGTCCTTCAGTGGGGCTGATCTTAAAACTTCTGAAGGAGCCGCGTGGGTACCTGCATTGGCTCCTCCTAAACAAGCTTTGTCCTTGTCAGTAAAAGAAAATGTTAGCTTTTTGAATGCAGGGATCAATCATACTGCATTTTCTTAAATTCCTTGTTAATGCCAGTAATGCAAGACAGACCAAGCGGCTCGGTGGTGGAACAAGTGATCCTATCTCTCCCTCTGCTGGAAAACCACGATATGACCTCCTGGCAGAAAAGGGAGAGATGTCCGGGCTGGGGTGGCCGTTCTGGCCCTCCCGGGGCCAGAATAAGGCATAAAAACTGAGCTAAAATCCCCCCTTAGCACAAGGTTGTGCCCTGCTATCCCCTTTTACCCATTTTTCTGGGTTCTGAGGTGTTTCTTCAGATATATGGACCCTACTGCGTGGCACCCAGGGGCAGCCTTTTCCCTCGCTCTGTGCTCCGTCTCCTTCCCCCAGTGCTGTCCCACCTGTGGGGCCAGTAGCTGTGACAAAGGAAAATGACTTGTCAGACCGTCCTCAGACTATAATGTGATGACACTGGGCTAATGTTACCAGCAATTTTGTCACGGGCAATACCTGAATCTCGTTATCTTCCAAAGAAGACCGGATTGCCCAAAAATTGCCCTGGTCTACACCAGTCACGCTGCTGCCTTTCTAAAAGGCTGAAAGATGAGGAATAAATCATATTCCTGAGATCCGCTGTTGTTTCTGGTCTATAGCAACACCTCTGTGAAATCCAGAAAAAAAAATCCAAACCTGTGTAATATATCTGTAACACGGGATAAATCCCATGAGTCATAAAGTAGCTGCAAAGAATAATGCAGGGAAAATAAGTTTGCAGAGTGCTGTACTTGCAGCCCTTGGACTAATGTGCCTACGTAAGATATTAATTGCAGCACTGCAAAAACTCCATCCAAATCATAACATTTTAAGTTTTTAAACAGGTTGAAATTGTTTGTTCTGGGGCGATTGTGCGCTCTCAGGAAGTGTTTGGTGCTGTTGTTCTCAGTAGTGGTATTTGGTTTTGTTCGAATCGGAGCTGTGCCTGGGAGCTCCTGTCCTGGGGTGGTGCTTCTGGTCCCCAAATCCAGACCAAACCCCAAGCTCCTGCTCCAAACTGCTGCCTGTTTCATAAAGGCGGTGGACAAGGTGGTGGCTGTGTTCTGCTGGGATGTCTCCATCTATGGTGGGTTTGGCAGCGTTAGGTTGATGGTTGGACTCGATGATCTTAAAGGGCCCTTCCAACCTAGATGATTCTATGATTCTATGGCAAATTTGCAGCTTGGTGGGGACTGACGGGAGGCACCCGCACTGCGGGGAGAGGTGGGACAGGAGGGGAAGAGCTATCGAAGGGATTACCCGTTCCCTCCAGCATCTCCAGGAGGGTGTAAAGTCCTGTTTTGTTGTCTCCTGATGTATCTGTCTAGTTTCTCTGAGGAAACTGTGCCATGTGGCCCATTAAAAAGTGACTTACATAGAGCAGTGCCAGCTCTTTATCATCAGGCGTTCCCCAGGAAGGTCCGGAGATGGAGAAAAAAAGTTGGTTTCCACTTCTGCGGTGTTTGATCTATACAACACCACAGCTACACCGCGCTCCCCGTGCAGTAGTTATAGCCCAGCGCGATTTATGGCAGCCCTGGGGCTGCTGTCAAAGGGAGGTGAGGCAAGCGGGGTCCCACCAGGGCTAGCACTCACAAAATGCGTGTTTTAAAGAAATCTTTGGCTTTTTTTTTTTTTTATTATTATTTTTTGAGCCCATATAGAGGAATCTGCCCTGTCCTTTTCTGCAGGACCACGGGTCTGAAGTCACAACCTCCCAATTCCCCAACAGTGCTTTAATTCACGGCCCGCGTTCATACCCCTGGCTGGGTCATAAATCCCCCCCCAGCTACCTGTACACAAAGCCGGCATTCATTTTCATCATATCGTGACTCCTGCCCTGGCTTGGGGGACTTCCCTGCCAACTCCCAGCTCGGCAGGACCCCCCTTTCTTCTCTGAGACCACCGCGTAGCAGCAGGGCTTTTCATGTGGCGAGGAACGAGACTCATGCTTCAAGTCATGTCCCCAACGACTGAAAATTTTTTCTCCTTTTTTTTTCCTGTTTTTTTTTTTTTTTTTTTTTTTTTTTCAGCTCTCATCAAGCTTGGCTCTGGAATGCAGGGTCAGGTTAGGCTGGGAGAGCATGGGTCCCACTCCCGAGAGTGGCAGGGGTGCTTGGGGCAAGGTTTTCCCTGATGTCCGTGTGCCGAGGGGGAATGTCCATCCACAAGTCACGTTTTACCCTGTTACCCTCAAATCCGTGGAGAGAATCATCATAGAATGCGTTGGGTTGGAAGGGACCTTTAAAGACCATCCAGTCCAACCCCCCTGCAGTAAGCAGGGACATCTTCAGCTAGATCAGGTTGCTCAGAGCCTCATCAAGCCTGGCCTTGAAATCTGGGACATCTTCAGATTGGTGTCACACAGTTTGCCACCAGGTCCCACACATTACAGACATACTTTACCGCTCCCATTTCCCCTAAATTCAAAGCCTGCGGGGTTCCTTTTCCAGGCAGTTCTTTGGGAACGGTGTATATGAGAGGTGCCATGTCCTGGTACGTGGGACTAGGACCCGTCTGTGATGGGTGAGTATTGCCCAGGCTGCCGATGGCTCCCTGCCCACCAAGCTCTATCGACAGCCACCTCCAAATACTGCCCAGCACCCAGGCTCTGTGCAGCGGCCAGCTCTGCTCGAAGGAAAACATCAAGTGCCCCCGCAGAGAAAGATGAAATAATATTTGATCAGTTACGGAGGGAAAAAGAAAGTCCTGGGGCTCTCAGTTCACTTCTTGCTAAGCTAACCAGCTTTGCTTTTCCTGGGAGACGTGCTCCGTAACAACACGGGCTCAATGTTTGGACAGATTCTTTCAGGCTGTTCTCCAGGGCAGAGATACCCAGTGATGGGAAAAGTCTTGTTTGCCCTAATTTAACTGGTCTGTCTTTAGGACTCTGAGAAACAGCTCACCATGAAAAGAGTTGCATCGCCAGGGAATATGTGTGGGCATCAGCGAGGATGACTGTTTTTGCTGGGCTCTGCTCTCCAGAGACGAAGGAAACACTTGGTTCCTCCAGGGAAATGTCTGTTTTAATCACTCCGAAGTCTCTGGCTTTGGTCTTGGGGAAGAGCCTGGTGCAGGCTGAGCTGCTGCAGGAGGATGGGTGTCACCCATGGGGAGACCTACAAAGAGGTGAGATAAGGATTATTGCTGGGCATGGTAGGATTCCTCTGATCTCCTCAGTTCTCTTGCCCCAGGTGTGAGAAGGGGCCTGAGAACTGGACACCATATGGACGTGGGTGCTATAGGGGCACCCATGCCACGGGGAAGTGCCCTTCTTTCCCTCGAAAAGCAAACCAAACCTGATTCTTCCCTTTCTCAGCCCATCCAAAGCCTGCCGCGGTCTTGACATTCCTGGTTCGGGGGACCCCTGAGTGGGGTCAAGGGAGCGTGGCCGGGCAGGGCTGTGCTCCGCAGGCTCAGCCCAGCCCTGGGGAGTCTCTCCCCGCCCCGGGGCAGACCCACGCCTTGGCCCAGGTGTGTTTTCGGGCTCGCCCCGCCTCGCCGGGTGCTGCGGTGGCAGCCGGGACGAGCCACGGAACGGGAAGCAGGGAAACATGCCACCAGGCTGAACCGCTGGAGCCGGCACGGAGCGGCGAAGGGATGGACGTGGTAACTGCTGGGGCACCGCTCCTTTCCACCCTCACCCCAGCGAGGGGCTGCTCTGTCTCCTCTGCTCCCCCCCCAGCCCCGGGTGATGTATTTGCTGCTTGATTTTCTGCTGCTGATTCGTAGCTTTGGGGCTGTTATCTCCCCGAAGTGCCGGGGTGAGGTGTGTGCTCTTGATGCCGCGTTTGCTCTGCGTGGGGACCCCAAAGGGACAGCTTTTCTGCCCCAAAGCCGGGGTTGAGGGGCTCCCGCTGCCTGGTTTCTTCCCCCCTTGCTCTGAGATGAGCTGCGGTTGCTGCCTCTTAATTTAACAAAAAATAGAGGTGGATTTTTTTATTATTATTATTTTATTTTTATTTTTTTCCGGGAGGAGCCGGCGGGTTAATGAGTAGCCGGTATCTGCGGCATGCTCTCGTCGGGGTGCCTGGGCTCGGCTCCAGCCGCCCCGCTGCGGGGCAGAGGGCAGCGCCGATTAAACATTTACCCACGGGAGCACCCTTGGAAATCAAGATAAAAGAATGGATAAAACCAGAAAAAATTCAGGAGGGGAACACGCAGTGCTTCCCCTCGGCTGGCCTGCATGTCACCTCTTGAGTGGGGTCTTTCTCTCCCGGTGTCGATGCGTTTTTAGAAAAGCAAATGCAGAAAACTCATGGGAATTCAGTGTGGTTAGTCTTTGGTATCGGCACAAACCTCCAGCTGCTGCTCTTGCTAAAAGGTATCCTTATCATAGGCTTAAGCTGAGCTTTATTCTGCTTCCTAGAATGATATTAATGTTAGAAGAACATTTTATTTACAGGGAGGAAATATGGAAAACTTAGCTGTCCCCTGACTTTGTAATGCTCCTAGCTTTCCGGCCAGTGGAAGTTTCCTTCCTTTTTATTTTTCTCCCTCTCTCATCTTGCATGGGCTTTTGCCAAATGTATTATTATTATTCACAGTGAATTATTTGGCCAGATGTAGCTGTAATACACATTGTGAGCTTTTGGCAGTCCTTTAAATTTATTAGTGTATTCTCCCCACTTGTCAACTGGTCTAATTTACAGGGGAGCGCTTCTCCCCGCTGCGCTGAAGCCCCCCTGGGCTGGTGGAGCACTGGGACTTCATGTGCGTCCCACATGCCTGTGACCCACTCGGCACCATGTTTAGGCTGAGCATCTCCCTGAGCTGGCTTAAGGTGCGCAGGTCGAGCTGGAGAGTTGATCGGATGGTTCTGTGGTTTGAAACAGTCCCGATGAACGTAGGAAGTTCCACCTAAATATGAGGAGGAACTTCTTTCCTGTGAGGGTGGCAGAGCCCTGGCACAGGCTGCCCAGAGAGGTGGTGGAGTCTCTGTCTCTGGAGACATTCCAAACACGCCTGGACGCGTTCCTGTGCCACCTGCTCTGGGTGACCCTGCTCTGGCAGGGGGCTGGACTAGATGATCTTCAGAGGTCCCTTCCAACCCCGACCATTCTGTGATTCTGTGACTCTGATGGAAAATCATCCCCGCAGGGGCCAGGAGAATTCATTGCACCTCAGAGGGTCATGCTGAGCTCAGCCCCCTGCAAGGAAATGGTGGGGGGAAATAGCATCAGGGCCATGTGTTCCTCCCACACCAGGTCAGCTCGTGGCATCGGTGCCAATATACCAGTGGGCTGCAAACTGAGGGAAACTATATTCTGTCTGCACAGCGAGAGTGCAGGTAACCTTTCCGTTAATTAGGCAAATCATTTGAAGCTGCCATTTCAAGGCAAGAGGAATAACAACTTGAGGGGGGTGGGAAAAAGGGAGGCTTGTATCCATCCCTCTTTAATTAAAGGTAGTGCCAAGCTGGTGACTGTCACAGACGTTTCTGTCACAGCCGGTGCCAGGGAGTGGCCTGACCCAAAACCCTGTTTCGCGGGAGTCCGCCTCGCCTGTGGCACATTGAGCCGTGCAGGTACTTTTTCTTTTCTATTTCCTTCGTCTCCGAGGGCACGGATGAGGGACCATGCGCTACAGTAAAGCAAATCAGTAAGGAGAGGCAAACAGCATTGAACTCTTCAACTGCTGCGGCAGCACGTGCGAAAACTCGGAGCGGTTGCATTAGGGCACCTCGCTGCTTTATTTCCTGTCTGGCATCGCTGGAGGGCTCGGGTACATGTGGGATTATTTTTTTTTTCCAAAATCTGATTCATCCTCCGTATGCCTCTGAAAACTCCCGTTCCCATCGGCTCGCCGCTAGATTAGGCTGTCTGGGCAGCTTACACGGCATCGCGCTGCTGACCACTAATATGAAATATAATTGGAGCAATTCAAACCTCTCCCCCAAGGGTTGTTTCTTTACATCATGCGCTACCCTGTGAAAGTAATAAAGTCAGTGAAAGGGGTTATTCAAGAGAAATTGTCAGTGTTTAATAAATCGTGCAATTAAATGCAATAAAACCTCAGTATGCTATTCATCTGTTCTGCCTTAACACTTAAGGCTGGGGCTTTTTTCAGAATAACGAAGTTCTGTCCTAGATAATTTTTTCCAATTTCCTCATTAGACAGGTTCTCGTGAAGCCTTACAGTTCTCCGCACTGAACTAAGCTGCCAGAGTAGTGCACCTAATGTAATCATGGCATATAAAAACTTACAGAGCAGTTCAAGGACTTAAGTAGCTTGTAAATTTTTCTTCATATTTTCTCCCTAGTTCAGTTCAGGGCTGAATTGAAGCCACAACATTGCAGGCAAAAACCGCGGTCCCCTTTCTCCAGCATGGGACTGTGAGATTCCTGGGGACAAAGGCCTGAAACAAAATGTTCTTTAAATGTAGTTTTAAACTGTGCTGTCACTGATTAGCTCTCTTTGTTCAAAATCATATATAACCTGGGGTCTGGTAACTGTACAGGAGAGGAATTGAGTAGCTTAGCCTGTATGCATCACGTGGACTGGGAGATGCTTTTGCTGTCCTTGCGTCCTGCATGTATGTCCTCTGCTTCATGGGGTGGAAATAACAGCAAAGGGAGAAGCATCTGAAGAGACATGGGGACCCTGAGCTGAACCAATATGGTGAAGGAAGAAGGTTTTGTCCCAGGGGTCATTTGGAGCCCACCAAGGACGATGTTTGGTGCTTCTCTTCCCATGGTGGAATTTTCTAGAGGAGGCTAGGGGGATGGACTGGGGATCTCTGGAGCAGCATTGGCCTCTCCCCTGGCTGGTACTTGTGTACTGAAAATAAAGTGCAGTTTTCCTGCCCAGCTGGTGCATAAGTGGTATCGCAGCACCTCTGCTGGGAAGCTCTAATGTTCATTTTAGTGTTTGCCGGGACCTCCCAAAGGAGATTCTCCAGCACTGGGTGATGTTGGGGAGCAGGAGCCATCTCTGCTGTTCCTGATGGCTCTGCTTGGTTGCGTTTCCATGCTCTGCTCCTGTGTTTTCACCCTGTCTTTGCCCTACTGCCTTTATTAGGAGTGATTTGTGACCCTTTGGAGGATCCTTTGAATGAGCTAATTCTCACCTGCTTCAAAATTTTCACCAGGCTCTGCATGTCCTTGGTGACCAGGATGGAGTCTGCGGCCTCTTTCTCTCTGAAAGGATCATGATTGTATAAATTGCCTGTTGCCACCTCTGAAAGCAGATGTTTTGTGCTCTCCTCTCTTCCCCCTCCCAGGAAGGTGTGACTGATATCAGAGCCCTACGAGCGAAATTTCAAAACGACTCCAACTTGGCCAACAAGCTGGTGCAGCTGCGCAAGAAGCCTCCCACTGAGATCCCACCCAAGCCGGGCTCTGGAGGTAACGCCGTGTCCAGCCCTCTGCCTCTGAGTAAGAGAGAAGTGATAAAACCCAAGGATGAACCTGCCCATCCTGCCCCCCAACCTTCTGCGCTCACCCAGTGCAACCCCTTGGCATGGCCTCGAGCCAAGCTGGGTTACATGGAGCGGACGGGGCACAATGAAGAGCACAAAGGCAACGTCTTGGAGAAAGGACTGAGTTCTCCCAAGAAAGGTCCAGAGAAGCCTCTGCCATCCTCTTGCATTGATTGGCAAGGATCAGCCCAAACAGCTCCAGATTACCCTTCGCTCTCAAATTCTTTCCACCATGCCCTAAAGATCTGGGAAAATGCTTTATCCTGCAGTGAGAAAGCAAACATCATGCTCCCAACCCAACGGGCAGCAAACTTATACGTGCACCGTTGCCAGGAGCGGAGGGTGATGCGTGCTCCGGCTGCATTGGGTGGCAGCAGGACACAACCCTCTGGAAGCAAGCCCATGCTGGACCTCGCTGCCCACAAGAAGGATGGTCTGCATGGCAGCGGGCCGGCTCTTCCACAGGCTCCCAGAGGACACAGGAGCTCTGATGGAGCTGTTGCTGAGAGCGCGGTGGCAACTGCATTCTGCCAGGCGGGTTACCCTGCACCAAGAAAGCAACATCAGCACCAGAAAGGTATAGTAGGCTGTACTCTTAACAGTGAGCATACCAGCGTATATGCGTATGGGTGCTCTGGAAGTGCAGGATACAACAGCTGAAGAGAGAAGCTGTTATGAGATGGGACCCTTAAACAGGAGGTGAATGACACACAGAATCACCTTGAACACTTCCAGGGATGGGGCATCGACAACTTCCCTGGGCAACCTGTTCCAGTGCCCCACCACCCTCACAGTAAAGACTTTCTTCCTGATATCCAATCTAAATCTCCCCTCTTTCAGTTTGAAGCTGTTACCCCGTGTCCTATCGTTACACTCCCTGATAAAGAGTCCCTCCCCATCCTTCCTGTAGGCCCCTTTAGGTACTGGAAGGGGCTATAAGGTCTTCTTGGAGCCTTCTCTTCTCCAGGCTGAAACTGGCGCATTGGAGCACTCCCTTCCTTCCCGGGGGGTCCTGGAGATAACAAATGGGCCTCAAACTGCTGCTGAGCTTGGGGAAGGTGAGGGCTCCCCATCTCCACCAGATTTTTTAAAACTCACTGTGAGGATGGTAAGACACTGGACCAGGTTGCCCAGAGAAGCTGTGGCTGCCCCATCCCTGGAGGGGTTCAAGGCCAGGCTGGACGGGGCTTTGAGCAGCCTGGTCTAGTGGGAGGTGTCCCTGCCCAGGGCAGGGGGTGGAACTAGATGGTCTTTGAGGTCCCTTCCAACCCAAACCATTCTATGATTCTATAAGAAACTGTCCACATTTTTAGAGTAGGATGAAGAGTGAGGATAGGGGAGTATCTTCAGTTTTGGCCTGCTTTGGCCTTGTAAATGTGACGATAACCTGCTATTATATTTTCGCACAGACATATAAAGGCTTGGCTTTTCTGCAAAGACAGCTTAGTTCAAATTAAAATGGCTTAAAACCTGAACTCTGCACCCTCCCAGCTTTGAGAAAGGTCATATTTGAGCTCGGAGAGCACATTCTCCTTGCAATATTTCTTCCAGAAACCGGCGCTAGGAAACGGGGATGCCGTGAAGTTCTCCTTGCTGACGTCACGCCGAGTGACGGGGCACTGAAAAGATTAAGTCTTTGTTTACCCTGGAAAGCCACATCGCTTGGGCTGTGTATGGAAAACAGCTATGCCACTAAATCCTGGCAGATTAAACTGTTATCGGTACAGAAAATTAGGCTAGTATTTTATAATCCAGAGGAAGGGAGCTGTCGAGAGCTGAGGCCCCAACATGGTTCACTTTGTAAAAATCTGTAAAAATGGACGTTTCCATTTACTTTGCTATGCTAACGTGGCAAGAGCCCCACTGTGTAACAGGGACGCTGAAATTGGGAGGGAGCAGAGCTGGTTAGAAATGTCTGTTTAACAACTAATGATCCTACATGGATTTTTTGCTTAAATGGGGGCTGATTGCTGCCTGTCCTTGTGCTTCTCTGGAGCAGAATCGGAGCCTGCCTTCTGCCAGCCCGGAGCAGGAAAATGGTTTGACAGCCCCGGGAGCAAGTGGCCAAGAGTTAAACCTCTCCCTTCAGCCGAATCCCTGGGTCCAGCCCCCGGGAAGCCGACAAGACCCCCGAAGTTTGATCTCAGCGCTTTCCGAAGCTCCGTGCCTTCGGTCCACAGAGGAAATGAAACAAGTAAGAGATTTCTAGTCTTTCTCCCCAAACCTGTTCTGCAGAAAATGAATAATAATTTGCAGTTTATTGATATCTATAAAGCCCCCATTCCAAGCACATGGAAATAAGACGCTGTTACTTGTTTCTAACATCTTCCTCAAACATGAAAAAGAGCCCAGGAGCTTCAGTGAGACTGATTTTTTTTTTTTTTTTTTTT
>VYZM01010093.1:494162-505706 GCA_013398915.1 Dromas ardeola | reverse complement strand
TTTTTGCTCTTAATCTGGAAAAGCGATCTGGTTTTCCAGGCTGGACATCATCCCCCGTGCAGAAAAACCCGCTTTCCTCCCAGCTGCAGCGCGTTGTGAGCGGTTTACAGCTGGCTGTAAAGCAACAGCAGCTGTGTCCGCGGCGAGCTGATCTTTATCGCTCCGCTTCAATGGGAAATGCCTTGACTCTGCAGCAAACAACTGTGGGAAGGCACAATAAAATCGGTAGAAACTGGTCTGCTAATCCCCCCCTTCTGTTTTGAATACAACAGAGGGCAACGTCGTTAAATGTTCCAACATCAAGAAATGCAAAAGTTCAGTTTCCCATAATAAAATCCTATTGATGTTGCATAATGGAATATTCTGGACCGCTTATTAAGCTGCTAAATAGTTTTTCTTTATAGATACAGGCTTAATTATAGCCAGATCTTTAGGCACAACTTTTGCTGAATTCAAAGGGAGCTGCTTTTCTAGGAAGGGCTCAGCTAAACTCTCTTTGGCTTTACTGTGCCAGTGCTTATTGGTCTGCCCTGGCCTTGATAAGAATGAGAGAGAGAGAGAGAGAGAGGCTTTCACTGAAACTCTTTTCTAACCTACTTGCCTTTTCTAAATATATTAATTAGATTAAGGAAACTAGTCAGATTTGTATGTCATTGTCTCCATGCTCTCTAAATATTGCTCAATTATTGATCTCTAGAAAGCCTGAGGTTGTTTGTTGCCTGGAAACATGAAATAATGACATATTAACATAGCCACATCCCCAGCTTCTGCTGGCAATCTTATTTCACGCCTGCCTTTGTGTGCGGCGTGCTGCCTCGAGTAAGGGCCGTCCCCGTCGCACCTCCCTGTTGCTGCAGCTCGTGTTCTGTAGGAGAGTGGTCTTGCCTTCAAACGCTAATCCTCTGTGTGTTTGTGTGCAGCTGCTGATGAAGATGATTACTTGACTCCTGAAAGGTGAGTTTATGGTGAGGCAACGTGTGGCTTGTAGGTGATGGGAGCGTCCCCATCCCATGATGCTGGGGCATCCCAAGCTTGGGCAATCCCAAGCACAAATACGGACTGGGTGGAGAATGGATTGAGAGCAGCCCTGAGGAGAAGGACTTGGGGATGTTGGCTGATGGGAAGCTTGACACGAGCCTGCAATGTGTGCTCTCAGCCCAGAAAGCCAGCCGCATCCTGGGCCATATCGAAAGAAGTGTGACCAGCAGGTCCAGGGAGGCGATTCTGCCCCTCTGCTCTGCTCTGGTGAGACCCCACCTGGAGTACTGTGTCCAGCTCTGGGTCCCCCAACATAAGAAGGACATGGACCCATTGGAGCGAGTCCAGCAGAGGGCCACAAAGATGCTCAGAGGGCTGGAGCCCCTCTGCTGTGAGGACAGGCTGGGAGAGTTGGGGTTGTTCAGCCTGGAGAAGAGAAGGCTCTGGGGAGACCTTATAGCGGCCTTCCAGTACCTGAAGGGGGCTACAGAAAGCTGGGAAGGGACTCTGGATCAGGGAGTGTAGCGATAAGAAGAGAGGTAACAGTTTTAAACTGAAAGAGGGGAGATTCAGATTAGATACTGGGAAGAAATTCTTTACTCTGACACTGGAACAGGTTGCCCAGAGAAGCTGTGGCTGCCCCATCCCTGGAGGTGTTCAAGGCCAGGCTGGACGGGGCTTTGAGCAGCCTGGTCTAGTGGGAGGTGTCCCTGCCCAGGGCAGGGGGGTGGAACTGGATGATCTTTAAGGTCCCTTCCAAGTTGAATCATTCTGTGACTCTATGACCCCCGCGCAGCCTGGAGGGAACATCCCACTCCCCTAGGCAGTGATTTGCTGCAGCTCTGGGGATAGCGCAAACCTACGTGGGAAGCTCAAAGCTGGCTGGGATGACCTTCTCCTAAAGTAGAAAGCTTCCTCCCTATTTTCTCCTCGGAGCTCTTTCAGCAGCATGGAGAGTCCTGCCCTGTTCATTAGGTCTGGTTTAGCTGGTCGGAGGGAAAACACTGCCAGTGCTTTGCTTGCACCCACCCACCGCGCGTTTTTCCCTTCCTGTTTTCCATGTACTCAAGCTCAGTGTTTTTAGAAGAAAGATGCTTTTGAGAACTGTTGCTGAAACAAAGCCCTGACGTAACCGGCAGGTGTTGAGGGGTTTTTTTTGCCAGCAGTGGAGGAGCTTGCCCTCCTGCGTGTTTGTGCAGCCACTGCCCTCCCTCCCGCCCTCCCCATCCCCAGGACTTCAGCTGTCTCCAGATGCTGAAATGCGATTTTTATTCAGCGGTGGTCCAACCTCGCTCACCAGAGGACATGAGCCAACCAGTTCGGATTCTGATTCCACTAGTGTCTGAACCGGCTCAAAAATCTTGCAGACAGAATTGGTTTTGTATACAAGGGGATCCCCACTTTTTCTGGTATGCCTCTGACTTGTCGTGAGTGGTTGTGTAGTGATCCTGGCTCTGTGCCACAGGAACAGCAAAAGTGGAGAAAAAGATATTCATATGCGTGTTTTGTCTTAGATGCGGGAATATACAGCTAGGAAAATAGGAAACAATGGCTGAACCCAAGGAAAAAGAGGTGAATTCTTGAAATACTTTCTGTGCCCAAACAATGAACTCTTGCAGCTAACGACACAGCAAGTTGTGCTTTTCACATCATGAGGTGTTCCTGCCAGCGTTGGCTCGTGTTTTGTTTAACTTTTAACCTGTACTTGTCAGGAGAGAACTGGTCAAAGAATAACCAGCTCCAAAGCTGTCATGCACCACAAGGAAGCTGTCCTAGTAATATATTGTAGCAAGATTAGCTATCTTCCTCTAATACTTGTGATATGGTCTTTACAATAAGTCACTTGTTAAATATTAACCATGTGATAACTGGGGAAATGTGTTAAATGAACTCCAGAACGAAAGCAAAATCGCGGGGTTTGGGGGGCAGAAATTCCCCTCCCTGAAGCCCAGGGAGCCTCACCTCTAAAGAAGTCTGGTCTCTTAGAGACGCTGACGTAGTTTTTTGTGCCCAGCTAATCTTGAGCTCTGATTCCTTGTTTGGGGATAAACACTCTGCCTTCACTGATTCTAGTCAAGGGTCCGTCAACCCAGCTGTATTTCAGGAACGGTGTAGCACTGTGGTGTATATAAAGGGCTATCTGGTGTCCAGCCAAGCTCTCGGGATGCTGTTTTATCCCAGGTTTTATCCTCAGGGTTGGGCTGGGTAAGTGAAGGGTAGGGGTTTTCCTGCTCTCCCCTTCCTTAAGCGATGGCACTGGGGACAAAATGCCAGCTTGCGGTATTAATGCAATATGTATATGGGCGTCCCCTTGAGTGGGACCTACGTGTCCGAAACATGCTGTGGGACCAGCAAGCCGGCAGGCAGTGCTCCCAATACTGGGGGGCTGCAGGGGAGAGCAGGGGGGCAGCTTTCGGCACGAACACATGCTTCAGCTTGACTTTAAGTGTTTCTTACTCTAATTTCCCTACTGTTAAAATGCACCTTGAGTATCTTGTTCCTCTTGTTCTGGTTTGCAACAGCTACTTAGTCCTTACTCTGTTGATGCTGAGTTGTGACAGCAGGGTGATTCAAGGAAGACCAAACCCTCCCTGAGGTTTTTTTATAGACTTACTGTTAAAAGATGGAGGTTCTCACTATAGCTCTTCTCTTTCACTACTCTAGCCCATCCCCCGTACCTCTTGCAAGCTGCGTCTCGTGCATTTTCCACTTCCCAGTACACTCCTGAGCTGCCGAAACCTCTGTTGCCGTGGGTGGAGGGGAAGCCTCGGGGCTTTGCCTGGGAGCTGTGGGAAAGCTTGGATTTCTCTCTGCACCCATTCACAAACAAATCTAATTTGGCATTCCAGAGGAGAAAAGGAAAAAGGAGAATGAGGAGATGGGGACTGGGCTGGGAAGCCCAATGCTCGAGGCTGCGCGGTGCTGTGGCTGTGACACCTTGTGTCCCCACCGTGGCTGACGAGTGCCACTCTCCGTGTCAGCATGCAGTGTGTCACTTGATAAGCTCAGGAGCAGGACCTTTATACATTCCCTCTGATATTTGTATTTTCCCCTTCCTGTTTCCTGAAGTGAGAAACAGCATGCCAAACAGTGCAACTGGGTTGTTATTAATTTTGAAGTAGCTGTGGTAGGTTTGAAAAATGCTGCGCTCCGATTTCCTTGGACCTTTTGTTCTGTTTCTACTTGAGGGATCGCTGTAGGCAGAAGCCCATAATCCCAGTATGAAGTCCCCTGATGTGCTGTGAGCCCTACAAATGCTGCCTGTCCTCCCAAAGGAAAAACAGTGGGAGTGTGCAGTCGGGGGGAGGCTCGGCTTTCTTGTAGGCACAGTATCAAAGCACTTGAATTCCTTGTCCTTAAGATGAATTTTTTTCTTTTTCAGACTCCTAAAAGGACCTGAAAAAAAAAATCACTTCTCTCTTTTCTCTCATCTTCTCAGTGCTCAACTTGAAGAGCAGCATAATTATGAAGAAACCCCGATGTACCTGAATCAGTCTGGGGACGCCACAACCTTGTGTGTCATTGAAGGTACTTTGCAAGGCAAGATTGGGAGGTGAATTACACGCTATCTGGGATAGAGCCTTTAAAAAAGGAAATAATGTAGTTTCTTCAAGCTGAAAAAAAGCAGCTGCACATTGGTAGGGGTGACCAAAGATGACTGTCTGTATTGTCCCTCTGCGCACTGTCACAGAATGAGGCGCAGACAAAAAAGAAGCAGCATTTTGGTGGTGAGATGGTGCTCAGTGTAAAACTGCACTGGGGAAAAGTTAAGAGACGCTACCCATGTAGAAGAGAAAGAAAATAAGGTAGTGAGGCAAACCTCGGCATCTTCTTGGGAACGGGTTTTTTTTTTCGGGGTACAGAACTTTTCCATCTCCTTCACTACTTCTTCACAGTATAATTTTCTCTATCAGAGTTGCCACTGCTCTGCTTTTACTTTTTTCAAAGTTTTCCCTTTTGGGGGAGGTTAGTTTCTGCCTTGTGTGTTGGTTTTCTCTGCCATTGGAACAGGAGCCCACCAACCTCCTTGGGGGAGCCCACCACAGCCCTTTTGGGTTTGCCCCAAGGGCTATGAAAACTGTGGCCAGCCAAGCTCAATGCCGCAGTCCTCTGAATGTAAGCCAGCATTCAAATAGCCAATTGAAGGACCCTGGCCAGTAGGACATGGTGAATGTACCGTGGTGAATGTGTGCCTGGACACTGAGCATGTGGGCTGGAGCCGGGTTTCACGACTTAAAGTGCAGTGACTTTAACACAGACTAAAAAGTAATACTTGTTCACAAATATCTTTTCTAGTACCTAAGGAAGAGCCTCAAGAATACATGGTAAGTGTCCTCACAGCTGCTTTTGATCTTCTGGGCTTGACTGTACCATACATACAGTGCTTTCCTATCTTAGAAATTTTTAATATCTGTATTTCTTATCTGCTGAGTATTTCTTTATGTGTGTTGTCTGTGAAGACTCTCAAAAAATAAGTAAGAAATTGCACGAGGACTAATGAGGTTTCCAAACACACTAGGGGAGAGAGTCAATTCCCTCGACTTCCTCTGCAATCATGTGAGGAAGTGATAACACCATCTGGACGCTGGTGGTAGACCAAGTAAGTGTCAACCACCGATGTCAAGATCATGAATTCTTGGAGGAAAAATCCACTGAATTGTTCTGGAATTTCCTGTCAAAGGTGGGCTGGTGCTGGTAATCCCTCTGTGAAGGCATAAAAGCAAAATTGAGCCAGGTTCCTTCTCACGGCAGCACGCTTTGAGCTTTGGTTCATAAGCGAGGGCGACTGTTGTGGGCACGACTGTATGGGGTTTCATCCCCTGCTGCCGGATATCTCTGCTGCAAACTATGATCTGACTCTGTTCATTTTACCCTGGCTACAAAGGGGGCAGCAGTTCACCTTGGCAGTGGAGATATCCTGCAGTGAAGGCAGGGTAGTGCATCGCACAGGGCAGGAATTGCTACAGCTGTCCCCAGAGAAGACCTGCTTGGCTGCACGGCCGAGCTCTCAGGGGGTAGCTGGGCTGAGAGAACACGTCACCTCGTGCCAGGAGATGATCATGTACTGAGTATCAGTTCCGGCTCTGCTAAAAGACTGGAAACTACTCGTTGGAAAACGTCAAACTCCACTTTCAAGTCCTGACTTGCAAAGCAATCAAATTGTCCAGGAAATAGCACAGGTTTCCAAATGCACTTATCTGTGCGTGATTTGCAGAGAGGTTCTCTGGCTTGGCTGTAGTCGTATTTTATGGTTGGTTGGAAAAATCTTTATTTAATAAAAAAACCTGCCTCCTCTTCTGTAAGCTCTCCAACCTGTAATTGCTTTCATTCTGACCAGTAGCTTCATTGGCCTGATCCCTCGCACTGTTGTATTATCCCTATACAGTTTGTCAATATGTGTATCCCCTGTCCTGCAAAGTAGAGGAAATATCCTTGTCTGATGACTATTCCAAACGTAAAACGCTTCTGGGCTTTCTGAAGAAATATTTCTTTAAATACGAGATGACGGTTGAGGCCTTGTATAAAAGCTTGACTGCTGAGAAAAGCACAGTGGCTGAAGGCTTTCCTCTTCTTTATTCTAGAAACAGAAGACCTTTTTCTTTGCCAAATCCAGGTAATTTCCTTTCCTTTCTCTCAAGCTGCTTCTAACGCCACAACTAACCCAGGTTAGGGTTAGAATATTGTAACACTCAGTAAATAGAAAGAAATTTCATATATTTCATGACCAGGACAATGTGGACAATGATGCTTTTCTGTGTCAGCACTCATGGTTTCCAAGATTATTTTAATTCTAAAGCGTATCTGGAGGGGAGATTTTCTTCTCTCCTCTGGCACACAAAAAAATACATTGTCTTTTCCTACTGAAACCTGAACTCTTTCAGTATAAGAAGGGAGAGGTGTGAGACTCTCATACTGGGACACTGGGTTCCAGGTCCAAAGGTGTGTGGTAAAGGCAAGGTCCACACTGAATTTCACCCTATAAATGTCACCTTTCAAACTCCTTGCAGTGTATAATTACTGTCACTGGCTGACGGCTGCTTTTTTGATGGGGATTGAAGAATCATGTGATAAAAGGGGGTCTCTTCAGTGGGAAAAGTTGTGATGCTGGAAAAAAGGAATCATGTTCTGCCTCCTATTGCTGTAGCTTCTTCCCTAAATTGCAATATAGTGTGGTGAGAGGCACATCTCGTGAGCCAGGTACCACCAATGGCAAATGGATCCAGCTTTTCCATTCCTGCTACTAGAAAACAATCATCTTAGTTTGTCTCTTTTCCGAGAGTGATTGCTATAACCCCAAGTAACCAGTGGCCTTTAGATTTGCATTTGCCCTTACTTTTAGTACTGGTGGTCTTTTTGTCATCTATCTCATTCAGACGGAAAATGAGCTGCTTATTTGGGCACAATCATAAAGCAATCTGTCTGCCTGTGACTTTGCTAAAGTGTCTCTGTGCCGAGATGTCTCTCATTTCTGACATTTTCAGTCCTGGAAGAACTATAACAGAGGATGACAAAGAGGAAAAAACAAGTCTTGAAAGCGAGAAACAGGAAGGAAAGAAAATGTTCAAGGTATCGTATCCTTGAGATTACTTTTAATAAATAGTGTAAGATGTCTTTTCTCCTTCTATCCTCCCTTTCTTTGGCAAACAGTTGAAATTTGAGTCCTCAGTCCTGGAGTTTGAGTCCTGGGGTTTTTCTGCCTCCTCTTTTGCCTGCTCATTTTCAACTGCTACTGCCTAAAAGGCAGGTAGTGCTGCCAAGCGGCACCTATGTCTACCAGAAATCCCTGATGGAAAAGGGCGTGAAACTGTTTTAAGTCCACACAAAGATAACTTATATTCTTATAGATGTATATATGTAAGTTATGTTAAGTTATATTAGAAAGCTGTTTCTAAAGACTGTATTGACCAAACCAAATGTCTGGTCTCAGACAGGTGGAAATGAATACCTATCTCCCATTAGCCAAACCAAGGAAGATGGTAGAGGTGGGATGACGGTGCCACAAGTGAAGTACGATGTGACCAGTGCCCAGACTGCAAAGTGTCCTACCCCACAAGGGCTGGCAAAAGACGGAGCGGCGTTCTGTGAGTATCTCATTGCACTGTTGAGTGTTTCCTCAATCCTCGGTTCCATCTGTTGCCCAAATGTCTCTTCCATATGGGAAATAATGTTAAATTTGGATACAACTCTTGAACCAATTTAGTTAAACCAGGGCAAAAGGTTGCATGCGCATTTGTATTCTGGTCTGAAGCATTTATTTTGGCTTTGCAAATAGCTTCCTAAGTTGGTTAACCATCTGCGTAACTCAAACCGAGGTGTTTGTTTTTCTAGCAGATTGCCCTTATCCGAGAGAGCTGAAATCCATCTCCTCTGCTTCTCATAATTTATTGAGTCTCAGAAAAGGGTCTGGCTGAGGCTTGTGGTAGAAACACACGTGAGCAGGATGAGAGCCTGAAGTCTCCCCTATCCCTTATTAAGATGGATGATGGCTCCTTGCTCCATCTTCTTAGTAGTTCCAGTGAGTCCTTTTCTGACTTTGGGCTCCTTCTGTTACGATACTCTGAGATAACGTCCGGAGCTGGTGATATACACCTTAGCTGCGCAATTAAACCCAGTCACGTCTCCTCTGTAAACACCATTTTGCAGCTTCAGGTATAAGTGGGCATGGGGTCTATTCTGCAAAGGCTTACTCCTGCCTCTGCAAGCCGTTAGTGTGATAGGGCAGCATTTCAAAGATGAAAGGGAGAAAAGTAGCTCTGTTGGGCTCTGCGGACAGACCAGGAGTGTGAAGGAGGAAGTGTAAATTGACTGTGGTTGTTGTTATTGGTGTGGTCCTCGGTTGTTTTTTTGTTTTTTTTTAATTTTATTTTAAATCACTTCATAATCATTTTCTGGTTTGGTTGGTGTCTGTTTTTGTAAGAAATCTTGCTGGTTTGCTTGACCTTTGAACAGCTGGAGGTAATTTCTGTTGGGATTTTTTTTTTTTAAAGTGCTCGTGGTGAGCCTCCTGCTATTGCTTCACCAGAGAGGCTGATTCGGAGAACTGTTTGGTTCCCCCCTACCCCGCCTTTTCTTCTTCATGGGGGTTTGATTGTTTTGCCAAAATTTTGGTCATTAACTAGACCGTATTGTGGTGGTGCATGTTTCTGGTACACCTGCGTTCATTTAGAAACACTATCTGCTTTTATTTGTGTGGCTGCATTTCTACATTATTCCAACTCTCTTAAACCAGTTTTAAGGATTTGATATTGCCACTTACCAGAGTCTTCCAGTAATAATCTTTTTCTCACCTCATGAGGTGCAACTGTCACGCTCTATTCCAGCCTATGGTGAAATACATCTCTGGGATGCTCTCTTTCCTTGTCTCCTTTCTGAGATGTTGATTTACAGGTGTATTCCCAATAGACTGGCCGGTTATTTGGATCTCAGCATCTCCACCAACCATGCTAAGCCCGCCCTCCAATCGCTTTGAGAACATCCATGAATAGTCTCTTGGGATGTTTTCTGGTGAGGAGCATTTAGGTCAGAGCTGCCACAACTGAGAATATTGATGGACGTTTTAATTTTTTTAAACCTAAAATGTTTTAAAGCTTTAAAACATTTTAAAGTTAAATGCTTTTTCTTTCTCAAAGTGGATCAGAGCAGAGACTTTCCTGGTCTCCTGGAGTGGAAAGTATGTCTGTAGGTTCTTATTTGTTGTGGCATCAACAGTTGTCCTCAACGGTTGTCCTTGCTCTGAGAGTAGTTCCTTAGAAAAGCTTTTAAAGCAAAGGTCCTTTCTCGTTCCCAGTGCCCTATGTGTATGTTGGTGCTCCAAAGCCAGAGGCTGAAGGAACAGCCTTGAACCAAAACACTCGGCTGTCTCTGCAGGCACCAGAGGATTTATATGATGACGTTGAGGAAATGCAAGATAGACTGTAAGTACGGACCTGGGCTCTTTGCAATGAACATGTCTATGAAATGTCTTTTAAAAACTAGGCTGCAGCACATCCCCATGTAACATTTCTGTCTTTTAGCAGCCAAGCGTCAGATGCCTCAAGTCAGTTTGCGTCAGCCAGCAGTAAGTGCAGCACATGGGGAAGCTCAAACGGGAGCTGCTTTTAATTTGGGATGGTCCCTGGGAGATGATGTGAATAGCTTCATTTAACTTTCAACATCTATATAGTCTCCTGGCCTGGTTGCTCTAAATTCCCATTACAACCAGTGGGGAGCAATACACGTGCCTAGCGTGGAATTCATTTGAGCAACCTCGAAGCCTCTGTAAGAGTAAAATGTAATGGTCTGGGTGCAATTTGTCCAGCAAACCTCACCTCATCACTACTGAACTTGGTTTGTGATAATGGCATGCCTTGGTTTGAAGTTTCAGGAAACAGCTATGAAGAAACATATGAAGATGTTGAGATTGGGGGTGATAATCCAGCAAAACCAGAGTAAGTTGCGATTTCTTAGCCTGTATTTCGAAATGCTGACCATACTTCATTGATTTCACATGCCAGGTACTGGCTGGAAGCCTTTTTTTTTTTTTCCTAAATGCAATTGCAGAAAAGTTGTATGGGCGGGTTTCTTCCCCCTCTTCCTCCCTTTTTCCCCTTTGGCTGACACTTAGGGAGCAAAAAATAGTTACCAAAATTAACCCCCTAAGCAGCGAGGCCTTTCTGTTAGAGCTTGTAGCACTTTCCATCCATTGGGAGTGCTCCCCTTTCAGCCCTCTGCTTGCATAAAACACACAGGACACTCTTGCCACCCTTCTCTTGATCAGAAGCGTTGCCCGGCTGTAGCTGAGAAATTGCACCTTTTTTTTATGTGCCAAAAGAAGTAATGCCCAAGCGACAAATGGGGACATTGTCCCCACAAAAAAAAAGGGACAAAATGCTCACATTTCAGATCGCAGAGGTTCAGAAAGCTGAAAGGAGCCCAGGCTGTGAGCTAATGCCTGCAGCTGACATGCTGTAACTAGCTTGCAACCTGCTCTTTTTTTTTATATAGCTTCTCAAGATATTTGCTTCCACAGGGTGTGTTATAAAAGCAATGAGTTTTGCAGCCTCAGGTTTATATGTTGCCTGAGCTTCCCAAATGGATTAAGAGGTGAAACGTGAAGTCAGTCGTGTTTTTACTTATTAGCTTTGTGTGGTTCCCTACCCTCATGCAGTAAAAGATTTCCTGCATCCCTTTGTAAGAAATAGAGACAGCCTTTGGGAACAGCATATGGGCTGGGGATGCTGCACACAATTGCTTCCAGTGCATCTGGTGGCTCCCTTCTAAGGAGCAGTGTGGGAGGAATAATAAGGTGTTGCTGTACATCTGCTATTCCCTTACGGATGTGAGACTCATACCGGCTCGCATCTGGATTCAGGTCTAGCTGATGTGCGCATGTAGAGCCTTTGTGTGTCGGAAAGGGGGAAAAAGTATCGGCAACCTGAAACCTTGGAGGTGACCGGGCACTTATTAAAAGGTGAAAGTATCATTTCTCTGCAAATTGTCCATGGGAGTTGAGTGGCGGATGTGCACGAGCTTCTCCAGTCAGTGGGTAGTGTGTTGGCATCCTTATCTGGCTCCCAGACCAACCAT
>VYZM01010093.1:481527-494116 GCA_013398915.1 Dromas ardeola | reverse complement strand
TCTTCTGCGCCTCTCTGCACATGGGTGCTGAACAGCAGCAGAAATTAAACTCCATTGCTGATTCACAGAGGAGCAGTGCATCTCGCTGGGTTTCATCACAAAGCTGGGGTTGGGACCAAGTTCACGGGGTTCAGAGGTCAGTGCCGTATCCCCAGACCAGTCTTTATGGAATCTTTCCATTGATCCCACATGCAGGATTAGGCATGCTGATACACATAAAGTATTTTTAATAGTACTTGCGCATGGGTAATGTCCTCCATGTGAGGATCTTGGTTCTTCGCAGATACCTGATTAGAAAATCGCTGTGCAGCTTTACAACCGCCCCGTAAGCTTCAGAGAGGAGTGTGTGTAGTGGGACGTCCTTCTCAAGACCGTATACAATAACAATGTGTGATGAAAGGTAGCACAGACAGATGCTCCTGATGTCCTCCTTTAATGCGCACTGCATGCTTCTGGGGAATTTTGTCCCTTTCATCAGGAATTTTTACTCCAAATATACCTGGATCATTCTGTAGTTGCTGGGTCAGAGGAGGACAACTTCAATTAACACAGAAAAGTGTAAAGCTAAGCAAAAGTTTGAGGTTGGACTTTATAATTAAGCACCTTTTGCTGTGTGGGTGCCTATCCCATTGAATCCATCATTCATCTACATGGTGCTATTAAGTCTTAAACCCTACTGCTGAGCTGAGGTTAAAGGTCTGCTGACCTTCCTTTACCTGCTTCAGGATCTCTGGGGCTATGAGTATTGCAGCTCCCACGTACTTCAGTGCCTGGTGCCTCTCTAGTTTAAAATCTGTTTCTCTTTTGGACAGAACAGAAAAACAAAAGAGATTTGGAAACTTGTTTAAGATAGAAAAGTTGAAGCTGAAGAATATCAAGCTCAAGGAAAACTTAAGGTAAGAAAACACTGGTTGTCCCCCCCCTTCCCCCTCCAAACCTGAGGGTTCATATTTGCAGTAATTTGAGAGCAGGAGGTCTAGGAGTAAGGAATACGGCTTTATCTGGAAAGTTGTGCCAAAAGGGCTTCCATGAACTCATCAGGAGCTGCTCTGGCAGATGTGGCCAATGGTCCATCTGTGCAGCTTCTCCAAAGTCTCTGGCATCAGGAATCTACAGCAGTTGGTCCTACAGTGGTGTCCCAGTTTTCATAGGTTTTCTGCTGCCTTTGGAATCTTCCTGATACCTCAGCATGATGCAGGCACACAAGGAAACATAGAAATGTGACACCTGCTGCCTAGACCTGTGGGCCAGGATTCGGCAGATGCTTCTGATGGGGCTCTTAAGGGTTGAGTTTTTTATTCCAAGTACCGTTTATAGTCAAGCTGGCAACAGCATCTGCTGACGAAGTTTATTGTTGAGTCTGTAGTCTAATAAGTTAGGATAGAGGATATTGTATAACTTCCTATAGTGCCCTTTTGGGTACTCTTAATTTAATATTCAAAACCCTGGTTAAGGTCGCATGGAAGCTGCCCTTTCCTCAAGTGCACAGTAGCTGCCTGTGGACCCCATCCTCCACGGCTGTGCACAGTGCCTGAGGCCAGGAAAATGCTACTTTTTCTTATTTCTTTGAAAATTCCAAATTAACCATTTCCTCTTTTGTCTGAGAAAGGTTTGTTTTACTGAAAAACCTTTTCACAGTAGGTCCTCCACCATGTTGGTGGCTCCTTCCTGCATTATTGCTAAATACCATTATAGGGAAGGGGGCACCGGGTTTCATGGCATTGTCTTGCGCAAAGAACCCTTAAAGCTCCTGCAAGCGTCTCAGATATCTACGATCATTGTCACATTTAAATTCCTGGGAAACCATGTTGCTGGCAGACTACAAAGAGGGAATTACTACTGAGTACAGTTACCAACTGTCCAACAACTGGAGTACTGTGTCCAGTTCTGGGCTCCCCGGTTCAAGAAGGACAGGGAACTGCTGGAGAGGGTACAGCAAAGGGCTACAAAGATGATGAGGGGACTGGAATGCCTCTCTTATGAAGAAGGGCTGAGGGATTTGGGTCTTTTTCGTCTGGAAAAAAGACGACTGAGGGGGGATCTTATCAGCGCTTATAAATACTTAAAGGGTGGGCATCAGGAGGACAGGGCCAGGCTCTTTTCAGTGGTGCCCGGCAACAGGACAGGAGGTAACAGGAACAAACTTGAACATAGGAAGTTCCACCTAAACACAAGGAGGAACTTCTTTCCTTTGAGGGTGGCAGAGCCCTGGCACAGGCTGCCCAGAGAGGTGGTGGAGTCTCCGTCTCTGGAGACATTCCAAACCCGCCTGGACGCGTTCCTGTGCAACCTGCTCTGGGTGACCCTGCTCTGGCAGGGGGGTTGGACTAGGCGATCTCCAGAGGTCCCTTCCAACCCCGACCATTCTGTGATCAACCCTCTAGCTATTGGCAAGGGGCATAGGGGTGGGCAGGAGGAGGGTGCTTTTGCCCATTTGGACTGTTCTTTGGATGCAACGTAGATCTTTCATAACCTGTGTGATGAACAACACATGGCTCTTGTTGCTGCCATGGAGATGCTTATTTAGCAAGGGATGTAATTCGGGCAAATTTGGTTGGTGTCATGGTGGCACCCAGATCTACCTCCATCGCTTCAGCCGCGAATGCTGTGTGCTGCCAGCTTGTCGGTGCTCATGGCTTTTTGGGTGATGCTGATGTGCAAACTTTCTCTTTCTATCCACAGATTGGTTTCCATCTCGGTATCAGATTTAGGTAAGCAACATGCATGTATCTGGCTCTTGGGGACTTTTGTGTGTGTATGAAGAAGCAAACGTTCTGAATGATGGAAAAACAGCTTTAGGCATCATGCCTTCCTCAGAATCATGTAATGTCGCAGTAGTAACTCTGAAGACTTGATAGACATTTGTGCTTCATTTGAGGTGGGGTTTTTGCTTATTTTTGGGTGGTTTTCTTTGAAGAGGAGCATTCCTCTTGCAGATCTGAATATATTTAGGAAGGCAACATGTGAAGCAGTCCATGCTGAGACACTGCTTCCAGGCTGGCAGTGGTGTTTAACAGTCGACCACGCTCTGGCAGCTCTCTCTAAAACTTTGCTGCTTATCGCTGCCTGCTGGAGGGACAAGTTCATGCCTTGTGTAAATGGGGGTGGATGCAAAAACTGTCCCCGCTAATCCAGCCTTGAGAAGGTGCTGGAGTGAACGGACCCGCATCTTCAGGATGGAAACCCTGCCTGGGCTGGCTGCAGTGTGAAGCTGGGGCTTTGCTGCAGCACCTGCTCCATCCCTGGAGCTGGATGGCCAAACCCAGGCAGAAAACTGTCCACAAACACAACTAACAAACCCAAGCATCCTGCCTTTTGTTTTGACTGGTTTTCAGAGTCCTGAGGATCTTCCTTTCACATTGCCTTGGCCCCTTTGGGTTGAGCGACCAGCAGCAGCCCCAGTTTTCCTCTGCAGTCCATCACTTTGAATACCAGGCTCAGAATGACGTCTCCTAATAATTTTCCCCGCTGCGTTTTGGTTGACAGTGGCTGCTTCCCAGGAGGACATGGTGTACGACGATGTCGAGATGGGGCAGATAGAGCCGAGGTGAGGAGGGTGCCCTCTTCTGGGGCTGGCCTTGGGCCAAGGAGATGTTCTTCTTGGCACAAACCTGTGCCCTGGGGAGCCTGTGGTACTGCAAGCCACCGAGGGTCATGAGCTGGTCGGGATTCAGTCCAGATGCCCTCCCCATGTGTGTTTAATTTGGCAAGGAGCATCCCACAAAATGTTTCTTCAGTGTTACCTAGTTAGTGCCAAGAGACGTGAAAAGGAGAGAGCTGCTCCCTGAAACACGTGAAAATTCAGATGGTTTTCCTAAGGAAGGAAAACTCCAGCTCCCAGACCCGATAATCAGCCCCGTCCTGGCAAGCTCCTTGTCAGAAAAATTACTTTTAATAGGAACAGCATGTCTCGATGTCTTGCTGCCAGATGATTGTGACGGCGGCGCGTGCTGGTATAAATCGCAGCAAGTGTTTGTGTTTCAGTGGTGGTGGTGGGGGGAGACAGGGAGAAAAATCACAACTTTGTAGGTACACGGGTTTGGGGCGGGGGCACAGTCTGCTGGAAAATCCTGAATTTCTGTGTGGCTCTTTCCCCTCCCCTCAGAGAGAAGGATGACAAGTACAAAACCTGGATGCCAAAATTTCTGGTGGCGAAAGAGGATAAGGACCAAAGGAAAAGCAGCGATTGTGCAGAAAGGTCTTGATTTCCATTCTGTGTTTTCCCATGTTGTCTTAACTTTGTACGTGTCTCTGAAGACGTTTGCAGGAGTGGGATGCCCCTGATGGTGCGCACATTTTCTGTTGGCTGCTGCTCCAGGGTCCTTTCCCTTTCAACTCAGCTTTCAGGAAACTTTGCAGAAAATATCTTGAGGGCAAAACAAACTCTTGGATCTGAGCTGTATGCAAGCAGGGGATACCCCGAGGGTCTCATCCTGAAGTTATCTTCCCACTTAGCTGACACAAAAAGATGCTACTTGCTTTATATTTGGCTGCTTTTCTGCCCTGGTCAGTCCCATTTCTTCTTTAATTGTGCCTTAATTAAATATTTGATCTCTGTGGATCAGCTATTGCTATTTTGGCAAGAGCACTGTGTTTAGAAGCCCTTTACACAATGTAGTAATTGCCTGTGTGTTCCCCTCGCCCTTGTTTTAAAGCATTGATTTCTTGTGTTGTCTTTTTCCGGTTAGGTTTATTGCATTGCATCTCCTGTAGCATTTGTGCATAAAAGCAAAAATAAACCTTTTGGTTACCGGTGCGGCAAAAATTCACATGGACGTAGGAATTTTCATTTCCCTTTTAGAGTAGAGAAATGTGCATTGCAATGAGCTTTTTCATGACCCAATACCCAGGACTTCAAACAAATGCAAATCCGAGATCTATTTTATGGGTTCTTACCACAGAGTTCCCGCATGGGGTTGCTCACACACCCCTTGTTGTGTTGCGCAGAGTCATGCGTATAATTTTACAGACTCTCAGGAAGCCAATGCAGTTTCACCTGTTCCTTAGAGATCACAGGTCCTGCAGGCTGAGACTGCCAAGGAGGAATCTCATCACGGCTTAAAAGTCCCTAATTTCAGCTCTTGTTAATTTTAAGTGGGCAAAAGTTATCCAAGGGTGAATAATTTATTGCAAGTGGGTGTTTTTTGTTTGTTTGGCTGTTTTTTTCCTGTCACAGTTTTAAAATGAATGTCACAGCTGGAATTTTATGTACAAACCAGAAAGAGTGGCATCTCCATAAGCAGGGAATGCCCCAGCATGGATGGCCATTGCTCCCCTTGAGCCGGTTATAAGAGCTTGTTTTTCACTTTACAGTGCCGTACAAATGTCTGCTTGGGTGACTTTCTCCTCCATGCGCTAAAAAAGCAACAAAAATCTGGAGACCTGTGTCAAGCCCCACTTCCATAAAAGACTCAGGATGAGAGTTATCTGGGGGCCTTTTGTGTTTGAATATAAATCAAAAAGCGAAATTGTTGACTTCTATAAAAATAGGACTGATTTGAAACACTTGATAGAGAGTTTGTTTGTTCCCACGCTGCTTATGGAGAAAACGGTTATTCCGAATGGAGATACAAAATTATGGCTCGAATTATGCTCACCAACAGGTTCGAGTTGTATATTCATTGTTTTATGAAAATTAGAGATGTGAACAGTGTGCTTTGCTCTTCCAAGAGTTCATTGCAGGCAAGAGCGGATTTAGGCTCTGGGTTGCATTTCCCAGGGTGCCAGGGGTTATTTAAATGGAGCTCATAAGTGTGTGTGTTTCTCTCTCTCTTGATGCAGAAAGATCTTCAAAGTCAAGAAGAGTAATGCAGAAAAAACCAAGAAGATAGAAAAAGAAGAGAAGTTTTTTAGAGACACATTTATGGTACGTGTCTCTTTTTAGAGAACGAGTTGTGTCAGAGGAGGAAAGCAGCCATGTGTCATGCTTAAGAGATGTATGGTGGAAAGTTGTTGGTCCTTATCTAGGCTGGGGGAGATGTCCAACTGACCTGTCTCCTTCTCCCCTAATCTGGGATCTTCATCTGTCGTGTTGCTGGTTATTTTCCCCCTCTTCAGCCCCAAGCAAAGCCTCACAACCTATTCTGAGATCTCTTATCTCCATCCCTACCCACTGCCCTTAAAGACATCGCACAGGAGTCTAGAATTAACTCGTGCTTTTTATTTCTTCTCTGCAGTATGATAAGGAGATCAAGGTCATCAACACAGCCACTGCCGAGTGCTCGGTCCCCAGTAAGAGGAGAGTTGATCTCCCACTCACAGCTGGAGAACAGCTGGATGTTATCGATGTCACGGAGGGCAGCGCAGTGATTTGCCGCAATTCGGAGGGCAGATGTAAGTTTGCAGAAAGTCTCTGGCATGGGTGGCCACTTCTCAATCCAGTTTTGAGGGGCAAGCAACAGTAAGTTCTTTGTGCTTAGCCACCGCGACTTTATTTGTTCAGGAGTCTACTAATTTACTTCTTTTTTTCCCCTTCTGTCAGATGGGTATGTTCTAGTGGAGCATTTGAACTTCAGGTAAACTCAGATTTTATTTATTATGATGCGTATTTTCTTCTCCATCCTGTGTACAGATATTTTAGATCTGGAGAAACGTACTTAAAACTTCTGAAGGCAGGGGAAGGTTAATGTAAACAGCCAGTATTAAATATTAAATAAGTATTTCCAGTTTTAGTCTGCTATTCTGCTGTTACATGGGTTTCCAGTCCAACTGCAGCTAAAAAAAGCTGCAGTCCAGTCATGACTTGTATAAATTGGAGATTCTTGACTTGCCTTCAGATATGCCGTATTAATTCACATCTGCTGCAAACATGGGCCACTCGGTGTGCATCGCCTTGCCAAAACACACCCTTAAATCCCTTGCTGCAATATAATTTCCTTGCATGCTCATGCATAATTGATACAAATGAACCTCCTATTGCCCAGGTGCCCACTACTGCGAAACTTTTTTTTTTTTTTTGAGACAGGCAGTACTAACTGCCCCGAGAGCTGCTCTCCCCTGGAGCATCCCTGAAGGTCCCTTCTGTGCTTCCCGCATCCGTGAGAGTCCACGTTGGTCAACTGTGGAGAGCTGATGCGATTGTAAATAAAGTTTTATTTTTTATGCTTACAGTTAAATGTGCAAGAGACGTTTCCTTTTTTTTTTCCTCCATTATTTAGAGCATGTTAGTTATTTTCAGGATTTCTCACTTTTTGGAGTACCTCGTGGGTCAGCTCTGAAATAGCTGTGATATTTCTACGTTTGCATGAAAAAAATTGCGCGGTTTAGTTGCTCCATCTCGCTACTGCCTGGTTTAGGTGCTGGAATTGCAAGACTCCCCAGAAGATTTGCTCTTTGGAAAGCAAACCATATCAATATGAACTGGTTTTGGTCCTGACAAAAGTATTGAGACAAGAAGTATGAAAAGTATTGAGACAAGAAGTATGTGCTGCCACTCTTGCTGGGTTAAATATATAAAATAGTGGAAAACTTGACTCATTTCTTTCCAGAAAACATTAAAAAAGAGTAAATAAAGCATTCAGGCAAAATTTACTTTATTTTTGTAAGCTAACTTAGGCATCCCAGATATGTAAAGGCTGACTTCTGGCTCCCCCCCCCCCCCCCCCCGCCTCGCGGCAGCAGTTACCCAACAGTTGCCCCTGTGTTTGGGCTTTTCTCCGCTGCCGGCCTGGAGGATGATTGCTTATTTGAAGAAAAAAGCTCCTAAATGTAGAAATATAAATTGCTAATGGCTTCTCCTTGGTGTATCCAGTGGATACCTTTTCAAAAAAACAGAAAAACGTGCACAGAGTTTTAATGTGGCTTTGGAAGAAAAAAACCAAGCCCTAAATATGACTGTAGTGTAGAGCCTTTGCCCCTCCCCGGCACGTTTTTAAGAGGCCATATCAGTTTGCTCATAAATAACCTAAAAAGGTAGATCGTTTAATTAGAAATTATTAAATGTTCCGGGCTTAAGAAAACACAGCAAAATAAAAGCGTTGCTTGCCACGCGGCCATTTCAAAGCTGGCATAGAAGACATCAGAAAAAACAGAGCAAAGATTTAACGTTGACTTTTAAGTCTGTACAGGCATTCTTATTTATTTTACCATGTGGTTACTATTAAGTGCGTTGGCCTGCATCCATCCTTGCAATAAAAAAAAAATAAATAAAACAATCCCCTGTAAGCATGCACAGCTTTGCAGGCTTGCCAGCCCAAATATTTAGACTTCTGTAGCGGAGATGGAGAGTTTGGGGAGCTGAAGTGCGTGTTTGGCTTCAGAGCAGGCTGGGCCGTGCACTATGTCCTTCACCTAAAGCCTTTGCGGGGAATTATCCCGTTGGAAGTTGAGGAGACGGTTTACTTGGGGGGGATTTTTTTTTTTCCATGGCAATGTTTAGGATTGATCCTGTGAAGAAAACACCTCCTTCCGCGACGCCTTCCTCATCCTCCTCCCCATCCAGCACCAGCTCACAACTCCTGCAGTCTATTAATCACACGCTCTGTAAGCAAATCTTGTATTAGCCACATGTGCTAGCTCATTTTTGTCTCCTAAGGAAATTATTTTATGTTTTTTTAAATTAAATTAAAAAAAAAAAACCTCCCCATATATCCTGTGATATACGTGACCAGACCCCCGATCCCGGTGCAATTATGCACAGTCTTTGTGGGGTTGCGACCCAACTGGATGCGAAACACAAACTTCTGCACTGGCGTCAGCAGCTGACTTCATGCAAGGATGCCTTGCTTAAACTTAAAACTGCTTTTCTTTGTGGACAGATTCCAATGCATGTACAGAAGGAAAGCGCTTGATACAGGATGACTCAAGACAATACAAAAACCTTTTGCATATAGCAACTTAGATTTCCCCAATTAAACCACAGGTTGACTATATTTAGGTCAAGTTACTGGTCAGGAAATTAAATTCTTCCATTTTTTCTTTTATAGCCTTGCTGGTACATCCTAAACGCATCAAAACTTGAAGTTAACTCTCATGTGAATTTTAAACCCTGTTCCTCCACGTTCCTTCTCAAAGTGGAGCTCATCGTGATAACCGGTCTGATTTGCTGAGTCTGAGGGTGAACTGAGATTTCTTAGAAGCCAATTCTGTCTCACCGAAGTTGTGGAAAAAGGAGCGTGGATAGGGACGAAACCGGAGCACTCGCTGCAGCTTTGTGCTTTAACTGGATTTACTTTCCTCTGCATCACAGGCGTAAATGAACTAAGTCTCCAGTTCCGTCCCCCCGCCCCAAGCACCTATCCTGCAGCGAAAGGTTATTTTTGCACAATATCTTTTACAGAATCACAGAATGGTTGGGGTTGGAAGGGACCTCTGGAGATCATCTAGTCCAACCCCCTGCCAGAGCAGGGTCACCCAGAGCAGGTTGCACAGGAAGGCAATGCTTCTCTCCGTGCTTTTAAATGCATCTCTCCGTGCTTTTGCCTAAGGAGTCAAGATCCGAGTCAGCACAGGTCCATCATCTCTGCTGGACGCACGTTAATACCGAAGAAAACCTTTAGGCCTCGCCCCTGGCATGTATTTTGGGTTGGGGAAGCTGTTTCTGTTATCATAGAATCATAGAATTGTCAGGGTTGGAAGGGACCTTAAAGATCATCTAGTTCCAGCCCCCCTGCCCTGGGCAGGGACACCTCCCACTAGACCAGGTTGCTCAGATCCCATCCAGCCTGGCCTTAAAAACTTCGAGGGATGGGGCTTCCACCACCTCTCTGGGCAGCCTGTTCCAGTGTCTCGCCACCCTCGTGGTGAAGATCTTCTTCCTAACGTCCGTTCTGAATCGACCCATCTCTAGTTTTAATCCATTCCCCCTAGTCCTACCATTCCCCGACATCCTAAAAAGCCCCTCCCCAGCTTTCTTGTAGGCCCCCTTAAGATACTGGTAGGCCACAATGAGGTCTCCTCCGAGCCTCTTTTTCTCCAGACTGAACAACCCCAACTCTCTCAGTCTGTCTTCGAAGGAGAGGTGCTCTAGCCCTCTGATCATCCTCGTGGCCCTCCTCTGGACACGTTCCAGCACGTCCATATCATTATCCATTTATATATTTTAATTTCCCTCCCTGCCCCTTCGCCCCCCGCAAGCCCTGGGGGCATGCATGGCCCCGCAGCCGGGATGTGCCAGGAACGTCTCCAGAGGGAAACTCTACCAGCCAGCCCCAGCCGGCCAAAATTGCACAGGGACTGTGTGATAAGTAAGTTTTAAGGATTTGTTGCTCTTGCCTCTTTTCATCTCTGAGTTTATTAAAGTGCAAATGTCAACCATGGAGACAGCTATCACATGCAGTGCGGTACACCGAGAAACACTTTCCACACCATAAATGGAAGGTAAAAGGCTCCGTTGTGATTATATCTAATGCACAGTTACTTGCACAAAGGACAAAACTGAACCTAGGCTCCGTGCCCTTCCACAACAGCTAGCCCCAGAAAGTACTAAAGCAATTAATTTGAAAACAAAACCTTCTCCAGTCCATCAGTTGACAACACAGAAAATGCCAAGAAGGATGGAGTATTTATAGAGCTCAGGGTTTTTTTCTGAGCTTCATGTTAATGGTACGTTTGACGGGATGCTTATACTCAGAGCTTTTAAAAGTTCAGTATTTTAACGAAAAAAAGAACATAAATGGATAATATCATAAATCATAAATACTTCTTATAGTTTGAACAAAAAATTGCAATGGACTAGTCTGGTTCATCTCTCTCACAGAGCTGAGGTTTGTCTGCCCAGAGATGCTGGGCCATGGACGCCACAGTTATCCTCAGATTCAGTTTTGCTTTGCGCTCTAAAATTAAAAAAAAAAAAAACAACAAACAAATGCACTGAGGTACAAAACATGTGAATATAACATGATACAGAACACAAGAACATGCTTTCAGCAACAAGAATAAGTATCACCAGGTCTACAGTACCTACTTCACAGCTTCGTGAGATGAGGATAAATAAACTATTTCAAAACTTGAAAAAAACCATAGAGATGAGTCTTACAAAAAAACTTTGATTTTTAAATTAAGGCAGCTTCAGCAGGAATTTCAAGGCTTTTGTTGAAAACACACTTTTCGTAACGCCAAGCATGTACTCGTGCTTTGCAGCCGGAGCTCTCATTTACTGTCCAGTTCTCCTAATTTTGATGACCAAAACCGAGCAAAGATATGTGCATCCAATACATGGAATATCAGATTTTTCTCGCAGCAAAAGTCAGCGTTTGGTCAATAGCATAATGTGGGAATTCTAAAAAACCACTTCATCTCTCAGGCACGGGAGTGAGGTATCTCTGAATGAATCGTTAACTCCATGCGCTAGAGGCAAACTGGAAATTCAGAACTATGGGAAGCTGTTGCTTTTTTTTTATAAGTGAACGATGAAAACAAATATATAAGGGAAGGGCTAAGGAAGCCAAAGGAAAGTGCTAAATGGAAAGCCCATACCAAAGTAAGACCTGAAGAACGGTGATTCTAGGAGGTACGTCATACACCTGAAATGAAAACAGATCCTAAAACTTTTCAGTAAAATACTTCAGGAGCCGGAGCGGGGATTTGTTTGGCTCATCCGAAGGGATGGATGTGCGATTCTTCTTCCCCCCTCTCCTCTCAGCTACTAAAAGGGTGAAGCCAAATAATTGCACAAGAAATGGTACTTCAAGTATTTAGAAACACGGCCTGCATGTCTCGCCGGCGGGATTCTGCATAAACTGGGGGGTTTGTGCACCTCGTGAAATAAAGCTGCGACTTCCAGCAGTCCTGATGTATGTCGAAGGCACAATTTCATGTCCTGCGCATAGGGCGCTCTTCCTTCTCTACGGGTGCACACAAGACAACTGATGATAAAGAGCAGTAAAATGAAAAGGAGCAGACAGAATGGTTATTTTGTTCAAACTTCCTCTATTCCAATACGAATGCCATTATAATCACACAAAAAATTGTACATACAACAGACACTAACCAGTTGCTTCATTTTTTACAACACTGCCCAAATACACCCCTGTGCTTCTACACCCCTGATGAAATGCTGAGTTGGATGTACACGCTGAAGATGCATTTCTGACCCCTTAAGAGAAAGAAATAAGAATCCTGCTGCCTTCGCCTGTTCAGCTCTGACTCCTGAACACCAAATTGCCCCAAACCTCATCGGCACCACGGCTTCTGCCAGGGAGGGTGGGAGGATGCTCCTGGCTCCCGATGCCACCTCTCCTCCCGTCCCCGGACGAGGCCACGCTGGGTCCGACGGGGTCAGCTAAGCTCCTCAGGGGCTTTACCTAGAAGGAGGTGTAAAAATATCATCCCTTTTCTCCGGGTCCTCTCGCATGCCGGGATTAGCGTGTGCGATGGCAGGCGTCCAGGGCACACACCTACCCCGCCGGGCAAATCACACTGAGAGGCCAACCACAGGGATGCCACCTGCATTTTTTTATATATATACACACACGTATATATATGTATACATATATTTTATATATATAAAATATATATACGTATACATATATTCTATATAATACATATATATGTATACATATATAATATATAAATATGTATTCATATATAATATATACATATATATATTTACCAACTAGTACAGTACAAGCTATTTCTGAATTAAGTCCTC
>VYZM01010093.1:460403-481461 GCA_013398915.1 Dromas ardeola | reverse complement strand
TTTGTGGCTTGCAGAGCACAGGTGTCCAGTGGCTTTCGAAGAATTGCACTTGGAGGAATTCAAGTTTCTGTAGTTCAAATAGGTTTACCCTGCTTTTCCTGATGGTCGTGCGTGTACCAGCGTCACTGAAAAAAAACCCACAACCTGACCACAGTGTAACAGCGTAAAAGTTAAACTTTTCCTCTGGAAAATGTAACTGGAGATCAACAGCTTCTTTGCAGCTGGGAACCAGAAAACAGCCTGTGTGAAAGCAAAATAAATCAAAAAAAAAAAAAAAAAAGTGAGACTTCTCAGACTATTTCAAAGCGCAGCGTGGATTTGGGTAAGGCTGCAAGGGACAGTTTAATCGGACGCGTTCCTCGCAGAGGTACTTCCATCGGTCCCACTCGCCCTACTGCCTCTGCTGACATCCAGCAGGAAAGTTGCTTCATCTCTTTGTGTCTCTCCATATGGAAAACTGAGCAACTCTTACTGCCTTCCAGGCAGGACTGGCTTTGCAGATCCATATGTGAGTTAACGTTTGCAAGGGTCTGAGAAGATGCCAAGTGCCGCAAGGGCTTATTCTACCACCTACAAATCCCACCCGCCTCCAGGAAGCCAATATTTCCTCCCAAGGGCATTTGCTGCCCTTTAATGCCGTTAGTTCTGCTGGGTAGGAAATCCCAGAGGACAGGTGTCATTTTAAGGCGAGACATCTCTACATCTATATGCTTCTGAACTGCAGATTGTATCAAATGCACCAACCCCTCATCAACTGGGCCACAGATGCTTCCAGGACGAGCGACTTGGCAAGATGCTCAGGTGGGAGCGGTGATTTAAACAGCCTTTTACATCTCAAATACATTTCATGGCGGGGGTATGGACGCTCCTGATTCTTTCCTGGATGGAAGTTAATGTCTGTCCCTCCGGCCGCTCAGCCGCCCTCTCCTGCTCCTTTCCAAAGGGGCTTATCTCCAGCACCCAAAACCATTTAGGGCTGTTTGCTCAGCGTTTGCTCGTGTCTCAGCACTGATCCGAAAGCTGCTAAAAAGCTGGGTGCTGCTCAGCTTCAGCTCTGGGGTGGTTATTTTTGCATGCAGGAGTCTGCATTCTCCATCCTCGCTAGGTATGACTTGCTCACACCACAGCACTGGAGACGCGCATCGTCCGAGAGCCACCAGGCACAGCACCAAAGCCATCCTCCACCCCAGAGTATTTATTTCATCATGGTAAGATAATAAAAAGCTCATTACAAAACCTAGGAGTACTACAAATATTTCCAGTGTTGCTTTTAAAAACAAAATTGTTCTGCTGCCGGGTTTATAATCCAACCACTGCTGCGTTGGATTTAGCGTACGAGAACTTAACAGCAAAACTGATTTGTTATTCTTTTTTTGGAAGCTTTTGTGCGGCTTCTGGAAAAATTGGAGCTGTAGAGTCCTGATAGTGAGAATCCAAGCGTAATCTGTAACAAAAGTAAGGCAATTTTGTGTTTTTAAAAAAAAGGGACTTCAGGCTGAAAATGTCCATTTAACTGCCAGTAGATGGCAAAAATATCCCGTATTTGTCTTCATTACCTAAAATGATTAGTACAAAAGGCTTAATGTGTCGTTCTCTTCCTTGCTTCTCATAGAAACTTGCAGGAAGTATAAATTAAAGTGCAACTGTACAAAAAAACCTAGCAAAAACCTCGATGGGTCATAAGAAACTACCAAAAAGATGGATTAATTTTTTTTTTTTTAAGTTGAGTGACCGCATTCCTGGGATTAGCAGAAGTTCTCCTTTGCTTTGTTTCTTACAATAAAAGAAAAACAGGAAAAAAAAAACCAAACCACCCAGGATTTTTTTTGGCAAAGTTTTCATAAAGCATTTGTTCCTTGACTCATTAGACTATTACGTTCCTTCGCAATCAAGTAAATGGAATTAAATACCATAGCAAAGCCAAGCAGATGCCAACGCTGCCCATTAGAAGAAGCCTATGTAATCAAAAATAAAAATTTTTAAACAAAGAAGTCACACATGCATTAGAGTTTACCCTTGAATAACAAGAATTTAACCTTAAAAATTGCTGTAGTTTGTCTTAGAAAATAAAATCCTATCCTTCAGATAGCCAGTAGTAAAGGAAGAGTGAAACGCTGGATTCGGATATCCCTGCCTTATCAGCGCAGCGGTGAAGGTCACAGTCCGGTGGGCAGCGGCGGGACGGGAGAGCCCTTCGGTGTGAGAGGCGAGTCTCCGGCGGCGCGAAGCTGTGAGCGGGGACAGCGGGGACGGCGGATTTGGCAGCGATTTTCAGGTGGTGACAACCGGGCGAAGGCTTCCTGCGGGAAAGGCGAGAGGTAAATGCTTTGGAACCGCACCAAGCTGCTGGCTGTCGCCCAGCCGTGATGATCCCCACCCATGGTGGGCCAAGAGATGGGTTTTTGGAGGACTCATCGGCATCCTGCCCTCTGCGGGCGGCTCATCCGAACCCTGCTTGGGATCCGGCCCCTGGAGGGGATGGTGAGTGGGTTGGAGAGGGGGGGTGACGATTAAGGGCTGGGAAAAAAGCAAGCTGCCTTCACCTTTGAAGGTGGTGAGCAGGTCAGAGCCCTCCGGGGCTCGCAGGAGGAGGAAATAAAGCATCTTATGGGACACTCCTCTGCAACGACTTGACACGCAGAGCCTTTCCCATGGCACCTTTGCAACAGGACCTTTGCACATCCCACCTTCCCCCCCCAACCTTTAGCAGGGGAAAAAAAAAAAAACAGAGGGGAGGGATGGCATATTGCACTAGTGCAGAAGCGTCCGAGCAGCTGCTGGTTTTAGGAGGAAAGTGTTACCAAAGGCATCCAGATGCGAATGCTGCAGAGCTACTTCATTACCCCGTTTCGTGTAGCTCCTGGTTGACCCCCCTGAGCTGGCGCAGCCCATCCTGCCCCTGCTCTGCGCAGCAACAGGGATACAACATCAACTTCACTGCAGGCTACCTACACGGCAGAAAGCTTGACCATGGCTCCGTTAACTCAGGATGAACCAGGGGTGAGGTGTTTACCAAAAACTCAGTGATATGTTCACTACTTTACAGCCATGCCAACATTTCCCATTCAGTTCACGTGGATAAAAAAGGGTATTGGATATATTTCACCACGGTATAACGAGTGAAATAAAGTTATTCTTAATTTCCTCAGTGCCTTGTTAGAGGGAAGTATGTTTTGGGTGTGGAACTGGCTCTGTGTCGCAGGCTATGGAGCAGTGAAGGGCAGAGGAGGAACGAAGCAGAAGAAACAAGGAACGGACAAGTCAGACCAGATCCTCACAGTGCAATACCGTGTGCGGAGGGACCGGTGCCTCGGTGCTGCCCGTCAGCGAGCCAGGGCCATGATCAGGCTGGCGCACATCTCGAAGAAGTCCATGGTGTGGCTCCCCAGGCGCGGCGCCACCGAGGGGATGCTGCCGACGAAGGAGCCGCTCAAAGAGCCCATCAGCGACTGGCACTCAGCGGCCGCGGCGGCATCGATGCTCAGCCTCGGCCGGTGCAAGCCGGCAGCGGAGCAGGAGCGCTGCGGCGTGGACGAGCCGGACCTCTGCTCCATCACGTCGTCTTGAATATAAAAAAAGAAAAAAAAAAAAGAAAAAGTGGCATTAATTTGGCATCTGCAACACATGTTTGGTAAGCAACTAGTAACAGTAGTGGAGACAAATGGATCAAAAGTGCTTTTGCTGACTTGACACAGCAGCATCAGCATTTTGAAATGCAAAGAATGATTTTTAAATTTTTTTTAACACTGCTAAACTTGCCATTTTATGTGTTTTCCATCTCGCCTTGCACCATTTCCTGCTTACCGTCGATGCTTTTGAAGTCCAAGAGATAGCTGCGGTTGTCCACCTGGTAGAGCTGCAGGCTCATCTTCACGTAGTTGCCCGTCACCGGGTTCTTGCGGCGCACTCTGAGGTGGTAGGAGTTCACCACCTGCAACGGGAAACCGGCTTTCAGGAGTAAGATTCAAGGTAGTAAAAGAACATTTTTTTCCTTACTTTTTTCTAAATACTAGCAAGACACCTTTTGAGAAAAACACGGTTTCTAGAAAGAACTATGTCTATAAAATTAAGCAAACGGGTTCATGCCCTATTTCCTCATAAAAGCTGTCTTTAAAAATGCTTCTTAGGGCTCTGATTCACCAGGTGCTGGCAGATGAAGCTGCTGTGACCCATCTGCCAGGCACCAAACTGATGTTTGTTCCTCCCTCACCAGCAGCAATGGCCGTATGAGCCAAAAAATCCACTCGTAGACCCGTGTACAAGGACCATGTCCGTGAAACCAGGGCAGCTGGGGAGAGTAGCTGCTCCCATCGGCGCAGCTAAATTCAGCGTTCATGAATCAGCCCTGAGCTGTGCGTTTTCTTTTGCGGCTTCCCACCCCACAATCTGCTGTATCTCATTTGCAATGAGATTTTTTTCCTCCATGCTATATTTAAGAAGCAATTGCGTGGATGGGAAAGCTATTTTGATGAAAAGTCACATCTGAAGTTATTCTTAGGGTGGGAAAGACTATTGTGAAACCTCCTCGTACCAAAAAAGCTCCACTGCCTACATGAAGACGTTGGGCTGACTTGGTTTGTGAAGCTGTACCAGAAATCCATCAGGTTTGTTCGCTCTCTGTAAAACCATGCAGCTGACAAATGTCTGGCTGGTGTAGGCATATGCATCTGGAGACAGTCCATCTCCTGGCTGCTGCAGTGAAATCAGGTTTCTGGGTGCTACTTGACTTTAAATAGGTGATATATAAAATAAGGAGGAGATAGGAGGCTTTAAAGAAGCAGCACAGTGATGTTCACACTGTACAACCCTTGGGACCTGGAGTGAGGAGGGTATCTCGTCCGGCGATGAAGATCTGGGCTGAAATTCTCCCTACCTTGCTCCCGATGCTCACATGAAAGGCCATGAGTCAGGAGAGCTCACGTCAGCGACTGCACCGAGATTTAGTGAATCAGGCTCAGCAGAAAATATGAAGGGCTAACTTGGGGATTTATTAATCGGCCTTTGAAAAAGATTGTGACTAAATGCTGCGTGGCTCTGAAGAAATACCTGAAGGGAGTACTGTCAACTAAAATGCCATCTGGGTTTAAATCAGGCTTCAAGAAGCTGAGCCCTAAACCGGGGAAGCAGTAAGTTTGTCTGAAAGCACATCTGGACCACGAGTACCGCTCCATCTCCATCGAGGAAAATGCCACCGCATCGATGGTACAAACTCCTGCCCCCAACGCCCCCCCGCCCCTCACCTGTGCATCTTTAACGAAGATGCCTATCGTGCCATTTCAGCACACACGACTGCTAGGACACACGCAGAAATAACGAGAGTTACTTTGCTCAGAAGCACTCGAGATGACCTCGCAAGGAATTAGCCACTAAAATTAGAAATGTGACCGGCTCCTCTTATCCCCGCAGCTAAACGAGGCAGAATCATCTTTCTAGTCAGAGGCTTAGAGCGTTCAGAAAGAAAACTCTTATTTCAGGCTATAAATAAGCACCACAGCCAGCATCTTAATGCAGCATGTTTGTATGGACAAGAAATAGCAGGGATGGTCGCAAGGCGTGGGCATTTATTTGGAAACAGGTGAGGCTGTAACCAAACCTACCAACCTCCCTGAGCAATTCAGCTCATGAGAAAAAGACCCTCGAAAAGCAGCAGGAAGCACCAGCACTCCCTACCTTCCACTCGAAATCCAGCTGTTTCATAGCACGGTAGACCTCGGCCATAATGTCATAGGGTTTGCTCTGGCTGCGGATTCCCAGGTGCCACTTGGCCTTTTTGACAGTCAGGGGTTTTGGCTTGGTGGTGTTGAGGGCATCCAAAGGACATCGCGCTTTGGGGCTGTCCGCTATCAAGGGTGGCATCCGCTCGGGATGCGGCTTCACCCCGGGAGGGATGTGCATGGCGCTGTCGTCCATGAAGGAGCCGGTGGGGGGGCTGGAGGCCAGGTAGAACTCGCTGGCTTGGTTCATGATCCTCCGGTTGTCGATGACGAGGTGGTAAGCCACCGCCAGCTGGTCCTGAGGGTCACCGCTATACAGGCTGTTCATCACCTCCGACTCCGTGCATTCAAACTTTTCACAAACTTCCCGAACCGCATCGTCGTCGATGACGGTGGCATCATAGGAAGGGTCCTCTGGGAACAGGTAACTGGGCAGCTCCTCCTTAAACCACTCGTGTTCCCTGGGGAAAGGCAGAAAGGAGATGCCATGAGCTCTGTGCAGGCAAGCTGGGGCAACCATTGCCACCAGTCCCCCACTTTGTCTAGCTAAGACTAATCCTCAGCTGCAGACTGGGGAACTCAACCCAGCCCTGCATGGTCCTCCCAGTCCTGCAACAGCGATGACACTTTGCAAGCATGGCTGCTTGCTCATTGGGCTTTGCAGGAAGACCTCAGCACTTAACGAGATGCTCTCGTTTTTTGATTACTGTGGGTCTGATGGAGACACAGAGCATCAAAGCTATCCAGGTACCTGATTCCCACCGATTTACAATGAAGTCAATGATGATTAAGTGGCTGAATGCCATAGAGAGCCTTGTCTATAGGTTCTGCATGTCAACCGTAATCTTGCCACATGTGCTGCTGCTCTAACATGTAACTAAACCCTCTAGTCTTAAAGAATTAAGAAATAAAAAAGGCATTTTACTTGGTTTTACTTGAAGGGTAAAATTAAGGCCATCCATTGCGAATGCATTAAAAACCTGAGAACTCCTGAAAGTCCCAGTAACATTTAAATATAGGCTTAGCACACCAGCTAGATGTAATGATTACTATAAATTTCATAAAACGCTTATTGGACTCCAGTTTTACAAAATGTTTCTAAAATGGCTCAGATTGTGAGAACTTTGATGTCCTACTACCAGCCATGAACTTTTAATGATCTCTGTGGGCACAACTATCTGCTTAAGAACCCAGTTGTTCCCTTCATCTTGAATTTCCACAGCGATGCGTGCAGATAAAAGGTACATGGGCACTGCACTCATTGACTAGACGAGAAAACTATGCTGCATTTAAAGATGAACTATTAGCTCACATTTTAAACTATATCCGATATTTATGGATTAAGTTAGTAATTCTTGCGTTTCTCCTCCTTTTTTATTGGATAGACACTAAGTACAATGATTACCCTCTTATTCTGGAACGAGTACCCAGAGGGAGGTGGTCTTGAAATAAAAGTAATGAAAAAAGGCTGGTGGATATTAAGTTCTTAGGATTATTGCATGATATAGCTGGTTTTGCTAAGCGCTATTAAGAGATTTTTGAGGCAATTTTATAACGCAGTAAAATAGCATATATATATATAAAATCTATATAAAATCATCACCCTGTTCATCATCACCCACTGCCAGCCGGCAGAACCCACCTCTCCATCAGCACAAAAAGGTGCAGGAGTGCTCCTTGAATCACCTGGGACAAAAACCAGCTGGATTAGCTGATACTCCTGTAAACCACCCTGCCCACCTACCAGCAGATGACCCCCAGGAGAGCCACCATCCTCTGCCACCGGTACGCTGGAGCACCCCCGAACACAGCCAGCCCACCCCATCCCACCTGTGCTGACCTGATGTCCTTGATGGTTGCTCGCTTGAGGGGGTCAACCTGCAGCATGTGCATGAGGAGAGTGGCAACGGAGCGGTTGAGGTATTCAGGGATGTAAAACACACCTCCCCGGATCTTCTTGAAGAGGGTGGGGACGTGCTCATCATCGAAAGGCAGAGTGCCACAGAGAAGGGCGTAGAGGATAACGCCGCAGCTCCAGATGTCCACCTCGGGACCGGCGTACAGCCTGCGCGAAGGCAAGGGCAGGAGAAAGGTGTCACCCCCTGTCCTCCTCTCCTTAGTTAGGGTGCAGGTCCCACTGGGCGAGCTGAGGACCCTCTGCCAGCTCCACGAGGGCCAGGGCCACAGCCCACCCGGGGGCTGCTCATGCAGATGCCCCCAGCCAAACCTGGCATGGCAGGTTTGGAAACAGCATGTCAGAGCTGGTGTGGGCTGCCCACGCTCCTCTGGATGGGCATGTACATCCCTGCATCTGCCAGACCCTCCAAAACGCCAAACCCCACATTTCCAAGAGCTCTGCCAGGCTGTTTGCTCCTTTGCCCCAAGGGCTTAGCCAGCAACTCCTGTTCATTCTGAGAGGCAGATCAAACGGCAGCAGATACTCTATCTCGAAGTGTTTATTTTCGGTTGAAGTTCGTGCGCTGGTATGCAAGCGATTCCGACAAGCTGCTAATACGCTCCAAGGCATCACCGAGCCCGGACACCCCAAATATACAGGTTTTCCTGCTGTGTGCTTGCTCGATTTGTTTATCTCTTTTTGCTACAACCGATGCTTTCTCAGAGATTTTGGGAGGCAGTGCCTACCCTCGGCCTGTAAAACCCTACCAGAGGCTAAAATGGAAATACAGAAGCCTCTTCATGAAACCTCAGCATCCTGCACTTGCTCCTCCTGAAAAGCATCACCGCAGACACACTGGTGTACAAAAAACACCGGTCATCCACGTGGCCATTCTCTGAATGCCACCGAAACACCGGCTCTGCTCCTCCAAGGGTGAGACTTTCCACCAGTGAGGCCAGGGACAGCAGCAAAGTCACTTTGGAAATGCGGACCATTAGCTAGATTCCCCTTTGGTCCTGCCTCCATGCGTGATTCCAACAGATAGGAAGCCCGATTTGTTCTCCTGATAACTGCGTTGCCTGACCAGTTGATTGGACTTTCAAGCCCAAATGAGATGCGCTTTTCTGACTCTGAAACCTGAGCTGTCACGCTTTACTGCTCCTGTGCTCTCCCCAGCAAAGGCGGCAGGAGCCGGTGAAAAAGTGCAACATGTAGGTTTGGTTTGGGTTTTCTTTCTTACTTTTCCTGTTAATAAGCTGTATTGCTTGTATCCTTCAAACAATCGGCCTCTGCATACCGGGACTTGTTAACAATGTGCCTTGTCTCCTACAGGAACTGAAACTAATGTGCTTCTCGCCTTTAGTGAAAAGGACATGGAAATGATACGAATAGTTTTTTTGCAATCACGTTAAGATTTTCTGGCTTTGTCCCTCTCTTGACAACGAGGATTTACTTGCTTTCGCATGTAGAGCTGTAGTCACAACAGGATTTTTGGATGCTGGTCTAATTCCTAGGATGCTCTGCCAACACTTGCACTGGTGTAAACAGGGATAAAATAATCATAATCACAGCTAAGACACTTTGAACAAAACATTGTGTAAAAATATGCTGGATTAGGAAAACCAATGCTTGTGCCAAGGGTGATTTAAAAATATGGGGCAGATAGATAGTGAGGAGATGGGCAGTTTGAAGGACCATACAGAGGGATGAAAATTTAAAAATCTGCGTTGGCAATCCTTGCTATGCTATTATAGAGTTAGGGAGATAAGTACATTCGATGTAACTTAGGTTCCTGACAGTAAGACACAGGAGGTAACAGTTCTGTATCAACGTGGCAAAGTCCAAGTCAACCTTGCAGAGCGCGTTCAACGTGCCACGTGTTGTACAGATGTGGCACGCTGAGAGACGCAACCACACTGGAGGTTTGTCAATTCCATTCACCAATTCAAAACAAAGTTATGATGGCTGAACCTACTGTCACGAAAAAAGAACCCTAGCTTAAGGAACCAGAAGACAAGCATTTTCAATAAAAGAGTTCAAAGTCTAGGGAATTGATTAAAGATACTCCAGATTCTTCTGTTAGTGAGTAGATTTCCTCATTAACACTGTGTTTTAGGTGGGCAAGAGAGAAGGGGCTGGTCTGGAAAAGCCTTTCCATCTGAAACCTCAATATTTGCATCCAAAGAGGAATTTTCATCCTCTTTAATTAGCAATATAAACAGTCAACATCTGCTATTAGTAAGTCCTCCAAAGTAAACATCTTTAGCAAAACACGTTCTGCTATTACAGCTATTGAGAAATGTAATAACCAAGAAAATGTCCAGATTTTTGCCAGTAGATTCACCCAAACACATAAACACAGGCTGGAAGGATTCAGCTGCTTTTACTAGATGTGCAAAGCTGTTTCCAATCCCAAGGACAAATTGAAAGACCATGTGCTCACATAGGCTCTGGTTAGAAGCGGAATGTCCTACCTTCCAGAGATGACTTCAGGGGCTGCATAATTTGGGGAACCGCAGCTGGTGCGTAGAAATTCGCCATCTGACATCATGTTGGACAATCCTAAAAAGAAGATGTTTACCACGTATTGATGTTTGATGTGAAGGTCCAAACCACAGAAGACTCTGCGTCGCACGGAGGAGGAGGGGTATAGAGAGTGGAGGGGGAAGTCTGGAGGGAAACTGTTCACATAATTTAGATAGAATCCTTTGAGCTGATTTGCAAATCATCGTTGTTATTATTACTACTACTACTACTACTATTATTATTATTTTCACCTCTAAACAAGGAGGGTTAACTGTTGACATAATTTAAATAGAGTCCTTTGAGATGATTTGTAAATCATCATTGTTGTTATTACTACTACTACTACTACTACTACTACTACTACTATTATTATTATTATTTTCATCTCTAACCAAGGAATATTCACTCCAGGCTAATTTTGCTTCTCTAAGTTACAAATCCCAGTGTTTTCTTTCTTTAGCACAGAGGAAACAAGACCCAATTCATCCCAGAGCACTTAGGTTGGATGGGAATTGTGTGGGGTCATGAATTGTGTGGGGTCATGAAATTTGTAAATCTTCAAAAGGATTTATCACTGTTAGAAAGGACTCACCGGGACCGAGCTGGTAGCCCAGCTATTTCAATGGATTTCAATCGGTAATGCCACTTTAAAGACTCCTGTTACTGCTCATTTGTAAAATGAAGCGAGGCCAGGAGCACGTGGCCAAACGTACGGAGAGCACGCACGAAAATAAACACACGCCGCCAGCTCACCCTGGAATTAACTGCACCAAGTCTGTCTTAAACATAAATTAGCCAAATCGTTATATTAGGTGATTATACTAAAACATACCGAAGATTTGCAAATTACTTCGCTGCACCATTCTTAATGCCAGTACAGAAGCAGCCTACGATAAGTAATCCCTGCTTTTGCAAAAAAAAGGCCGGCGTTTATAACTGTGGGCTTTTCAGGTGAAGCAACTGCTAGTGGTTAGGAAAACAGGCTCTGGGTTTTGTACGGCGTGCTACGCCGACACGCTCCAGCAAGCGCCTCGGAGCTGGCTGCGTTTCTGGAATGCTGCTGGGGTCACATACCAAAATCGGCTATCTTTGCATTCATGTGCGCGTCCAGCAGCACGTTCTCCGGTTTCAGGTCTCGGTGGACAACCATGTGTCTGTGGCAGTAATCCACCGCCGAGAGAATCTGCTGGAAAAGGCGTCGAGCTTCTGCCTCTTCAACCTGCGGGTGCAAGGGAAAACAGTTCTGAAGGTTGGTCTGCGCACAGAGCTGGCAAGGGAAGGTTTGACTTAGCAAGGAGCCAAAATATTCCAGGGGGCAGAGAGAAAATCACAGCGTGCTTGTGACCAGAAGCAGCAAATAAAGCAGATTTTTTTCCCCCCGCCTTGCATTTTACAGTGCGCTAGTGTTTTCAAATGATACAGCCCAGAGATGAAATCAGACACCTAAATTTAGCTGAGCTATCAAGGAGAACTTATTGGTGGCACCTATGAGGCAATGGCTTGCTGTCCCAAGGGGACCAGTTCTGCTACACAGCACATGCAGATCGAGGCTGGACAAAACAGCCCAGAAGATGCTTCGGGGAGCGATTCCTCAAGGAGAGATGGCTTTGGGGGAAAAAAAAGCTAAAGGTGGAATATCGTGATGATTTTAATTAGCTATGTAGCTATATTAGCTATAAAGTTGTATAAGCTATATTAGAGAAATTATATTTAAAATTATGAGGAGACTGGTTATTTTTACTGATGACTTCTTACAGACTGTCTTCCTGAAAAATTTAGTTTCTGAATGCAAAGGTCAGAAAAGATCCAAAGTAATCACTGAAAAGATAAATGTCTAAAATATAAATGGGTAAAATGTGCTGGAAATCAGAACTGTAGGTAGGAAAGTAAATGGGCTCAGCTCCATCGACCAGTACACTAATCTAAACCAATCCATTGTAAATGTATTGGCTTTTTGTAGTACAGAGAGGAAACGTATGATGGGCTTATCCTTCACCTGAAGCCTTCTTCTGGATGTCCACTTCAGCCCGTTTTCATCTCCTTGCTCTGTGATTGCTCCCTGCTTACGAGGATGTCCACGGGGCAGACACTCGTGATTTTCTTTGTAACCGTAATATCACATTTCGTGGGCTCAACCTACACCTCAGGTGATTATTCATACCCAGCAGGATTACTGGCATTCAAAAATGTTGTTCAGATAAGCCACATCCTTAAAAAGTCTTCAAAAAACCTGACGTGGAGCCAAGGGGGAGGCGAATGACCGGGACGGAGACCACACCGACTGCTCTTCCCTTACAGTAAATCTGCTGCTGAACCGTGGGGGTTCTGACAGGCAACCCAGAGCTAAAAATCATCAAAATATGCTAGTTTTCCAAATATTTGCACTAAGCAACACGTTACCTTGGATATTTTGGTTTGCGTATCGAAATACATCAGAGAACGTTGCAAAAAATCGCACGCAACTTTTGTGCGAGCCGGGTACGAGACACTCCAGATGGGATTGCTGTGAAGCAACTTCTATTTTGGGCCTTAACCTTAACCGCATTCCCTTTAGCAGTCGTTTCGCTTCTAAACACCATCCTCTTCCCACACAAGTGTTTGGGCTGACACGGTACTGGCACTTACACGTCCGTGCTTACAGATGTAATCAAATAATTCACCGCCAGATACATATTCCATGACCATGAAGAAGTCCGTTGGCGTGCTGATGACCTGGTACCTTCAAAAACACAAGCGGATTTAGGAAAAAAAAAATAATTAAGAAGAACGGGGAAAGGCTTTTAAACAGATTATTAGTTTCATGTCAACCCTTAAAATAAGCACTTGTTTGGATCTTGCATTTATAATTGCTTTCCGCTTCTGAAAAGCCATCTCTTATTTCAAGTATAATGTTTCACTTGTCTGTGAGAGGATCTCTTTTACAGACCTACAGTTTTCCTTCGAGATTTTAAATAATCTTCTGAACTCTCTATCAGGCAATCCTGTCGCATTTAGGATGGTCCTGACTTTCACGTTTCCGTTTTGCCCAAGATCTGTAACAACAGCTTTAGAAACGAAGGCTTCGTTAGCTGGGGGCAGGGAGGGGAGATATTTGGTTTCCCTCGTGTCAAGGATAAAGAAGACAAAAGAAGAACTCTAGACACTAGAGGGAGCTTCTTTTGGAAAGGTATAGAAACAAAGACGAGCGCCCCAAAAGATCACAGCTGTTTTTCACATATTGAATCCCTCTATATTCTAGAATGGGGGCGGGCAGGGGGGAAGAGTATCACCCTTGAATCACAAATTTATTCTCCATTTTCAGTCAAAATGACCCCCGAGCGCTGCGAACGCATTTCAGTATCCCAGCTGGTACAAACTGGCAGTGATGAGCTGAGGTCAATGCAGCTACAGGAATTCATAGCAGCACCAGCTGAGACCCCCTCAGCTTTATTTCAGATACACTGTTATTTGCTTTTTTTTTTTTTTACAGCTGGATTTCCATGGGTTGTAATTTGAAACAAACACATTTCAAACAATTTTCAGAGATCAGCAAGCGAAGAGGTGATAGTCCCATAAAAATCAATAGGATCAAGCGAATTTTTCTGAAGTGCTTCAGACCCGGACATCTAAGTTATTGTTAACTGCCCCATTATTTCTTTTATATACATGTAAAAAGCTATTAAAAGAGGAGACTTATGCACCGTGGTCTCCTCCTCACCTCTTTATTTTATCATTGTATTTCGTGATTGCAGAATGTACCATAGGCCACTGATAATGTTAAACTGGGTTTAATTTTTAGGCTTTAATAGTCTGACAGATGTGTGAACAGGACTTAACTGGCAGGATGCTGGACACACAGCTGAGGACTCTTGCTGGCTTTTTCATGAAATAATACCAATCTGTTCTCCAATAAATCCATGGAACTGTGAAGTTACTCTAAAGTCAACAGTTGCTGCATGGTTAGTTATTTAACTGTAGAGAGAATTTGTTTTCCCTTGCCTCTAAGTCCCAGGTATTTGCTATATCTCATGCCAGTTTTAAGGCTGACCTAAATGTCAACTTATCCTTGCAGTTACCATTCAACAGCTTTCTTTTATAGAAATGCCAAAGATATTATCGAGTGCCTCATTAATGTGGACTGGCTGCACAAACTGGGGATTGAGAAGGAATCCCAGAGGCTGGAGCGCAGGTGCTGATTTACAACTTAAATTCAGGTCCATCAGAGTGGCAACTTTGAAAACTTATGTCTGAATAATAAATTAAAAAAAATATATGTTCCTTTAAGCTCTGGATAATCAGGCCATTAAAACGTAAATCCTATTGACTTCAGGCCAAGGCTTCACTCTACAAGCCTGGCTGTGCTGCAGTTCCTCAGGCACAACTCTCAGCAGCTTCAAGTCCAGAGGTATCAAGCCTAAAAAGGGTCATCGCAAACAACTCCTAACAGCATCCCAATGCAGGAAAGCCCAGACCCTCTCTACGCACCTCTATAATGGCCTCTGCATGGAAGAGGGGACAGCTTGGACAGGTTTAGCTGAGCAAAAGCTGATGCGGGGACATCTGTTGGCTGTTACAACAACTCAAGCCTCCCAACGGAAGAAACATCTTCCATCACTTCTCAAAGTGTGTCCCCCGTAAGTTAGTGGGAGACTCTTGAAAAGCAACGTTTGGCTCTAACATGCCAAAACTTGACCACACACCTACCATATTCTACTACTCTAAGCCACCTCCTGAAACCAAGTCAACTGCGTACGTGAAGTCTTTGCAGACGGAGGAGTAAGCCGGACACGCAGCAGAAAGGGTACTTACAGTTTGATAATATGAGGGTGCCGGAAGAGTTTAAGGTTTTGAATTTCTCGTTTGATCTTCCCGACCACATCCAGGCTGCGTATTTTCTGTCTGTTGAGTATTTTTACGGCTACTTTGTGCCCCGTCAGCTGGTGTTCGCCGACTATTAGAGAGAGAGCATTGCAAAGTCACTAAACAGCGCAGCAAGATTCACACAAGCAATTTAGGACACTGTGATTTATAGGCAAAAAGCAACTCTTGAAGGGAAAAAAACAAAAGATGAGGGGGTGAAATATTTCAAACTTGGGTTTTGTCTCTTCACTTTATTGTTTTCCCAGTGGAGCCATGGAAGACAGAAGAGAGGGGACTTATCCACAAAAAACACTCGCGTAAATAAACCAGAGTGAGTTACTGGAGGAGGTCATACCCAAAGCTAATTTGCGGGGATTTATGGCATGTAAAAGCTAGATCAATCAGAAACAGATAGATTTAAATGGCAGAGGAGAATCTCCACCGTAACACACTGGTTGAGTAAATCCCTAATAAGCCCAGTCTTAAAACTAGACCATCGCACTTCTTTTAAAAAAAATGATATAGGGATTTTCCCTGCCCAAAATAGGACTGCGGGATTTGCATTACTAAAATGAATTTCTATTTATACTTTCTCAAGCGTGCGTCTTGGTTTGAGGACAAGCTGCAGGAACACTGCTGCACTGCAAGAGCAAATTCTGGTTTTAGAAAAGATACAAACTTCAGCACGGGTTTTTATAATATGCACTTCGTGCACTGAGAGGCTGATGCTTATCTCCTGGGTACAGGGACAAACAGAAACCACAAACTGGGAGCAGCACCACTGCCACTGGGCGAATTGCACTAACTTAACAATAAGGTGAGATGAATTCAGCATTGGATCCATTTGTTATCAATAAACAGACTATGCAGGAAAAAAATAGCTCGTTGGAAGCAAGATTTATACTGAAGTTAACCGCAGAAACTGCTTGAAGACTGTCAATCAGATGTTTATATCTAAAAAGGTTCTCTGGCTGTGAGCTACCCCTTCTCACTATTTTCTAACGTGGTATTAAAAATGGTGACACACGGGTGGTTTCCTTAAGACTGCACAGAAAACCTGCTTAGAGTAAATATTTGTGCTCTCTAATTATGAACGTCACCCTTCCAGTAATAACACAGAGCGCAAGGAGTTAATAATTATGAGCAAACCCGGTTATTACATTATTAGACTCTGTAATTTTGGAGGCCGTAACGAGCTGATGAGAAGCAAACGGGGCGAGCAGACGGCGTGAGAAGGGCAGGGCAGCAGTGCCGGCACCGCGCGGGGCACGCCAGGTCACTATTATTAGCCACCAGATAAGACCTGCCGGAGATTCTTTCCTCAGTAAGAGCATCCTAAAAATAAAACACTTTACTGCCCTTGAAAATTAAAGCACCACTTTGCATGCCCATTTTATTCCTCGCAATACTTAAAACTACCAGACGAAATGAGAATAAGCTAAGCTTTGCAGTATAGATGCAATTTAGGGATTAGCTGAGGGCTGGAGGAGGCAGATAATTCCTCTCGCGCGGTGCCAGGAGAGCACTGTAAATAGTCGGAGGAGGCATTTTCCCTGGTGCATCCTCGGGGAGAGGAGAGCAGGGCAGCGCTGGGCCTGTCCCTGGGGCAGGGAGGCTTTGCTGGAGCAAGACTCTGCAAAGCAGCGCCCGCGCAAGGGCTACAAAAGCATCCCCAAGCTTTACGGGGGCTTGCTGGGGGGCCGGAGTACAGCCTCTTCCGTCACTGCAACAAATTCTCCCCGCATTGTGCCAATAGTAATCTTATAAAGAGCACCAATCTCTCATTGCCAAGGTTGCTGTGGTATATACATGGTATATATTACACCGAGGAGGCTGGGGAAGGCGTGACAGAGAGGGATAAGACAACTTCAGAAGACATTTTTGAGACCAAGGTTTTTTTCCAGCAGATTCGGTGGCCTACAGCGCTGCGATATCTCTGCTCTCTCTTTCCTGGGAGCACAAGAAGCTGTACTTTGAAAGCTGCCCTTGACTCAGTTCCGTTAAAGAATTGTAACGCACTAAGCCATCAGTTGGGAAACTGAGGAACAGCAAAGCAAAGATTTTTATCGCTGAACTAGGAAGAAACCCCCGATTTCTGCCATCCTTTGTTTCGAGACAACCCTTTCTGGCCTTATACCAGCATACGCTTTGAAAAATTTTTATTATACACTTGGGAAAAAAAATAAAATGGCCATGCCCGGAATTAATAATTATTGTTTTTAATACCATTGCTGAGTAGTACATCCCCTTTCCATCCATAACAAACAGTGTGTAACTCTGCAAAGGTTTGCTACCTCAAACGCATTAATAATTAAAAATAAATAGTCTATTTTGTAATCCATCCTTTGCTTACAGTAAGCATTAGATACAGAGATATTATTGTTGCAGTCCCCAGTGGCTTGTTAAGCCTACTCGAACGCCTTGAGAGACAGAGACAAAGAGAGAACACATTTTGCGATGTGGTGGGAGACTTTTAAGCCTTTCACGTCTGTCTGGCTGCAGCCTGTGGGTGCAGGAATTTTGACATGGGGCAGTAAGGACAACCTTCCCTCTGCTCACGGAGTCGCTGTCTCTCACCCCATGTGCTGGAGCATGTTGATGGGATGATCCTGCCCCAGGATGAGGAGCAGCGTAGGTCCCATGCCTCCCGCAGGCATGGAAGGGGATGCTCGTGCAGCTCCTCTCTAATGGGTCTGTCCTCTCCTCGGCCCAAGGATGGGCAACGGTGGTCTCAGGTGGTGGTGAGGAAGCCACCACCTTCCCTCTCCCTACCTCTCTGGATTAAAAGCCCAGCGGGAGGAGGGAGGGCTGAGCCGCAGAATTAGAACGGGGATTTGAGGAGATGTCTTGTCTTTTAGCGACAAGTACTCAGGTAAGCTCCACTGCACCTTAAAACCAGCAGCCAGGGCTTTGCTGGGGAGATGGGTTTGACACTGAGACGAGGAGCAGCATTGCACGCTGTGCCACAAGAAAAACATAGCCGTAAAGGTTAGGCAGTAACGCTGACCCTAAACTCCAAAAAACGCCACCAAACGGGACATGGTGTGAGCATCCTTTGCTGCTACCCCATCTGCTTGCACGTGTGACTGCCTGGGCATGAGGATGCTTCAGCATCAGATGATGTTAAGGAAAGAAGGGAAGAGTTTTAATAGAATTAGTTTCTGAAAGAGGACCCTTCTGATTTAGTTATTTTTATAAGAGAAAAAAATGAGGAGGAATAGTATTTAACTTCCAGTATGCTGAGATAATCATTAAAAACCCTTAACAACATGTTTTTTTACAGCAGGTACCAATGAAGCCACCTCTGGGTGCATGTTTGATGTGTCTCAGGTAGCACAAGCAGTTAATTTTTTTGCAAATTCTCCAGGGGAATGTAAAAGTTTAGGGAGGGGCAAGAAAACTCCTTTCCTATCAGCTGTTCCAGCCCTTATCTTAGCCCAAAGTAAAAAATGAAATCCATCCAAGGCATATATTTAGCACCGCTGTATTAATTCTGCCCCAGCACCGCTTGCTCGTATGTTGTATCATCCTTCTTTTCCCTTTCCTTCATCTGTTCAGTCTCCTTTAGTTTATCTTCCCTCCAACGCAAGCTTTGTCCTTCAGTGGGAAAATGGGATCTGACCCCGACTCGAGGATCTGACCCCATGGAGGTGCCCTCATAACCAACCTAAACATAACCCAAGCACTGCCGGTCCTTGAGGGACCACAAATTCATCACCTTGGTGGCCAACAAGCGTGGGCAAGAAACCACCAAGTGGCCACCAGGGACATCGTGGGTGGCACCACGTGGAAAAATACTTGTGTTACTCTGCCGGATTTTGATTGAAGCTCATGTTGTGCGAGGGCTGTGGTCACAGGAGAGCTCTTTGAGGACCCGCAGGGTGGGATGTGCCCAGGACAAACACAGCAGCAATTTGTATAATCTGTTCTTACCAACCAGCAGCGGAGGAGATGCCACCTCCTTCCTTCATTGCTTCACTAAACTCAAAATCCACGACCATTTCCGCAGTTCTATTTTCTGCAAATTAATCTTATCTTTGGCCTGGAGGACAGGGAAAATAACTATCACCAGCTCTCCCTGTATTTGGCAAAATCCTACCTAGAAACGTTGACCCTTGGCATGAGACCTCCTATCCATCCACCACATTCACATCCATCACATTAACTCCTGCCACCTTCCTCTCTTGTAAAAAAATCCTGCATTTTAATCACCCTTTCCAGATGGAATTTCAGTATTATCACCAAAATCCTGCTGCTGTCTGCCAACCTATTTGCTCCCCTCCGTTCCTTGTGTGGTCTTTCCATAAACGAGATCAAGGAACTGAATGGGCTTGAAACTAACAGTTTCTTGCAGCATTTAGCTAGTTTTTAGGAGGATCAGTTCACCGGTGACCCAGGCAGTGCTCAGGCAGAACAGACATCCCAAGAGGGTGGCAGGGACTTTTTCTGTTGTTAGATCTGTTTTCTGATGGCTCAAAGTGACTATTCAGCTCCAGCCACAAATCCAAGCTCTGGTTCCTACTTCATCATCCCTAAATCCTTCCCTTCCATTGCCGCTTTTTAATTTCCTTAATAATTGTAATCCTTAAAAATTGTAATTTATGATTTCTTAATGTTGAGGAGTAAGGCAGGAAAAAGTGCTTCTTACAAAGTCTAGTGCAAGGCAGTTTGAAGAAAACACATCAGCAACAAGAGATGTCACCGATGGCACTGGCCTTCTTAGTGAAAAAGGAATTACTATACAAAGCTTGAACGAATCAGGCAAAAATGTCTTTGCTTTTCTCTTGTTGATTGCTAAACAGGGTGAATATAGTTTATTTTCTAAAGCTCATTTGTTTAAAATGCTATTAATTCGGTATAAATAGGAGATCTAGTTTCTTCATCTCAGTTTCCAAACTCAAGTCCAAATTTCACGTGTCAGTTGTAGGCAAAATATTAAGGGAAAAAAAATATAGAAAGGGTACTACTTAGCCATAAGGGATGTTGAGCTAGGAAAGCTCTTTTATGTTATTTGAAATGTTTCTTCAGAAACTATCAGCTTTTACCAAAGTCAGGTCATATGTGGGGCAGGGGGTGTTTGTGCTAGCTGCTCCTGAAAGGTGGTTAAGGAAAAAAGGCTATTGTTGGCAGGCTTAATTTGGCCCCCAAGAAAAAAATTGCCTTTGGAGCACTTTTTGAGGTCTGCTGGTATACATGAGTGATTTAAATGGTCCTTACTGTTAGAAGTATTTACTCCGATAATTCTTTAGTCAGTAAATTTGTGGTTTGGGATTAAACACAGCAATATATTTTTAGGGGCCTGATTAATGGTCACAGGTGGATTTAGCTCCAGTGGTTGCGGTGGTTTCTTTCCCCTGCTGTCAATTTCGGTTTATTTTAAAACTCCAGTCGCTGAGTGTGGGCACATCACCCCTTCCACCAGCCACAACACCGAGGGGCAGGGGGACACCGAGCGGGGCAGCTGGAGCTAAACCCATTTCCAACCAGGAACCACAGCTATCCATTTTGTTTAGGCAAGAAATTTTGTTGGGTTTGGTTTTTTTTTTAATATCTTGATTCAAAGATAAAATTTGCGTGTAATGGCAGAATTCACAGGAGACGCAAATACAAATCTTTGCAAACCTTACGGTCGGGTAAAGCAAAGGTGGTGCCTTGAAAATGCGAGCCGGCCACCTTGGCATGAACACAGAGGAATCCCAGTGCTACAGCCCGAGCCAGACCCGACCCCTCCATCCCTGCCCGCGGCGGGAGCCGCTTCCCGGGCTCCCCGGGGTGATGTACAGCAGGAGAAACCCCTTTCGCTCCCCGTTCCTCACGCTCCGAAGCGCTTGCCATCCCTTTGGGAAGGAAGGGGCAGCGGGGACCACAGCCCCGGCACCGAGGTGGGGGAAGGATGCCGGTCAGTGCCCGCTTTGCTGCCCAACCTTCCCATCACCTTCCTCCCAGTCCGGGGAGGAAAGTTTTGGTGGCTCCTGCGGGGAGCACCGGCGCCGGGGGCTGCAGCGGGCAAGGGCAGGGCGAGGTCTGCATCCCCCACCACCTGCCCGCGACCCCCATCGTACCATTCCCCTCCCCACCCCCC
>VYZM01010093.1:434553-459990 GCA_013398915.1 Dromas ardeola | reverse complement strand
CCGGGTGGGAAGAGGGTGTGGGGGGGGCGCACACACACCCCCCCTTCCTTAGGATGCACCTGGCTGTGGGGGGCACGGTGCGTCAGGGCGGCACTGGCTGGGGGTGACACCCTCCGCGGGGCGTGCCCTTCGCGGGGTGCGCCCTGGCCGGGGCTGAGCGCTCCGGTTTGGAGTGCGCCTGGCTGGGAGTGACGGCCTCCGTGGGTGACGCTGTCCTCGGGGTGCACCCTCCCTGCCATGCACCTGCCTGGCAGTGACACCTTCCTTGGTGTGGCATCGCCCCTGGGGTACACCCTCTTTGGGGTGCACCTACCTGATGGGGACACACTTCTTGGGGTGCGCCCCCCCCTCCTTATGGTGTGCCTGGCTTGGGATGGCACCTGTCAGAGGGTGCATCTGGCACCCTCCTTAGAGGGATGCTTGCCCGGAGGGTGCAGCTGCATAAGAGTGAGACTCTCCTTGGGATGCACCCTGCTTGCAGTGCACCTTACTTGGGTTCTTTATAGCGCGCCCTCTTTGGGGTGCACCTGCTTGGAGGTGGTACCCTCCTTGGAGAGCATGTGCCTGAGAGTGATAGCCAGCTGAGGGTGACACTGTCCTTGGGGCGCACCCTCCTTATGATGCACCTTCCTTGGGTTGATCTCTCCTTTTGGTGACACCGCGCTTGGGGCGGCACCAGGCAGGGAGGTTGCCTTAGGTCTGTAGAGCACATCTCCACAGGAGGGATGTGCCGTGGGGTGGGAAGCATGGGCACCCTGCGAGGCTCAGCTGTACCTTGGGCTGGGAGACGAGATGGGTGGGTAGAAGGGATTGATGGGAATGAAATAACGTGGGCAGGAAGGGGTGGAGGGTTGTGTTGGAGTGGTTGGGCAGTGGGCTGAAGGGGGAGAAAGGCTGTGTCATGGAGAAGGGTGGTCGTGAGGTGGACAGTGAGTGTCAGGACTTGCCTGGTTGGGTATTGCCAGGCTCTGGGAGGAATGCTGAAGAAGGGAGGTGGCACTGGTGGATATCTCCTTGCTGTCCTTCACCCTGGACTGCAGGCTGGGAGAAGTGGAGAGCCAGTGTGCATCAGTAAGTTCATGTGTGTGGTTGGGAAGGGCTGAGTTTGGGGTGATGGTGGTGCTGCCCACCGCTAGCAGCTGCTGGGTGGTGCGTTGGGGTGTGATGGTGGATGGGCAGTTCTCACTTGGCAAAGCAGCTACAGGAGCCTTCTTGTGGGTCAGTAACTGCTGATACAAAGGAGCAAAACAGATGCACAGGGAAGGAAACATCAATACATCAGCAGTCAGTGCGGCCAGCTGAAACCATCTCCATATCTTAGCAGTGCTGTCAGCTGCTGTTCCTCATGAGCTAACAACTCATCCTAACGATAGCATTATCCATGCCTTAGCATTTCAGCCCTGGGACAACCTGCAGTCTGGTATGGGGATGTTGTATGTTAAATAATAACACAGCCGCTCTAAGCGGGCTACTCCTTGCCAGAACTTCTCACTAGAAACGTACTTTTGGGGGAGGAAAACCCTATCCTGAAGGAAACATCCATTTAGTGATCCCAACTCTTTTATGTGATAAAGATTTCCCTTTTCACTTGTTAAAAAGACAACTGCAACTCGAAAAAAGAAAGCCCTTGCCGTGCTGTACAGTAACAGGCTGGCAAGCAGCTGATGCGGGTGTGTTTGCTATAAGGTGAAGGTCTCCCTGCTTTGCAGTCCTGTGGCCTCCGGTGCCTCTTGCCTGGGTGGTGGGAGCCCTGCGGATGCTCTCCTGGGACCTCTGGGTGGTGGGAGCCCTGCGGATGCTCTCCTGGGACCTCTGGGTGGTGGGAGCCCTGTGGATGCTTTCCCAGCACCTCCTCAGCTCAGAGCTGTGCTAAGGGAAGGGTTTTGGTTTTTATGTAGAGGCTCAGATCCGTTTCTCTTTCAAGCAGTCACCCGATGGATGATTTCGGCTGAAAGTCCAAAAAGTTTCCAAAGGAAAGCAGGATGTTCTTCATATCCTGAATAGGATGTAAACTTTGACTGGACCACATGAATAGTTCACATTAAAAAACCAACCAACCAAACAAACATGCATGCTCATCCCGAGTAAGCAGCATGGCTAAACACTGAAATTGGTCTAGTGTATTTGAAGAGTAGTTCTGGCATGTTTTAATAGTGTTAATTTTGCCCTCTCCATTTCTTATCCAGCCCTGAGAAATAGCAGAAGGCAGTCACAAATGCAATCCACGCTCTGAAGTAGTAAAGAGTTATTTGGGAAGATGTGTAAACAAAAGGATACCTGATAAAATAATGACCAGACTATGCAACTGTACCATCATAAATAATAAAGTGACAACTTAATTCAACAAATCCAATAATATAAATAACTAAAATAACAAGCCCAGGGTAGGAACAGGAAGGCTGCTGTAATACAAAACCATATGTAGTGTAACGAAACCGTATCTGTTCAATCAGAACAACAGATGCACGTAAGGGCGAAACAGTATTTACGAATATTGTTATTTTATCTTATCTATCTTAAAGTTTACTGTCTCCTGGAAAGCTTGAGAAAACTCTGTCTTCTTCAGGTAGCTGCAGCAGCGTCAGTCCGTGCAAGCCTTTACCTTGCAAGCTCAGCTCTCCCCCGTCTCTGCGCCCAGGGTTTGTTTGATCTCCGCTTCCAGTCTTGGCAAGCCCTGATCCTGCCTGAATGAAGCACCACAACAAATAGCTGAGATTTCGAATGGGATTTTTTTTTTTTGTGTTGTCTTTTTTTTTTTTTTTAATGGTTAGACTAATATGTTTAAGAGGAGCTGCTGTGCGTAGATGTATTATTTCGCCGTCTTGCTTGTTCCTAAAAGTTGGTAACTAACTCTCAGAGCAAAACTGATGCGTCATGAGTGTTTCTGCAGCCTGATGATGTTTACTAGAAATATTGAACTAATATTAATTGTGTTTCTAATTTACAGAATATATTTTTGGGGTTTAAGCTTTACAGGAGACTTGCAGAAAGCCCTTTATGCAGCAGCAAACATGTCACCAGGCGGGTGAGCACCTTCCACCTGCATCAGTGTGGGTGAGAGCTGAGAGCACTTGTTCTGCAGAGCCTGGTCTGCTCCTGGAAAGCAGCACTGGGGCTCAGGCGTGGGGGAATTTCCTTAATTTTCCCTCTCACTTTTAAACAAACACGAGTATTATTGTGTGTGTATCTCTATATCTCATTTGCACGCACTGGGGAAGGGAGCTTTGCGCATCAGCAGGAGCTGGAGGGTCTTGAGTGGGACACAGGGTGGGGAGGTGTTGCTAGGAGATGGAGACTCCAGCATCTGGCGGAGCGGCCTTTTTATTTTTGGTGTAGATCACACGAAATGGTATTTGACTGTGAAGCAGGGTAGAAATCTCTTCCCTCTGCTTTCGCTTATCACTGAACGGTCTGTCTGTGCCTAGTAGTGCTGCAGCCTATTTAAAATGGGAATTCAAATGTAGACTGGGTGCTGTTCAGCCCAGCTGGAGGCTGGGTGGTTTGCAATCTCCAAGCTGTTTTTTTTTTTTTCTTATTTTTTTTTCTTCATTTCCTACTCATTGAGAAATCCCTTGTTTGAGCAGCGAGTTATATGCCTCTGTTTAGGGGAGAACATTGTCGTAAGCCTTTTGTTCCTTTGTGGCCAGTTGTCTCTGCTTTTTCAGACACTGTACGTTAGCAGGCTGTTTTTCTGGGTTTGGGCTTATTAAATACATCCTGCCAGGGCTTGTTCTCTCCTGCTCTGCTGCTTGTGCCTCTTGTTGCACCCCAGTGCCAGTCGGGAGTCATATCCCCCCATCCGAGCTGAGTGCACCTCCACCTTCCTCACAGCCAGGGACTATGTGATGGCACGGGGAAAGCTGCCGTGGCGTGCTGACCCTTCACTTGGGGTATTTGGCTCTAAACCAGGGCTGGATTTAGAAGAGAAGGATTTACAGGAGAATCTAGGTCTGAATGCTAAAACACTGAGGTCTTTTGCAGCCCTTTTCGGGGTGCTGGAGCCCTGGGCAGAAGCACGGGGTGCCCCTCGCCACCCATGCCATGCACTCACGTTTTGCTGATGCCCCTCTTGGGCACCAAACTCCCTTCGCTCAATATTCAAGGGGCTTTTTTTTGGTAATGTGGGGCTGAACAGCGGGATGCTGAAGGGTTGGGAGGGCACCCGGACAATCCTGGGTGTCGCCTGTTGCAGCGCTGGTTTCGGTCACCATCGGGAACATGCAGAAGGGCTCGTAGCTGAACATCTCGAGGCATGTCCGACCTATCAAAGGACTTCAGCTCAGCATCCTGAAGCTCTTGGCCCATTTGGGAAGAGGTTAGGATGCTGTGTTTTTCCAGTTTAACGTGACCAAAAAAACCCAGGAATGCTGTGCATCTGTTTATACAAAAGCTCAAGTTCTGGGGCATGCCACCCACCTCTTGTAAGTGCCCTAAATCTGTGGATTTTCAGCAGGATTTGCTTTCCCAGTCTGTTTTTGGAGGAGATAGATAGTTAATGAGATAATGCAGCAGTGGGTAAACTGTGACATGCGAAATGGCTGGGTTTTTTTTTGAATGTTAGAGAAACTATATGCATCAGAGGCTTATGCACATTAGATTTGTAACCAAGTAATTCCCATTTATATTATGTAAGTGATGCTATTTATCAAACTCCATGTACTGGCCGAGAGCAGATGTTGAACTGTCGTGCTGCGGCATTGGAAATTAACTTTTCTGGGGGTGAGTTCTTCAGAAACAATCTTGTGATTAGCTCGTTGTAATATAATGTAACAACATGCAATACGGAAGTATTATTCCAAAAATGCAGCGCATATGGGTCTAAAGTCTATTATGTTCTCTTTTTGGTATTGAGTGAAAATCTGGACTGTATGGCAGCAGATGATGCTCTGGTGGGAATGCGTGCTGAAAACCCTCCCTGAGTCGGAGTGGGGAAGGAGTGTGATATTTCTCGCACTGGAAATAAAACATTTTAAGCATGCAACACGATAAACGTTCATTTAATGAGGCAGCTGCTGAAAAGAGACTGCGTGCATGCACGCTCTAACCAGCAGTTAAAGAAGGACACGTTTTCCAAGTGGTTTACTCCTTCTACATGAGAATGAGACTTCTGGATAAGGTTTTTTAAGGGCACAAATGGGTAACTAGATACCTCATCATCTTAGAAGTGAATAGTAATGAATTCCTGATAATATTTTTAATATGGTCTGTGATTAGGGTGACGGTTTATTTGGTGCTTTTGACGGTCACTTTTAAGGCAGATGTGTACACTAGTCCTTTTTCTGCAGTCATGGAATTGGTCTTTTGGGTTTTATCCACAAATGTGAAGCACAGTATGGATTTGAGGGGAGCTAGATGGAAAGGTGAGGAGTATTTTTTTTCTATCCATGCAGTCTTACCCTCCTTTTCTTTACAAGTTGTGGGCAATCCAATTCCTATGGACACCTTGTAGCCTGTAGCTCAGCAGCAAATCCTGAAAGATAATTTCTAGCAGCGTGGAGGGAAAAGCAGTGACCGTGTGAGCTGCTTATAGCATTTTTTTCAGTGGCTTGCCAAGTATGTTTTCTTTTAGGGCATAATCTGCGAGAGCTGGCAGACATTCCCTTGGCTTTGCCTAATTAGCTCAGCTGGGAAAGGACTTGCTGGTGAGGAAGAGTTTGAAGTTTATCTTCACCCTTTGGTTTGGAACCATGAGCATCTATTCCAGGGGCAGACTGAGGAAGAATTTAGGATTTGGTCTGCTGCCTGTACAGTAGATCCAGCCTTTTTTGACCTTGGTGCGAAACGCTATTTAAAGATCCGTGACCTTGCAGAATCAGTCCGCTATTCCTTTGTCCCGCCTGTATTGCCGCTCTGTATCAGAACGTTACTGCAAACAGGGTGGAACAACATGTTCTCCACGTCCACAATGGCCAGGACAAGAATAGGGCTAAAATTAAACCAGACGCAGATGGTATGAAATGAAGAAATACTTCAAATGAGGTTTGTTGAAGTGTCAGTATCTGTTACTTGGATGGGACTGTGGAGTGCAGATGTTCCTGCCTGGGGTGGAGGGATGCTGCGAGGTCGGTCCCTGCACACCAAGCGCTTGGTTCATGTCCCAGCCAGGACCTCGGGATTTGGGTTCAGCCCCTGTGGAATTGCGGGCAAGCTGTCAAGGACTACACGCAGTTGAGGGTTGAAGTGCCCAAAGTAGGAGAGATGGAGCTGAGCTGAATTCTAAAAATCCCCATCCAAACCTTCCACTTGGCTGCTGCCAAGCCCTAATGTTTAAGTGGCTTTTATTTTATTTTTACTTTCAAGCTCCCCACCTGGGGATCTGCCAAAAGTTAGACCTCCCTTAATAACCCAAACTGCTCCATTCTTAACAGAGCTGAGCTGCGAAGTCGCTGAGCCCAGAGCAACCCAAGGTAGAGGTGTTCCCCCGCGCCTTAGTGGCTGCATCTTAGAAGCATCTTCAGTGCCTTGTGGTACCTGCAGGTCAGGACAAAGCTTTGCTTGGGGGAAATCAGGAGTTCTAGTTCCCATTTTCAGTTATGTCTATGTATCATCTTCAATCACCAATTTTTAAGTACATCTAGGTTATTTTCTTTCACCAATTTTGAAGGAAATCTAGATTATTTTCATTCTTTTTTGTTTTTTATTTAGCCCTCAATCTTTCTCTGTTTCAGTTCCCCATCCTCATAACTCATTCCTTCTCCCCGCCTGTGTCCGAGTGGGCATTTTAGACTGGAAACTCTCAGACCTGTCCTGAAAAATGTATGTATTTACGGCAGGACGTTACGCTTTGTGTCAGGCTGGGTAGTATGATGGGTTGACTGCACCTTTGAGAGATTTGTCCCCTCTGTTGTCTGCGCCGGGTCTGAGCATCCCTCGGCCGGGCTGTAGCACGTATTTGCGGCCACGTTTTTAATGAGCGTGTTATTTCAACCGAAATCCCTCTTTCTGGAGCCGGTGCTCTCAGAGAATCGCTCTCACCCTCTCTCACCTCGGCGGGGAATTGAGAAAGGTTTCCTTTAGTCAGCTGGGGGAGAGGGGGAGGATTTATGAATCGGAGAAACACATTCCTGGTGCGGAATAGGCACATTCCCCGTTTTGCTCCCCCCCCGGCTCAATAAAAGCACCATTTGTGTGGCAAATAGCCAAGGGGTTTATGAATACAGCTCTTACTTTCTCCAGCTGCTAGAAAACCTTTCTCAAATATGAATTAAAATAAAAAGCCTTGCTAGACACTTTTAGCGCTCATAATTCTGCTATTTTTGGTCTGCGGTGTGGAGTTCTTGCATCAGAAATCTTAGTTTGAGAGGCTTGAGTGGCTTCTTTCAAATATTATTAAATTGAAAAAAGAAAAATTCTGGAAGATGTATGACTTTAAATAATCTCCCACACTACAAGGCTCATCAGGAACTTGAAGTGATTATGCCCCTAGATTTGATGTTTCCCTAGTTATTAGGGATCTAAAAATCCTATTTCTAATATCTTTATATAGATTTGCCTTTCCTTCAGAAGCCATCAAGATGGGTTCTTGAGAAACTGGCGCAGTTGGGATTAAGTATTTTTAATAAATCAACTACTGGGGAAAAGAAAAGATCGGGACTGTGATCCATGCATGGGAATCTTCTACAGGCTTTAAGGAAAGCATTTTAGGTTACATCGCGGGAATGAGCTTTGGTGAGAGACCTGGGAAACCATGGTAACGTTGGGAAGATGGTTGAACTGTGAGTTTGCAGTTTGCGCAGCGGGGTGTGAGCTGGGGGAGAGACGTCTCGGGGGGGTGTCAGGAAGGCAGGCGCGGGGCAGGGAGATGCGCTCGCTCGGGGGATCACAAAGGAAAGGGAGAGCTTTTTCCAGGGGGGATGAATTTGGACAGTTTGCAGTTGTTAGTGATTGTCTCTAAGTATCAGCCCTGTATTAACAGTGCATTTGTGCCGGGATTTTTGGATATTTCCCTGCTAAGCGGGACTCGTGCCTTGTCCAGAGTCACTCAGGAGGGTTATCCTGAGCAGGGAGCCCAGGGTGGTACCCCCTGCGCAGTAGCTGCAACGGGACATTTTTTCCCTCCTGTATTCATAATCCAGCTGTTGCTCTTCCTATAAAAACCCCCACCTATCTCTCTGAACCAAAGCTGGATAAATTAGGAGTTTGTAAAGCAGAGCAAGCAGGCTGCTTGGATGGTCCCAGATATCTAGATGTAGTGTCTTTAAAAACAAAACAAAAAAACCAAAACCAAACAAAAAAAGCCACCAAAAAAACCCCCAAAACCCCACTTTTTTTTTGGTTCCTCCCCACCCCCCTCCCCCAGTTGCAAACATCCTTTTGAGGGAGCAGCCGGAGTCACTTTGGACATCCACAGCCAGCAGTGACCGAGGGATTGCTTTCCTGGAGGGGAAGGGGCTCACATGGTGCCCGCGTGGCCACGGGCACGTCGGGACCCTCCTGGTCATTTTGTGCGTCTGTATTTGAGCGATGAGGCAGACAGCGGTGAGAGGGAAAAATCCGGACAAAAGTAAAATCTCACCCACTCAGATTTTGAAGGTGAATCAAGAAAATGTGTCTCGGGGGAGGGGGGGGGGAATCTAGTTATGTATGGGTTGTGGTGCCATTAAGATGGAGTGGATGTAAGTTGCAGACATTCACTGGATGAGCAAATCTCGCCTTATAAATTTGTGTGACATGGCAACAGGATGGCTCAATTTATTTGCAAGAGCAGTAGAGATTTTTCACTTCTGTTGCATTAGCCTGAATCCCGACCAGATCAGAAATAAATAACAGAGCCTCCTGGAGACAGAGAACTACCCAGAGCCATCAGTCTGCACTCAGAAATTCAGTTTTTTGCTGGCTGGCAAGAAAAAGGGAGTATTTTCCTCATTGTGTGCATCAGTTCAGGCGGGATCATCTTCTAGGATGAAAAGTTCAGTGTCTGTAATGCTTGTGCCAAGGCTGCCGCAAAAGGGATGCTCAGGGGTAATTACGCGACCGGGATTTTGGTGTGTCTGTGCGGTGGAGGCTTGTCCCAGGCTGCAGCACCGTCGTTCATGTAGGTCACCAAGCTTAACAAGGCAGAAATGGGAAGCGTGTGTGAACTGTTGCACTCGTTTGGAGAGAGCACTTAATTATCTAGAGGCTTTGATGAGAAAGAATTGCTAAAGGCTTTAATACGCGTTGCTGGTGTCAAAGAAGTTGTTGTCCATCGGTTGCTCTGCAGGAACTTCATGTGCCCTGGCGACAATGGAGCAAGCTGCCTGGAGTTCCCCTGCTTCCCTACAAGGGCAAGGCATCTTACCTGGGCAGTAAACATCCATCAGCCAAAGTGGGGGAACACTTCACAGCGCAGCAACCTGATTGTGTGTCAAAGCCCTTAAAACATGCGTGTAAACTCTGATTTGCAGCACTTGTAGGTCATATTCCACTCCAACCTGCACGTCTTGCTGCCATGTAAAAAAATCTTAATGAATTAAGGCCTCACCAAAGGGACATTACTCATGTTTTACTGATCAGAAGATAAACCACAAATCACTCATAATAAAGGGTGTTCTCCCTGATTCCCAGGCTTCTGAGTTAACCTCTAGACAATGCTTTCTTTAATAACTCGGCAGTGTATTGCGAAAATAAACCTAAATTTGATCACCCATGTTAAAAACAAACAACCCAGAACCTCTTTCATGAGAAATAATAATCTTTTGGCTAAATTTTGTGTACCTAAGTAACAGCCCTGTAACACACTAGTCATGACAACTAGATGTATGCAGCAGTATTACTAGATGGCTAGGGATATCATTTTTTGCTGAGGCTGTCTTGCATGCTAGTGCATCAATTTAATTTTACAGTCCACTTGCTATGATTGCTTTTATAAGCAGGGATATCATTTTACTTGTGTCCTGTTGCAAGTTTGTGCATTAATATAATTTTCCAGCTCCTTCCAATGCATGCTGAAAGCGATTGGCTTTTTCCCATGGACTTCAGTCTATGTTGTATCAGGAATTTACTGGTTAATTTGAGAAATGGTGAGAAATTTACCATTCTCAAATTAATTTATCAAATTAATCAGTAATAATCCTGCAAACGTTTTCTGGCCACTTCATGTGTTACAGGACATCATCCTACAGTAGCATTTTGAGCCCGTTCTTGGGCGTTGTGTAAATGAAAGCCATGTTCACAGCTGGCCTTCCCATCAGTTCTTCCTGCTGCCTAGAGATTAGATCTCCTAATCTGGTTTTATCATTTCTGGGAATCAGCCATACGGAGTTAAACCACTCTGCTCTGCTAAGGCCGTGGAGCGCTTCCAGTCTGAGGATGCCCTCTCAGATGTGAGCTTTGGGGCTAGCCTGACCGTGGGAGCCGTGCTCGCATCCTCTGCAGAAGTCTTTGGAGACCTGCTCTCAGATGAGAACATTAGTTTTTCACAACCCGCTTCAGTAGAAATCAAAATGGTTTTGCCAAGTTTGCTGGGCTGGGAGGAAAAATCTGGAATACACAGATGTAGGTGGAATCTCATGAGCTTCCCTGGAGAGCCCTACACCAGCACGTATAGCTGTGTAACCCAGTGGTTGTGGTGGCAAAGCTTAATCAGCAATAAAATGAGTTCTCGTTAAGTCCATTATTGTCATAGCTGGACTGGGCTGGGGGGTCTAACAAGTAGGAAACAACAAATGACTTTAGGTCTTGTAAGTCGGCATGTGGAAATGGAGCCCCGCTACGTCTCACCACCATCTGAGTCGCACATGTTCAGCGAAGGCGCTTGTGATTTGGCCGTTATCTCTGTATGGGGGGAAAAGCGGAAGATAAATCTGAAGGTTTTTCCAGACGAAAGGAACTTATCGAGTAATACTGAAAAGCGACGGCGCAGAGCCAAGCTTGGATTTGGCCCTTATTTTAAGCTGAGTAGAAAGAAACTGTGGCCAAGGATCAGCTGGAAAACCATTTAACCTTCTTTGAGATTGAACAGCAGCTTTTGCTGAGAGTCTCATGAAATACAAGCATGAGAAAAATCAAGAGAGCAATGATTTATACAGTGATTGGCAGCATGTCATGTAGGACAACCTACAAACTCGCCTCCTGAAGGTTATACCATGTATGATCATGTACTCTTGATGAGGTGGAGCTATAAAAGATGAGAGGTTATAGAGGAAAAAAATGCTGCTTCTGATCCTTTTCACATCTCCTGATGCGCCTTTCCCTTACGCTGCCTGTGTCTCAAATTCGCTTTTAGACCCCAACTCTGTTAGTGTAAGTGGAAGTAGAGGGATTAGCTCAACAAATTCACACATCCTAATATCGAGGGCTTTTTTTTATTTGTTGAATTCCTCACTGTTTGTTGCGTCTTGGTTCGCTGACCTCCAGCTCATGCTCTCTGTTTCTTCACTTGACCATACTTTCTGTGAGTCTTTATTCTCAGGTTTTTCTATAGAGTGCCCAGCCTGACTCTTTTTCCTTTTTTTTTTTTTTTAACTTGCCTCTCTTCTTTTCAGATCCCATTACCCCTCTCACCTCCCTTTCCCTTCTTTTTTCTCCATTGCTGCCTTGCTTTCCTTTTCTCTTCCCCTTCTGCCTGTTTCTCTAAAGGACAGCCCCGAACTCTCCTTGTGCCTTGCCTTATCCCTTTAACTTTGCTTCATTTTCCTCCCAGTGTACTTCCCTCCTCTAATCCCTCAAATCCAGGAAAAAATGATTTATAACTGTTTCTTCTTACAAGTCGTCTTGAACTTCAGCTCCTATTCCTGCTTTTTTGAGATCATGAAGCCTTAGGACTTACCCTTTCCCATGAAGTCTTAGTCTCACCCTTCCACTTTCAAGGAGACTTTCTGCTGAGTGGCCTCCTACTCCGGTCCACGTCCTCAGTTCCTGTGAGGAAGAGCTGGGACAGTCCTTTTTGCTGCTGAGCGTCTTTTGGGGAGGATGAGTGGCAGAAGTGTGACCATAAGTGCCTCTCAAAGACATGTTGGGGACGGGAGGGAAAGGAAGGAGAAAGTAATGTGAAGCTTGGCGAAACCTTCTGGGCAGTTGGCCCATCACACTTTTCCTAATCCTATTATTTTATGTAAAAACGTGAGATGAACCTAGCTTCATTGCTGAGCTAGGATGTCCTTGTTGGATATCTCACAGGATGCTTGTGATGACTTTTTGATTCATTGAGGAATTCTGTTAACTTCAATTGTGTTCTCTCCATAAATGATGGGTGCTGCTTTTCTTCCTTTCTAAAGGGGTCGGAGCTATAAGGTAGGAAATGGTAGGTGAAATTATTGGCTAATGGTGGTTTTAGCAATTTTAGGCACATTGGGGCTATTGTACAGAGATTTCCCTCCGGTGGTTTAAGTGAGCTGGTTTTGCGGTACTGCGGCTAAAAGGAAGAAATAGAAATCAGATCCATCTCATGCTTAGCTGTGCAGAGAAATGACTCTGGATGGCCAGATCTTTATGCTGAGCTGCATATGAATTTACCCATTTCTCTTGTCTTGCAGAGTGGCTGTGATATCCAGGTTGACATTGAATTCCACCCTCTCTTCAGTCTGTAGTAACCAGCCCTTTACATAGGGTCACGATGCAGGATGCGCTTGGATGTACACGTGAGGTAGAGGAAATTTTTACGCTTAAGGCAGTCCTGGTGCTTCTTGAGCCTTAGTGAAGAAAGCACGTGGGTTTTTTGTTGGTGCTCATAGCTCTAAGTCCTGACTCCTTGCTGCTTATTCTTTATTTGGAGCCTTTCCTATTTTTATGAAGGATGAGGCTGGTGACTGTAGGTTTGCTACAGGGTTGTTATGGGACTCCTGAGAAAAATCCCACCAGAACTAACCTCAAATCCCATTCTACTCCAGCTGCAAAGCAGAGGTCTTTGGTCTGCCTTCTTTACCATAAACACCGAGCAGTGTCTGTTAGGACAGCTTTCCAAAATAAAAACCCTCCCAAACCAGAAGGCACTGCATAGGCTATTTTGCATACGCAAAAGTGAGACTTGTCACTTAATGCGTGATTGGAAGGCGTTTCGGTATTCAAGATATGCAAACCTGTGGGACATGTACTTATGATTGCTTGATATTTCCCAGTTATTTTTAACTGATGTATCATCTGATGCAAATCTCTCTCTATAAAAATGCAGAGTAGCTCGAAGAAGAGAGCTCCTGAAGTCTTGGTTCAGGCAGCATTTTACCAACCTTTGCAATTCAGAAAAACTCAGGGGTCTGTCTCAGAGAAATTGGAGATGTAAACATCTGCTAGGCTGCCTTTTGCGTCCTGTAGGGAATTTGTGTACTTTTTATAGCAGCTCTTGTCTTTGTATAGCACCTAATGCAGAGGGGTTTCGAGCCGTTGCTTGGGATCCCTCGGCACTATTGCACAGCGGTTAGTTAATAAGGAGACATTGTTCCCTGTAATGTAATGCCATTATTATTTCAAATATTTCGTTCAAGTTCTTTAATCTCTCCTTGTGATCATCCCCTTCTGCATTTTTGATTATTAATGTTTTAAATGAAGAAATGCTGAAGTATGAAAGATTAGATAAGGAAACACTCAACACCAAGAAGCTCTTTGCTCGGGGGGGGCTTTGAACGAGACTGTTGTATTGATTTGTTAAACCAGAGCCTGTGTTCTATCAGCAACACATACGTCAAATGGCATCGTGCACAACAAATATACTTACAGCTTCCAATAGGAAAAGAGACCCCATTCAGTGACAGCTGGTTGACGTGAGAGAACGAAAAGAGCGCGTCTTTTTTTTTTTGTAAATGGGGAATGATGGAGTAGGTCTATGAGGAAGAAGAGTCAGCTCATTCCAAATTCGAGGCAAGCTGGTTTGCTCCTGATTCACGGTGATTCATGAGCCGTCACGCGTCAGAGGCAGATCCAGCCTGGCTCTGACAACATGCGTGACCTGAGCGGTCTTCTAACACAGCGGTGCCACCAGGCAGGGTGACACCAAAAGGACCAGGAAGGGAAGCTGGACTGCAGCTCCAGGAGGGGACGGCCCGTTGCATCGCTGCGTAGCAGCGGCAGCAGAATGTTTGTCTTGAGGGACAAATCAAATGAACTGAGGCTGTTGGCATGGGCGTTATTCAGTGCTTGCTCCAGCATGGCCTCTGCCAGCACCCCAGGGAGAGAGGGCATCGCTTAGGGGTCTGCAGGCTGCCTTGGGACCGCGTTCAAAGGGTGAGGAAAGTCTGGAGAGTAGCTAGAACAACCTTGAACTCTTCTCCTGTGCCCTCAGGCTGGGGATTTCATCCATGCCCTTTAGAAACCATGTTTACATTCAGATATAACTGGTGAGACTGGCTCTGTCCTTGCCCTGTTACTTTCCTGCCCAGCATGGCTGTACAGACCCACTGCTCAGAGTACAAAGGACAGCAAGCTGTGATGTTTCTTTCTGACAGGTTGCGCTTCATTTTATCATAAAACAACACCTAATCAATTTAAGCCAACGTTTACTATGACAGGCCTAAACAAAAAGGAAGTCCCACTACCCTTCTGTACAGGTTCACCTTACGTTAAACTTTGGCAGTTGTCCCAAGTGCAGGCTCTGCTGTTCCTGATATGTTGAACGATGTTGGGCAACATCTACCAGCATCTCCAGCTGGGTGGGAGCTCTCTTCCCCCTCAGATGGGGGCTTATAAGGAAGATGGGGAAGGACTCTTCAGCAGGGGCTGTAGTGATAGGACAAGGAGTAATGGTTTAAACTAAAAGAGGGTAGATTCAGACTGGATAGAAGGAAGAAATGTTTTACAGTGATGGTGGTAAAACACTGGCTCAGGCTGCCCAGAGAGGTGGTAGGTGCCCCATCCCCAGAAACATTCCAGGTCAGGCTGGACGGGGCTCTGAGCAACCTGGTCTAGTTGAAGATGTCCCTGCTCATTGCAGGGGGGTTGGACTAGATGGCCTTTAAAGGTCCCTTCCAACCTAAACTATTCTATGATAGCCATGCATTTTGTGCCCCATCTAACTTCGTTCTGTCCTGCAGAATAGCAGTGATGAAACGGGGGAGGAAAGGGTACACGGGGGACTATTTATAGTGTGTTGAAGAAGTCAGGTAGAGTGTAAATAGCCTCTTTGATCAACCTTTGAGCTCAGGAAGCCCAACACAACATCCTTCTCCGGGTGGAAGGATGTGGCAGCCCCCTGCCTTGCGTCCTGCTGGCTGTTTGTCCATGCAGCACACTCTCCAGCTATTCTTTCTCCCCTCAGGCCAGGGTTAATTGCAGTTGTTTCACAGGCAGCACCATCCAATGGGTTTTCTTAAATACACAGCAGGGATGGGCCTGATCTGACTAAGATCAGTTGAGTAGGTATGTTCTTCCCACATTAAAGCCAATTAACTTTGGATGGGTATGAGTGAGAGCAACATTTAGCCCAGTTTGTCTTCTCTGTGAATGGGTTCCTGTTGGCTGAGTTTGAGTCTCCCGTCTTTCCTCGAGGCAGAGGCTCCCGTACGCATGAAGGCCGGGCTTACACAGAGCCATTAGAGCAGGGGAAGGGCTTTGATCTCAAAATCGCACCATTTGAAATGGCAGATGAAAAAGGGGAACTAATAAAACAACAAGCGAGCCTGCAAGTGAGTCATTTTAGCTTCCCCCAGAGTAGGCTCAGCCCCAGTGCCTCTGAAATGGGAGCACGACTCCAGCAGGAGCCGTGCATTACCCCGAGGGTACTGAGATGCAATGCTCCTGATGGCCTTGTTGCAGCAAGAGCAAGGACGCGCCACCTTTGGGAGGGGGAGATGCCGGCGGAGGCAGAGGAAAGCAGGATTGGCTGTGGACGGGAGTGTGGCACGGCTCTCGGAGAGCGGTGGCCATGGGCAGCTGGGAGCCGGAGCAGGAGGCTTTGGAGGAGCAGGTCTGCACAGACTCCGCCGCGTTCGCCCCAAGCCATGTGCGTGCTGTAGAGCCGCTTCAGTGTGGCATGGTGCCCAGGCAAATTCGGCTCCCTTCGCGCTGTAACCCCGCTCTGCAGCTTCCAAACCAGACCTGACTTGCACCCTGCCAGCTCCGAGCAGGAGCAGAGCAGCCGGAGCCTGGTGAATAGACGTGCCCTGAGGATATGTCTACGTTGCAGTGCAGAGGTGAGACCTGGGCTGGGTGAGACAGACCTGAGCTAGCCTCCTGGGAGCCGTGGGGCTCTGGGGGCAGGTGGGGTGTGCGTCCCTGGGCTCTGGGAAGGGGGTGTGGAGGAGGAGGGAGGTGTCCAGCCTCGGTGAGTCTTGTGATACTTTTGAGGCTGGGTGGTGGAAAGACCTTATGGGTTGGTGGGATGGCCATTCTCTAGAGATCACGCAGAGAAATCGTGACCAGCAGCACTGGGAAGTGGAAAAAGTGGTACTGCTGGAGTTTGGGTAAAATACATTGCCATATTCCTTAGGATACACAAATCTTGGGGTTCGACTGAAGATCCTCAGCCCCATACCCTGACGCTGGCACAAACCCCAACCCTTCAATCAGGTGCTTCATCTCCTGGAGACCAAAACCATCTCCACAGGGTGCGTGAGGAGACAAGGGGTGCGGCGTTCACTGGGTGCCCAGCTGTGGGGCAGGGGTGCGTGGGCACGTGTGACAGGCCAATTCAAGCACCTGTGGCTGCAGGTTGTGCTAATGCTCTCAGCTCCGTACGCATGAGGACATATAGCAAGAAAAGAATGAAACAAGTAAAACTAGCTTCTGGTGAGAAGAATGTAAAGAGGTTGGTTAGAAGAAGTTGCAACGTATATGAAATTTTAGGGTGATTTTTCCTTCTGCATTCCTTATATTCTGGTTGCAAGTCATATTTCTGTATTTGTTAAGTGCCAGGCTACTTTCTACCTGTTTTCCTTTTACCCACCCTGCACCTCGTGTAATCCATGAGGAAAGTTCTTGTATTTGAATTCACCATATTGGCTCACGAAAATCTACCCAAGCTTTCCCTCAAAAGCAGGAGGACAGGGATGGGATCCGTGCTGCCCACTGAAGAGGTGGCTGTATCCTTATGAGCCATTTTGGTTCACTTTACAGTCAAAAGATGAGAAATAGGCACTTCCCACCTTACGGCAGCTCTCTCTCATAAATCTGATAGCCTGTCACTTCAAGGAAACATTTTCTTTCCACTGATTGGAAAAAGATTTTTGGATGGCTCCAGCAGATGTTATCCTCTGAAGGAGTCCCACGTCCTGAGTCTGTGCTGCTGTATCTTTGCTTATTCCTGAAATTATACAATATTACAGAGACAACAAAAAAGAGGTAGAGAAGGAAATGGTCAGAAGAAGCTTTATCAACCCAAATCACAGGTGATTTTCAGCAAGATCTTGGGAAATACAGTCTGGTGTGAGCAAGCAGCTTAAAGGCAGAAGGGTGGCCGCAGCCCCTGGAAGAGGAGCGGAGGAGATCTCCCTCCCCAGCAGCTCCTGGCCCCTGCGAGGCTCCTCCGCTCTCAGCACTGAGCACTAGATGGCATCCAAGGAGGGAATTTGGGTTTCCAAATTCAGTCCTGGGCTCTGAAATGATAATTGCAACTGGATCCAAAAATGAAGATCTCATCTGGATGGGGGGAAAAAACCCAAAGGGCCGAGAAGGTGGACTTTTTCCAGCTCCTGCTGCCATCCCGTTGGGGTACGGGTTGCCCCAAGATCTGCTCCGCCATCTCAGCTGAGTGCTGGGCCACAGGAGCAGGAAAATAATGCAAAGGGATGAAGAGCAAAAGCATCACACACAAGTCAAGGTGCATTAAAGCCTGTGTGGCTGCATTCACCCACATCGTCTTTTTTCCCCCTGAATGCTGCCAGCCTCGTGGGTGTTTGGATGCGCAGCACACTGCATACGTCGCTGACTGTTCATGTGCCATCCCTTTGTGTCCCCTAAGGTGTGTAGCCTGGGGACAGCTACAGGTGACTGGAAATGCAGCAGCTCTGAGAAAGCATTTCCTAATGAGGGAATTACCTTTGCTTCATCCACATTGTTTTTTAAATAAACCAAGTTGTCCCTAGGCAACTTGGTCTTGGGACCAAGTCTTGAGGTCTTGGGAAGAAAGAAGCAGCACCCCAAGAGATGGCTCTTGCTCGGGTGATTTTTTTTTTCTCCTCTTTACCTTGAAGGTGTCTTTCTGCTGACGTGGGATGAGGAGGGGGAGTGTTCTGCATCTCTCCCTGTCCCATGTCTGTGCCCTCCTGGGATGGGAGCGTTCAACTTCAGCTCCAGGCAGGATTAGACCCCCAGCGTGGGTATCAAAATATTTGCTTTTATCTCCTCTCAAGTAAGCAGGTACCATGAATGAGCTCCTTGGGAGATGCAGCTTCGCTTGGCCCCGTGGCTCAGCCCCGGTTCAGTATGTGGGGCCAGGAGTCAGCATCCAAGCTGGGGCTCGAAGGGGGTGATGCGTACAGCACGGAGGCGCAGGAAAGGTGCGAGGAGCCAGACGGGATGCCAAAATGAGTAAGTGGCTGTGGGTGGCTGCCTGGGGCTGCAGGAGCCATGGGAGGGACATGATGCTCCCTCCCTGCCTTGTTTGCATGCTGCAGGTGACCTTGAGTTTAACAACTTAATGAGCGCTGTGCAATTACCAGCATCATTTGCATGTGCCCTGTCCCTGGTTAGGAGGATACCGAGTTCCAGGTCCCGGAGCGTGCTGGAGGTGACTCTCCTGAGCCTCTTCTTTCTCTCTCTAGTTGAGCAAAGGGGTCTCGGGGCTGGAGCATCCCCTCCAGCACCGCATGGGCTGCCCGCAGAGCCCCGCTGCCCTGCCCGCGCAGGCAGCAGCCAGGCAGGAGCTGCCCTGACCTTATCAGAGAGCAAGTATCTGCTGCACCCCGCCTCGCCGCCCCCGCAGCCCCGCCAGGGAGAAAGGATGGGAGCAGGCGCTTGATTTCCCCGCTTGCTCAATCACAGGCATTCACTCCTGGCCGTAAATTTGTCTTTGCGGTTCGCGTGACAGGCGGGGAAGGAGCTGTTAGGGTTCCACGGTTGCTTCACTGCCTGGAGGTCAGGCACCAAAATGGGCTGGGTCTCATCACCACCCAGAAACCATTTTCCCTCTAAAACATGCTTTTTTCTTTTTTTCTTTTTTTAATTTTCTCTCTTGTGTTTTTTTTTTCTGGTGTGACTGCAGCTCCAGGCAAGGATGCAGGAGAGCTTTACGGAGGTTTGGTTGAAGTTTGAAATAGTTTTCTTCCCAAAAGTGTATGTACCTACAAGAAATAGCTTCAACCCAATCCCTGGGTAGCCCAGCGTTACTACAGACAGTGTTTGTGTGCCTGTTTCTTTTACCTGCAATTATGGGGAAATTGCCATCGTGTAAGCAGCAGGCTGTATGAATAGCTTTATTATTTATTATTATTAGACCTAGATGTGTGTTTTTCTTGAGATCGTATCTGCACAAGAAGGCACAGTAATAATAGCCTTTTGGACTGGCCAGGTTTAATTTCAATGGACTGTAAAATTTTTGAAGCAAGGTGCTGTTTATTTCTTTTTTTTTCTTTTTAAAAAATCAATGGTATTGAGTGGACAGACGCAGCAGAGAGACCTCTGCGTTGTCCAGGCTGAGTTCTTGTAAGGGTAGGCGGTCATGTTGTGCTCAATCTCCTTGGCTGGCATCAGCAAGAGGGTCTCTCGTTACAGCCTGGTGCCGCGCAATTTTAGGAGGCAGGATTCCCCTTTTATGGAATTATTTTTCATGTGAGTTTAAGTACTGAGCTCGTTCGCACTTCTTTTTTTTTTTTTTTCCTGTTTTCGTCTGTTCTACCTCTCGCCTTCAGGTAGGGTGAGTAATACAGAGAGCACCAGCTTCTCCACTTCCAACAGCAAGGTGCCATCTCAGTGTGGAAAACGTGACTAAGAATGGGTCAAGAAATAGGAAAATAGCATGTTTTCTCTTTGAGGACCATTATCAGGACCTTTTCATCAAAATCCAGTAGGAAAGAGTAAAATCAGGGCTGGGTTCCTTAATGGACATTGTGACCTACCGGTATTTTTTGGGCTGATTATTGAGTGCTCGTGCCCATGCGGACACAGAGCCGCCCAGGCTGGCACCTCTGGAAAGAAGATGAAAACAAAACCGAACTGAAATGGTGCCTTCTCAGACCTGTGCGATTTGTGCTCTTGGTGTTGTGTTTGTCACCCCAAAAGTCACCCCACGGTTGGAATTTTGCTTCGCTTTCCAAGCAGCTGGCGGTGGCTTTGCCAAGAGCAGAGGGGCTGTAAACGTGGGTGTGTGGCTGGGGAAGGCGGGCAGCCGAGGACAGCTACAATGAGAACTCGAAATGCATCACTTTGCAGGTTTTTTTTCCTTTCATTCTTGAATCTTGGTATTTCAAAACAATCCCAGGGTTTTGAAACAGAAGGATTTTGATATTTACCGTTTGGGGTTGGCAGTATTGGGTAAAGGAGATAAAGGGGCCCGTGACAGAGCACATGAGCTATTTGTGATCTATTGTGCAACAGCTGTCAGTGAACCTGTGTCTTTGTGTATTTCCTGACATTTATTGGTAATTTTAAAGGGATTGCTATTTCATAATCCTTGGTTCAGAGCAAACTTGCAGATTTTGAAGATCAGAAGAGCCCATTAATGCCATAGTCTGAGTCTCTGGATAGCTCAAGCCACCTGACTTCATCCTCTCCTGTATTGAGCCCGATACTTCATGTTCGGCTACAGCGTGTCTTCTATAAAAGCATGATACGGAGGTGGAAAGATCAACTACTAACCCACTGGTTTGTTCCAAGATTCGATCATTATCACTATTTAAAATAAATCGGGTAATTTACTTCTCATTTTTCTTCGGCTGCCTTTGGCTAGAAGAAGAATTTATGCCCAGACATTCATATAAAAGCCAATATTTTTTTAGCCCTTTCAAAATAAAGCAAAAGACAGGCTAGATATATATTGCAGTGAATCTGCGTGGCTTTACAGAGAAAATAGCATCCTTCTAGTGGTTTGATGCTGTGGTCTGCGAGGCAGCTCGCATGCATTCGTGAAGTCATTTGGGCTGTATTAAGGTCAATATCCTAACTTGATCATCATTTCTTTTAGTGGCTTTTCTTCTTCATAGGCAATTCTTCAGCCTTTTGAAATCCAATGTCCCACGCAAAATTAAACTGGCAAAGAAAAGTGAAGTGGGAAGGGAGGGCTGTGCACCTAAGGGGAAAAACAAAAGGCATTTAACTGGGAATTCGTGTGTGACAAATGGGAGTGGGCCTGGCTTGACCCCTTCTGGCTGTTAAAAGGCTATATTGCCAGATAATTTGGGAAAATATTGTAGAGGGTGTGAACCAAATGGTTCATACCGAGTTTTGTATGTGCTGCAGTTTTGTAACGTGCTACTAACCCAAACCGTGGATCCCACCACTCCTAAGTTTTGGGACCTGGCTCTTATCACGGTATCAAACAGCCTGTGTGAAAGTAGTCAGAAGACAAACAAGGGAGAAAAGCCTTTTCAGAGCTATAAAACCATCTTCTGTTGTAAGGAGCTGGATCGTTTTTGGCAAGACTCTCAAAGAAAACAGCGTCGAGATCCTCTCGATGAATAGGAACATTAATATATTAGGTATGTATTATGTAAATCCATGCTTCAGTGGAGTGCTAGATCAGATAAATGGGAGCAAAGAGCTGGCTTTGAAGGCTGCTGGTGAGATCTCTCTGGGGGTGCTGTGCCCCTTGAAGGCTGGGTGCGAATGTTGCAGCCCATGGGGACGTTGAGGTCCTGCAACCCCCTCCTGCTCCTGGGCTGCTCGAGGGGCTGCTGCAGCATCACCATCTCAGTTTTGGAGATGGTGGTTGTGGAACAACCTTGCTCAGGCCACGGCACTGCAGCGTTATCCCTGAAAAAACCTCTTTTCTCCCCGTTTTCGTTGCGAGGGGTTCCTTCGCAGCTTCAGTGCAGGTGGAGGAAAGGTCCTCCGTGGCAGAACCGGGCTGCGCAGCCCCTCTGCGCCCCCCTGGGCATTGCGTGGCACGGAGGGATGGCTGGAAATCTAGTTTGTGTGCTGAAGCAGATATCTGGGGAAGGACCAGCTTGTCCCTTGCAAACACATTTAAATACTTCAGGATCGCTGACAATGAATTATCGAGATAGAGACTGGAGAGCAGATAAGCCCGGGGACTTGTGCATTGTATACAAATACACAGCCTGACCCTCGCATCTCACATGAGGCGGCAGTGGGAGGGATGTTGGAGCTCTTCCCTGGCATATAGAATCACAGAACGGTTTGGGTTGGAAGGGACCTTAAAGATCATCCAGTTCCACCCCCTGCCCTGGGCAGGGACACCTCCCACTAGACCAGGTTGCTCAAAGCCCCGTCCAGCCTGGCCTTGAACACCTCCAGGGATGGGGCAGCCACAGCTTCTCTGGGCATCTCCATTTCCATGTTGTATAGCTGTGCAAGACAGGATTGACAGAGGGACCCCCACACGTGGGGCCACGTGCTTCACTTTTTCCTTTGTGCTTCTTCACCTCTTGCCAAGCCCCCACCGTTGCCTCATATATATTTTACTTAAGTTGCACTTCAGAAGGCTCTCCCCGCTCCCCCATTTAGGCACCCAGACCCCTCCGGTACCAACCCATCACAGCAGTGTCTTGGCTTGTGTTCAGAAGACGCAAGCCCACGCATGCCGCCTTCAAGATGCTGCCCCACGGTGCCGGTGGCCAGCCACACACCTGCCCCGTTGTCACCCATCGTCAGGGCCTTTGCACTTTGTAGGCGATGACTAAAGCTATTGGCTGGCCCGTGAAATGGTTTGGTCGAGACATGGAAAAAGATTTTTTTTTTTTTTAATTTTTAAATTTTTTTTCTTTCACTTCTTATTTGGATGCTGAGCACTTTCAACCAGGTTATTGAGATGGTTTGCAAAATCAATTCAGGCTGAAAAAATGTAGGTGTACCTGTTTACGTTATAAACCACAAATGTTTGTACCCTGCAACAAACATCTGGGAAGTGTCCAGACCAGACATTACAAATGTGTTAACTACCCTGAGTTAACCGGTAATCAATTCGGGGCTAAAAACTCGAGTGTGGACCTTTCCTTTGAGACTGCTGTTTATAACGGGGCTTTCATTTAGATCCTGACCTAGAAGTGTAATTAAACCATGGCACATTCTTGACTTTCAAACAAACTTCTGGGAGCTCGCCAGCACAGAGCACAGACTCGGATTTTACCAGGTTTGAACGAGCGGCCATGTACCACCTCTTTCATTAACTGTTGTTGACGGTGAAAATGCCTGCCCGGTAGAAACTGTGAATTATACAGACAGCCCTTTAAGGCTCTGCTAATAAACACATGAAAGGATTTGAGGGAACTATATGAAAATGCTGGTCTATTGAAATCCTTTTTAATGTCACCAGTTGGGGAGAAGGTGTGTTATTCAGGGCTGGAATTTCTAATAATTAACGCGAGTCGTTTGTAGTTAAGACGCTGGTTTTGATTTTTTGCAATCCAAATTTGCTCCAATTTCTCCATCAAGACTGGCCTGTATCACCAGGCGGTGGGAAACCATAGCCGTGCTTGGAGCTGCCTTGATGGAGCGAAGGGTTTTGTTTTTTTCCAAGCAAATGCTAAGGAAGGGCAGTAGATGGTGCTGTTATTCTCTTTTTTGAGGACAGGGACGGCAGACTGAAGACAGAGGCACAACTAAGACTGTACACAAGGTGTTACCAGGCCCCAGTGGCCCCAAATCATAAATCAGGGTCCTTCAAATCGTGGGATCTGACCTTCAGAAAATCTTCAGCTTAAATCAAAAGGTGTCTTTTTCTACAGCTTGTGTGTTTTGATCTTTCAGATGAGATTTGGAGGTCACACTTTCAAGCTTTTTGTTGTAATCATGTAATTTGAAATGTATCATTTATTTTTTTTTTTCTTTTTGTAATAATGCGAAGTGGAATCCTCTAATCATGTCAGGAGCCAGCAAGATTTAGGGGAACTAAATTAAATTAAGGAGAAACACCAGGATTGTGAAACTTGGCGGTGGTCCAGAAGCTGGTTTCAAAACTGACTGAACTTGAAGGTTGTTGGCAAATCGAATGCATCTGACCCCGGAGTGATTTGGGATGCCAGGAACGGGTCCGTGACCACAGAGCTTCCTACCCTGTGGGTCACCGAGGCATGTGCTTGAGGGATGACCCTCTTGGCCTGCATCAATCTGCGTACCCAATTTCCTGAACAGCAGCAGACGCTGTGTCAGGGTGACATTTATCAGCTAATTTTTTTAAATGACCTTAAGATTTATGAGGCCAGAAATCTCAGAGAGGGCAGAATTGGGCCCCCTTTGCCCCACTTTTATTTGCCTCTCTCTGCAATGACAGGTCTAAGTCCAGGCATAACAAATATTTCTTAACAGGGCAGCAATGATAGCGCAGGTTGGACAACCTGGGGCCGGTGCAGGTGGCCAGGGCGTGAAAGCAGGCAGAGGACATGGCAGCTCTCCTGCCCTTCACCTCCTCTTGCCTTGGGGTGGGCTTGGCAATGCCCCCAGCTCCCTCCCGCGACTCCCAGCCCCTCGCCTGGTGTTTTCTCCAGCAGCAGCTGATGGGGCTAAAAATAGGCTGGAAGAGAGTAGTGGTGGTTCAGCTTTGGACTTTCCAGCAGCTTACTGGTATTCTGGCCTCGTGACTCCAGTTTGGGCCACCTGATGCTAAGCACGTAACTTTGCTCCGATTTCCCCGTTTGGTGGGGAACAATCTTAGATAACACATGGATAACAATCAGTGGACTGAACACAGCTCACTTTCTTATTTTAGGATTGCTATAGACATGGTCATTAATGGCTCGAAGAAACACAATAGGCAGGGCCTGGTCCTTCCCAGCTGCGTGTCCCCTCTCCAGAAGAGCTACTGCCAAATCCTCCCCGTGATGGAAAAGCGAAGTTGTTCCTATCTAAAACCCCTCTGTAGGTCTGAGGGGGCAGCGGGGATTTGGTGCTGGGCTGTGCATCAACGTGAGCGTGCAACCAGTTGGTGTCTCTAAAGTGAGACATGAAACTGTTCTTTGATGTCAGTCGTGTTTGCAGCACATCGGGAAGGGCAGGAGAGATTCTCTAACTTTTGGAAGCGGAGCAGCCCGGGGCGCGGGGGCCATATCCAGCCCCAGGAGCAGGGGGTCTGTGCTGACGAAGGGCAGTGCCGCTTGCCGGGCTGTCGCTGTGCCCCAGTGGTAATGCTGGACTAATGAAACACGTCGTAGGGACTAATTAAAGTTGTGTTGGGCCAAGGGGAGTGGGATGGGATAAGCGGGAGTGTAAGGGCAGGCTACAGACCCGCTCCCCGCTCCAACAAATAGTTATTTTACATTAAATAACATGTGGGATAAACTACTTCCATGAGCCTCAGAGCAGAAACCGGAGCTGCCTCCCTCCCCTTCACTCTCCCGGAGCCCACCCTGTGTACCAGGTGGAAACACGAGCTCTCGAAAGACTCTTCTTTCCCCAAACCAGACCCTACTGTCCTCCTCGGACACATTCTTCTATGGATGAAGGAGAAAAAGCAAAAACAGGAACTATTTTACTTACTTT
>VYZM01010093.1:410296-424420 GCA_013398915.1 Dromas ardeola | reverse complement strand
CCCCCCCACTGGCTGGTGTGGCAGAGCTGCGGGACCCCTGGTAGAGCAGAGGCTGAAGGAGCCCTCTGTGCTTCCCCCCGTGCTGACATGGGGGTCCTGACTGCGTGGGGGTCCTGACTGCCCAGCCTTTGGGTGGGCTTTGCGGATACCTCTGCTGGGGAGGGGGGGGTGTCTCACCAAAAGCTGGGAAGAGGCTGCCCCATCTGTCGCATCTCCTCGTGGGCCAGCGTGGCCCCTTTCTCAGCAGGGCGTTCGTATCCCTTTCAAAGCCACCCCATCTATCCATGTTTTGCGTTCTCCCATGGCATCTGCCTTGGAGAAGCCCTACCTGCTCCACAGTTTTAGTAGATGGAAATCTCCTTAGCGCAGATCGGGTGTCTGTGTACGGAGTTGTCTTGGAGCAGCTGTTGGGAAGTTATGCTCGAGAATCCCTTCTTGTCTTTTAGCTGCACGCAATGGCTTAGCTGGAATGGTGGGATCATGATCAGCAGAAGCTGCTCCTCAAGTTAGACCTGAGGAGGCAGAACGTCACCAAAAATGAGGAATTTGAAGTGTCTTCATATAGCTTTTGATGCAAAGCATTGGAAAACTTGCCTTAAGCATAAGTTTGTTACCAAGACAACTTATTAATGAGTATGAAAACTAGGTTTGTCCTGGTGGGTTTCTAAGTATCAGAAATTCCTGTAAACTCCATCCTTTCAAGTTGGTCACGTAAGTGGGCTTGTTTTTCACATGTGTTGGATGTTTTGAAGACAGAGGATTGAAAACTGACTCTCCCCATCAAGTAAACGTTATAAGCAGAACATGTAACTTAACTCCGGAGCTTCTGATGCTCTGAAAATGCCTGTGCTCTTTATGCCCTGTGTTCTTGTTCCAGCGTTGCCTGTAGCTCGCACCCATATATGAGCTTGTCTTATCTGAGCATGTGGTGCTCTCAGTCAGGAGCTACAGGGCTCGGCTGGGGCTGCCAGCCAAAGCCCAAATGAAGCTGCGGTTGGTCTGACAACGCTGGTGACACCGCATCGGTGGAGAGTTTTCATAATCCTCTATTACCTCCCCATAATTTTTCATCCCTTGCCCAAACAGACATGAAAGCTGTGTTGACCGTAGCGCAGAGAAGCTTGGGAGGTGCCTCCAGCCTTTCTGATAAAACGTGCCTGTGGGATAGCCTACGGTGCCTGAGAGAGACAGCAAATTGAGGCTGGATTGACGTTGCTGGGCTAACCCAGACCCTGCCCTGAACACTGAAGGTAGCTGTGGCATGGAGGTGTCCTTCACTGCTTTGGGAGTTCGCAGATGGCAGGCTGTACCTCTCGGAACTGCTTCAGCTTTTCCGGTTGGAGGAGGAGCTGAGAACAGCGTGGTTCTTCCTTCCATGGGGTTAAACAGAAAAAGTGAAAGTTACTGGTTAGTGGTTTTGGGCAGCCACCCCTCTTGGAAAAAAAAAAATGATGCTCCCTCTGAGAGCTTGCTTCTCCCAGCAGTGTTGTAGCCTGCTGCTGTGCTATGGAGGTGACGAGCTGCATGGCATCCTGCAATTAGTTTCCACCTGGTTTTACCATAAATTAGTGAGAATGACAGCTGGTTTTGAAAGCTTTTACAGCAGTGGCCTTGCATCTGAACATGCACGTACAGGAGACAGGCACTGTGTGTGGATATTAATTGCGTTGCTGTTAATTCAACATGGGCTTATGCAAAGCTGAGACATCATCGCATGTCTCAAAAAGTCCAACCACTGAATTTGAAAGCCAACGTGCCGAATGGGGTTTGGGTTTCCTGTTTTCTCGGCCGGTTATTTTATGACCTGCGTTTTGGGGTGGTGTGATGGACCTTTCTCTAAGCAAGGCTCAGCTGGAGGCTGGCTGGGGTGAGATCCAGCCCAGCCCTGGTTATCGTTCCCACCGATGTTCTGACGCTGAGGTCTTTGCTCTGGTCTTGGTAGCAGCGCAGCGCCCGTGGCAACTGGTCCTGCACCCCAAGCATTTTGAGGGCTTCCAAGGCTTTTCTGCAAAGCCCACCACTCTTTAAAATGTTATTTTCCAAACGGAGAATCGACAATAGCGTGGTAAAATGCTGGTAAGCAGGTGTGGTCAGTGGACACCGGGTGCACTTATGTTCTGAGTGATGCTCACGGGGTAATTTTGGATGGACGGTGGCAGGCAGCAAAACTCCTTTGAAGTCGATAGCTGTGAATCAGTTTGGTGTTAGCAGGTTTCTGAAGCTGCTCTTTGATCACTGATCTGATGGCCCTTGGTTTTTTGGGGAGCTGCTTCTCCCTGCCATTCCTGGGTTGCAGCCCAGCCGAGGCCCCGGCAGAGTCCTGTGCCTGCCTCTGAGCCCTCCTGCCCCTGTTCCTGCCCAGGCACGTCGCAGGGGAGGTTTGTGCCTCTAGGAATGTCTAATCTAAGGAGACAGGGAGCATGGAGGAGCATCACCTCCACGCGTGGGCTGGGAGGTGGAGCCCGGTGAGGGCACACTTTGAAGGCAGTATTTCCAGTGCAGATGTGCCCAGTGCGGGTTTCAGAGCTGCTGAGGGTACCCCTAATTCCTGACAATTTCAGTGAAGCTGCAGACTTCAGTGCTTCTGCCAGTCGTGCCAGCCCATCACCAGCATCCCAAGGTATCTTTTTGAAATCAGATCATCAGTGATGTGCAGCCACGGAGGAGAAGTTTGCTGCTCCCTGGGCTCAAGCCAAAGCGTGTCCCTGGGACATGTGTGCACCTGTCCCGGAGCTTCCACCTCGATTCCTGTGAAAGCTTCCCCGGATGGCTCCATTCCCATGTTTCTGTGTCCTGCAGAAAAAGGAAATGACCTCGGATCACCCGTTGCGGCGCAAATTGGCTCGTCTGTTCCCAAAAATAAGAGCTGAAGTTTTTCTGGTTAAGGATATGGGGGGGAGAAGGTGCACCGAGACATCTGCCAGCTGATAATACGTAACACAAATGGCTCATTCTCAAAGGAAGGGCTTGGAGGGGGCTTTAGCCTGCTCATACTTACTCATACTACTCACAAAAAAATTCCCTTTGCTGCCTGAGCACAAAAGACTCTATTTTCAGTAAAGGCTTTGGGTTTTTTTCTAGTTTGGTTTTTTTTTTTTCCGTTTAATATATTCTTATCAAAGTTTGCAGTATCAATGACTATCTCATCAAATAATTCCATATTTTTTTCCCCTAATCCGGGATGGAGTTTTTTTTCATCTAACACTCCTCGTTTCTTGACATCCCTGCCGCTTTAGCATGCAGCTGTCATTCCGCTGCAGCTCCCACAAAGCGGCGGAAAACCAAGGTAACAGCAACATTTTGAGCGAAGGGGATGAAATGTGGAATAGGTTCAGCGTATTTCTTTGTCATTGTTGGAGTCCTATTCAGTCTGGAGCTGAATAGGAGCCTGATTAGCATGTGGAAGCATTTCTAAAGCATTGGGCTGGGAGGGTTGGGTGGTTGGGTTTGGTTTTTGTTTTTTTTTTTTTTCCTTAAAGGAGAAGTTTTGTGGCGTTTTATTTTTCTGACTGAGCTGGCATGGGTCTTTATCAAATGCAAAACTCATGGAAAAGTCAAATAGCGTTTGAGAGAAAGCTTGCATTGATAAATCACTGCATGCATGGGCACAAAGAAGTTTTCCGGTGCCTAAAGTTCTAAGAGCTACTGCAGAATCTAGGGACGCAGCATGTTTAAAACAGCCGGACAAGAGGGATAGAGTTTGCGATGCGTCTGGATTGTGGCTGTATCATAAGGGACTTTGCTTTTGCTCTCGCTGAAGTTGTCTGCAAAAGTGGGTATTGCTTTACGAACGCAGGATCGGGTCCACAGTCTGAAAATCCACCTGCTTAAATGCTCAGCGTTTTGCTTTCACAGGGAAAGATATAACGCTGAGGTCGATTAAAAAAAGCTAACTGCAAGTGAAAAAACAACTTTTCCCCAATGAAATTGCGTTAAGTCCTGGGCCTGAGGCTGGTTTTGAAGAAGAGGGTTGATTTTTTTTATTTTTTTATTTTTTTTTTTTCCCCTTGATGATGGGGCAAGGTGTGGGGCTGATGTTCCCATTATAGTCCCTTGCTGCAAGGTCTGCTGAGTTTTGCTCCGAGTGGTAACTGAAATGATTTTCTTGGTGCTATTTGTGGGTCTCGGGTGCTAGACCAGAGCTGCTGCCATGGGAGTACCATATCTCCTGCCCTCTGTGGGATTTTGGGGTGCTTGCAAACCCCAAGGGAGACAGGGGACCCTGTTGCATGCCAGGGACTGTATGGATATAGCACACTCGTCCCCCTGAGCTTGTAGACAGAGTGGGGAGTGCAGGAAAAAGAATTTAATTTCTGGGTGCAATGAGTGATGGACTTGCCGTTGCATGGAAAGCTCGTGGCAGCAGCTGGAGTCGAACCCTCCTGGTGGTGCATGGGTAGACCAGACCTCATGCCTGGGTTTCTCTGAGGAGCAGTGATGCCTTGTCTAGTTTTCTTTCAATTATTCCAATTTAAGAGAGAGGAAAAAAAAAAAAAAGTGCCTCTCCAGCTCACCGGTGTGCCTTAATGTAGGCTATTGAAAGCTGATTAAAGCTATTGTTTAATTAAGGAGAACTTAGCTCCTCTGGTCGCAATTCATGATTAAAGGATCGTTTGAAGTAATTCTGCAATACTTTCTCTTCTTCCCCCCCCCCCCCCCTTCTCTCCTTTAACGTGAAGAAAGTTCCTAGCGCTGTACGTGCCCCAGCACCGAGGGTTTGAACGCTATTACGGGACCGCAAACCTGCTGGCGAATCTGGCCGCTGCCAAGGCATCTGAACATTAAAAAGCCCTGCAGAGGGGTGGGAGGGAGTTCAATCTCAGGATACGCTGATTTGGAAAGGGAATCCAAACAAAGAGGCTTTTCAGCAGAGGCTGAGGCTTGGCTTCTCTCAAGGGCAGTTTGGGCTTGGGGAAGCATCCGGGAGGCGGCGAGCGGAGCAGGAGTACATGAGCTGGATGCTGCGCGGTGTAAGGTTTCCCAGCACAGCGCGGTTTTGTGTTACAGGCTGGGGAACTGGCTGCAAGCACTCCTCTCTTCTCTCTTTCTTTTTTTTTTTCCCTTCTCCTTTTATTTCTGCTGGAAACAAAGGGGAGGTTTAGGCTTTTTATTTTCAATAAAGGAAAAATAGAGGTTCCCATCCCCACCTTCCCTGGAGGTTTGGTGATGCCGCTCGCTGTTGATGCTGGAGGGGGACCCGTCTGTGTCTCCGACCTTGAGAAACCCTTTGCTGGGTCCCGAGCTGGCCTTGCGGGGACGTTTTATTTTGCTCGGAAAGCGCAGCCCGCTCACAGGCTCGCTCTGGCTGGAGCCCGGGGTGCTGGGCGGACAGGCACCTCCTAAAGAAGGGTCTGGCTCAGGTAAGGAGAAGTGAAATGAGGTGGATGCTGGAGCATCTCCTTCACAGCAGGAGGGATGCAAAGTGGGGTGTGCATCCGCTGGGACCCCTGTTCCCACAGTATCCCTGTTCCTTATGGTGGCACCACCGAGTGCCACCACGCTCTCGAGAAGGGCCAGGAAGCACCGCGCGGGGAGGAGGTGCTACCAACCATCCCAACCAACCAGTTGGGTTTTTTTATAGGCACCAGATGGTTTTAATAGAGGAAAGCTGAACTTCTTATGACCCCTTCCCCACAGACGTTGTTTGTTGTTTTGTAATTGTGGCCAGGACAAAACCATGTCCCAGAACCTGCAGTGAGTGTGAGAGCTTGGTGCCTGGTGCCTTCTTCTCCCACCCCACCGTGAGAGCCCCCCTTCCAGCTGCCCCCATGCTCCTCTGCCTGCAAATTATCTGGGGGATGCTGCTGGGCATGAAAGACTTGAGGTTTTCCACCGATCCCTGGTTAAAGAGATTAGCAGGAGTACAAATTGGGAGAAACCGAAACATCTAAAAGCAAAGCACAAGGAAGCAATAAAATGTCGGGCCATGTTTTCCCTTCTGGTTGATTAAAAATTCTCCTGATAAGCAAGAAAGCTTTCATGGCTGGACAAGACCTGTATTGCGTCAAATGCAGTGAAAGGTTTATTAGAAGGATAAAGTGGTGCAAGCGTTGGGTTGTGCTTGCAGCCCTTCTGGCGTTGAGTTATCCCTCAGGCCTGAAGGCCTTTTGCAATGGTATGGGAGCAAGAAGTGTGATGGAGAAACCGCATCTCCTATGAAGAGAGGAAAATGTATGGCAATGGGGGTGTTTGGAGGGGAGTGCGGAAGATGTGAGTATCCGTGTGCTAACAACTGTCAGAAAAATTAATATAGAAACTGTCTGTTGGGAAAAGCTGCATGACAGAGGTAAAGAAAGGAGAGCAAAAGCCATCAAATTACTGCTAGTGAGGGTCTCTGGGTGTTAAATCCTTAATGCACCCAAACCCATGATTTTTGAGGGCATAGTTGTCCTGTGGCTGCTACCTTTGGGAGCAGTGTTACATCAAGGATGACCATTTGACCACTCTGATCTAGTTAAAGATGTCCCTGCTCACTGCAGTGGGGTTGGACTAGATGACCTTTAAAGGTCCCTTCCAACCCAACACATTCTCTGATTCGATGGTTTCTGTAAATTCCCTCTTGCTGCCGTGGTTTACAGTCTCGTTTCTGCCCAGGAGCATCAAACCTCCAGTCAATCTGAAATCGTGCCCATCTCACGTGCCACTTGTTTCATGGTGGCTCCGGGGGACAGGAGGCCACTGCGGTGGTGCAGACTGGGGAGCGGAGAAGTTCAGTGGACTCTCCTTGGCTTTTGGAAAGTGGAAAGTCAAGCAGAAGAAGGAAATGAGAGCTAGGTCTCCTGCACTCCATGGGAAAACCAACAGTGGTGGCAAACCAGTGTGCTTGGAGATCTGCTCCCAGACAGAGCCAAGATGCTCCACTGGGCCTATGGTTTTCCCCTTAGCTTGAGAAATCTGATTGGGGATCAAACACAAGATAAGAATGAAAAAGCAGGAAAACAAAAGGTTCGCTTCCGTGCTGTTGTGTTTGACTTCCCAAGGTTTTAATTGCCAAGGGCTGCATTGGGAGCCAGCTGGCTGCGAAGGGATGCAGATATGAAGTAAGAGAAGAAGGGCATTATTTTCTTTTTTTTTGGTCTGGGGATCCAATAACTGCTATTAGTTTCCTGCAGAAGATGCAGCTTTTTATACATTTTCCCCACCTAAAGGTGAATTGTCATTTTTAGGTACCTGCTTCCTCCGCTTCTCCAGCTGCTGTTAAAGCTCTTGCTGTTCATCTTTTACTGCTTATAGGAGTAAGAGAGTGCAAGCAGCAGGAAAGGCAAGTATGGAGTGCAAATTGTACCTCAATTTTAGAGGTTTTTCCTCCTTGGAGCAGAAAAGAATGCTTTATACAAAGGGAAAATGCAGTAGGTGGTTCAACTTCCAAGCCCATGGCCCATGCACCGACGGATGCACGTGTCCCTGCAGATGCTGGTGCACAGTGATAGCAGGATCAGGCCCATCGGTGTGTGGCCTGGGAACAGGCTGGACAATCCCAATTTTGCTACCAAAACCTTACTTATACAATAACTTGAAAAAAGGAAAAGAAGGGCAGCTTAAAAAAATTAATATAATAATAATAAAGCGTGGGATATTTAGCACGCCAGTTGTATAAATCTCGACATTAGCTACCTGTGAATCATCCAGCAGCACATTAATTGGTACCCCTTGGTAGATGAGGATTTGGCATCGGGTCTGCATGTAATTACAAGCCACACACAGGACACAGGCAGCTAATGAACTCCTGCCAAACTCCAGCTCCGCTTCTGCGGCTTTTGAAGTTCGCTGGTCTTTCAGCGTTTTGTATAGTAAGCACTGAAAGGCATCAAATCACTCCTTTGACAGCGTTTAGAAAGGGTTGGTTTGTTGAATAACTGAGTCCCTCCAAACTCCCATTGGAGAACTAGAGCATCTATAGGCGCCTTTCTCAGCGGAGCAGTAAATAGGCTGGAAATAGAGGACACCCCCGACGAGCTGCTGAGCTCCTGCCTTGCTGATGGGAGCCAGCGGGCTCCGGTTGCCACGATGGGCTGTAAGAAAAGAAACTATTTCCATTTAAAAAAAAAAAATTCCTTCAAAACAACCCCACTTGATGGTACGGGCTTTTTCCCAAGCCTCAAAGCGTTTAAAAACGGAGGCTGTGCAGGGTGTCGCACAGGTCTGCGGTCGCATCCGTGCGACGAGGGAGGTGGTAAAAGGGTTTTTGGAGGGTTTCTGCCCCGTTGGGTTTCCGTGATGCTGGATTGGGAAGGTTGTGGTGCTTTTCCTTGGATGCTTTGTTGCTGGGATCGGATTTGAACCTGAGCCCTTCTCCTCCTCTTTTCATGTCTGAGGTGACAAAGGGAATTGTTGTTGAGATAAAAACAATTTCCATGAAAACCTGTGATTTTCAGGCAAACATACCAGGCGGGTTTCATGGCAGTACCATGGTGAAGAGGAATAATGCAACTTGGCACGAAGCCCTTCCAAAAAAAGAAAGGGGGGGCGGAGGGAGGAAACAGAAGAGCCTTTGTCAAAATTAACCGCAATAAAGAAAAAGGGACTGCTATTCCCTTGGGCTTCTTTAACCTTTTTTCCCCAATTTATTCACACGTTCCTTGACAGCAGGGCACAGCATTGTTACAGGGGGGCTGGGAAGGGAAATTGGGAGTTATCCATTTTTTTTTCGTTTTAAAAAGCATGGTACACGTTGTGTCTTGGCGTGAATAGCGGTTTGGCTGTTGCCTGTGCCATTTGGATCCGGTCCGATTTGTACCATCCCCTAAGGAAACAGGGGTACGAAATGTCACCTGGCTGCAAAATGCAGCCGTCGCGGGGAGGTTTGGGCTGTGCATGGGAAAGGGGCTGCTGTGACACCGTGTGTGACAAGGTGGATGTGCCGGCGGTGGTTGGCCCCTCTGCCAGCAGAAGAGGGTAGGGACATTTTAGGTGTCTCTGTGACACTGCTGCGTCACCTGGATTTGGAGAATAAGCGGTTTCTCGGGGGGATAAAAAGCAGCCAGATGTCCGAGGTGGTGCGCAGTGTGGAACCATGCTGTCCCAAAAAAATCTCCATCTAGCTTTTGGGGATAGATAATTCATAGGGTCTCATCCAGGTGCAGATGGGACAGGGTAGGTAAGTCCTTGCGAGCAGCACAGGGTGGGCACCTCTGTCACTGCGGGTGATGGATTGCCACCAAAATATCCCATGCCCAGCTGCTTTCCACCAAAGTAACTGAAATTTCTGCGGGCAGCGTGGTGGCAGCATGGCCAAGGCAGCAGCCGTCGCGCCTCCCCCTTCCCCTGCAAAATCTCCCCTCCCTGTAATACAAAGCTATTTTAATGAGGAGCATGACTTTTATTTATTTATTTATTATTAATATTACCTGTGTATCAGTTTATATCTCAGTTATATCACATATTGTTATACATTCGGGTGCTACTCTCTGCAGTAACCGTAGTCAAAATACGGAGGAGGGAGAAAAAAGATGATATTACACCTTTTTAACCCATCGGTGAATAGGCAAAGCCTTACCGAGCTCTGCTCTAGGGACCACTGAGATCAAACCCCCATCGCTAGAAGGGCCTTTGGATCATTTCCACCTAGGCTCATGCTTTTTTGCCTTTCAGCACTGTGTACCGTGCATTATATCCTGGAAACTCTACCAAATCTCGACTACCGAGGGGGAAAAGTTTCATTTCCAGTTAATCAAGGGAGTTGTGTAATACCATTTTCTCATGGGGAAACTTCCAGAAAAAAGAAAAGAGGAGCGGGAGGGGAAAAAAAAAAAAGGGGGGTATTATATAAAGCAAGTATATTAAGAGGAAATAAATTATGAATTAAAAGTGATTAGTGAACTTTTAAGGAAGAGGTCAGAAGTGCCTTTTGGACTACAAACTTTTTAAGCTTTCAGTGCTTGTATTCGGTTACAGAGTTATAACCCGGCCTTATTTGTGCAGGTGGCTGCTGCTTCAAATCCGAAGAAGGATTTTGCATTTACAATAGGTACATTGACAGAACTGGGTCAGAAAGCTACTTGCGGCAGGCTCCAGTGCTGCGGACACAGGCTTTGCCGCCTCCTGCACTGGGGCAGTTGCTCCCAGAAACGTGCTTAATTACGGCTGCAGTGCCTGGCCGGGATGCTCCGGGAAGGGGCAAAGGAAGCTTGGGAAGTTCAACCGATGAATTACATATATATTTTTTTTTTAAGGGACCTGATGTTGACCAGATGAACTGGCTTTATTTTTGCTTCAAAAGCTTTGCGTCTTTATTGTTTTAAAAATCATAGACTCATAGAATGGTTTGGGTTGGAAGGGACCTCAAAGATCATCCAGTTCCACCCCCCTGCCCTGGGCAGGGACATCTCCCACTAGACCAGGCTGCTCAAAGCCCCGTCCAGCCTGGCCTTGAACACCTCCAGGGATGGGGCAGCCACAGCTTCTCTGGGCAACCTGTTCCAGTGTCTCGGCACCCTGACAGTAAGGAATGTCTTCCTATTGTCTAGTCTAAATCTACCCCCATTCAGTTTAAAACCGTTACCCCTCATCCTATCTCTACACTCCCTGATAAAGAGTCCCTCCCCATCTCTCCTGTAGCTCCCTTTAGGTACTGGAAGGGGCTATAAGGTCTCCCTGGAGCCTTCTTTTCTCCAGGCTGAACAACCCCAACTCTCTCAGCCTGTCTTCATAGGAGAGATGCTCGAGCCCTCTGAGTATCTTCGAGGCCTCCTCCGGACTCACTCCAACAGGTCCATGTCCTTCTTACGTTGGTGGCCCCAGAGCTGGACGCAGTACTCCAGGTGGGGTCTCACCAGAGTGGAGTAGAGGGGGAAAACAATTGAGAGGATTTTGTTGACTGCATCGTGTTGGCTGCAGTTTGTGTTTCCGCTCGGTTGTCTTAGGGATCGGTGTGACTGTGCAAAGAGAAGGGGCCAAGGCTTATACTTGATGGTGTTTGGGGACAGTAAGCTGAGATTAGGAGTCTCTGCTTGATATTTTATATATTATTAATACCTACAGCCTACAAAAGTCTCCTCTTGAATAGAGGTTGATGGAGTGGAGCAGCTTTGTTATTGTATGGGGAAATATTAGGGCTCACGCAGCCAATGGGCCAGTGGGATGACATGGAGGAAGGGGAGCAGCACCTCTGCTCACCCTTACATCGGTTTGGAAAAACCTCCTAGATTTCCCCCTAAAAAATGAGGTGTTGAGCCCCTTTCCTGCAGCATTAGTGTTGCTGGGGCCGGGCAGTGGTCAGAGCCCTTCCTCGAAGGCAGAGCCTGGAGGAGTCGTGTCGAGGCAGGGCTCGTTCCAAACCCCGCTGACCGGCAGAGTAAACCGTGTTCGCTTCGTTTGTAATTGAAAACATAATAGTCGCCACAGTGTATTTTTCACACAATCCATTTGCCCTGAGTATTGCAGAGTTCACAGGCGCTTTTTAAATTTTTTATTTTTTTTTTTCCTCCCTCTATTCAGCCTAAGTCATCCTAGGTCAGACTTGTCATACCTGTGAGATCTTCCGAAGCACTTGGATGTATAGAGGTGCCTCAAAAGATGCTGACACATTGGGGTTTTCATGGTTTAGTGCATTTTAGTCCTTGCTCTAGACAATGTGAAATTATGGCTTTGTTTCCCTCATGTTTGACTGGAGCTGGCTCTGGGTTCTCGTTGTTAATGTCTTTTATGTTCACCCTCTCCAACTTTTTCTGGTTGGCCAGACTGTCTTAAATCTGTTTTACCCCACAAATGCAGAATTTTGTATGCATCTAGGTATCATGGCTTGCATAAGACATTTTGTTCTTATTAATGCATTTTTTAGGTATTAAAAATATATGTGCACTTTAATATAAAGCTCTTTTAATACGTCAGCTCATGCCAAACTCCCAGGAGGAACAACTTAACGCCCTTCTTGGAATTCCCTTCACCTCTTTCTTTCTTTGTACGTGGTGTTTACCTCTGGAAATAGGTAACAGGTACCCTCCAAAAGAGCAGTATTTCTCCCAACAAAACCAATGGCAGCATTCCCATTCATCTGGAGCTCTTGGAGCGCGGGGCAGGCACGTTGTGCTCCAGCCGCATGAGGAAGCCTTTCTACCGAGGTTTCGAATCCAGAGGCATTTGCGGTCCGTGAGAATAATTTGACATTTAGTTTAAAGTATCTGTGACCAAGAGCTTTTCTATAATCTTCCCCCAGGATGGTTGGGTCATTAAGCATACACCAGGTTGCACAGGGCTGTATTTACTGCAAAGGATGGGTACCTCTCTGGATGATGGGTTTGGGCAGCAGATAGAGATACCTGTCATTCCTGCTGCATTTTAGAGGTTCCTTTTAGAGGAAGGATTCTCAAATCCTTCTCAAAACTTGAGGTCATCAATGTCACAAGGTTGTCCGCATAGAAAATGAATATTCTTGGCTTTCTTCTTGTTTACTATTGTGGTAGCAGGCATGAGAAGGCATTTTGCCTAGCGTTCCTGAATAACCAGTTCTTCTTAAAAAAAAAAAAAAACAAACAAAAAACCCCAAAAGTAAGAACCCAGAAAATATTATCTAGGTCAAAATGAACCTGTGTCTGCTCACTAGGAAGTCTCCTGGACTCTGTAGTAGCTGGTGGACCTAAAAATGGTGAGGTTTATGTTGAAGTTCGTATAATTTGGCTGAAGTATAACTAATAATAATAAAGTGGACCGAAATGTCAGCCTCTTGATAGGAAGGACACTAGACAGGTTGATGTACGTAGGCACAAAGGTTAGTGTGAGTTATGTGGAAGAACCTACAGCACATAGAAAATGAACTAATATCTTGGGTTTTGTGGAAATTAACCCGTTTTGTCCTAGAACTTTTCCAAGCAGGTCAAATCAGAGAAATGCAATATATGCTGATCCTTGTTTATAGATTCTTTAGGGGTCTAAAGCAGGTACCTGTTCTACAGTAAAGTCTAGGGTTTGTTTGTGTGTTTAGAGAACTGTCTATCCTTATGCGTCTCTGTAGCTGGGAGTAGTGGAACTGTAATAGAGTTGAATGGGAATGTGTTTTGCAAACACAGATAATTAGATGTGTTGCCAAAATACAGGCAGATGCACAGAGCAGTCTTCTGGACTGCTGGAACCAAAGTGAAGAACAATTAAGGCTGAGCAGGTAATAAAACGCGGAGTTGAAGGTACTCGGTATTTCTGATGATAGCCTAGTCTACTCTTGTGACTATATGGACAACAAGTATCCAGATTCAGTCAGAAATCATTGGGAAGGAGGTACATCACTGACGCTTTCGAGACCTTTGAAAATCCGAACATAATGGGTTTGGCTGCCGCTGGGCTGTGGATCAGGTCCCTTGAGATTATTTTTTTTGTTGACCGAGTTCCTACCCCTCCTTCCCCCACCTATTTTGGTGGTGCTGGTGCAGAATCGGGCCCTATTGTGATTGTCAGCATATGCCTGATATGATGGAAATACAGAAATACTTCTAATCTTTGTGTTATTAAATTTTATCTATGTGTATATGTATATACACATATATAATGTCAAGTAACTTCAAGAGTTGTTCACTCCCGCAGCAGCTGCCAAGGCTGATCTGCAGTGCTGCATTTCGTCTCTAAAAGTTGTGAAGCCCACTTTTAAAGCCCAAATAAAAGCCTGCTGTAGGCTAATCTAGTTTTTGTGCCTTTTAAAACGTGTACAAATGTTGTAAACCAAATAAGGTTTATATGTACCCAAGATCAGCTGTTAAGTACTTCAAATAGAAAGCCCGCCACTTGTAGGTACCCAAATATTTACGGAGTGTGTCTTGAATGAGGAGTTAGATGCCCTGCTCAGTCCTGCCAAATTATTTTATGATCTTTTTCACTTATTAAGATAGATGTCTAATCTACTGAAACCTTTAAAACACGCCCAGGGCCTGGACATTGGCAGCCAAAAGCCAAAGCGCTTGTTAGAAATTACCATTGCTTTGTTGAGATAGCCAGCAACATCCCACTGACCTGCAGGGTTGAAAGAAGAAAGATTTAGTGGAAAAAAACCCAACCTCCATCAAAACCAAACATTAAAAAGAAAAAAAAAAAAAAACGGAGATGGTGTTTAATTTAGTGCAAAGGTGAAGGTTGGGCTGAGAAGATGAGAGCTGCATGGGGGGGGTCACTGCAGAAACACCTCTTTCCCCACCACCACCC
>VYZM01010093.1:398591-410241 GCA_013398915.1 Dromas ardeola | reverse complement strand
AAATGCGCACAAGCGTTAGCTTTTCAAAGACTCGGAGATTCAAAGTGCTGTACCCAACACAGAACCCTTTTTTTCGCCCGCCTTTGATTTTATGCACATTTCAAGCTGGTCGGAGAGGGTTTTGCAAGGGTTTTTGTTTAGGCTTGGTGGTGGGGTTTTAGCTTTCATGCTGCCAGCCTTCCCAGGATTATTGCCTATTAATTGCCTCTTAATAAAGATGCTAACCAAGGAAAGGAATATTTTTACCTTGGTGCTAGATTTCCAAACTTGATTGGCTTTATTAAATAGAAAGACAAATAAATTTAAACCCTGCGCTGAGATATCTTAGCGTAGGACACCGGCGGTTAGAGGTCACCGAGTCACTTGGACTTCCTCCCAACAAAAGCAACGTCATTTTTCAGTGTCCAGCCCCACGGTGTCCTGCTGTGCCTCGCACAATTCCTTAGTGTCCACACCTGCTCCGTGCTGCTCTGAGAGCGGGGCCGAGCCTGTTTGGATGGGGCAGGATCAGTCCCCAAGAGCTTTCTGTTACGTGCGTGGTTTGGAGCCCTGTTTGATCCCCTACAGCATAGTGTAGATAAAGGCATGTGGTTGGGATTTCCTTGTTCTGCTATGAAAGCAAAAAATCCCCTTTATATGAGGAAAAAAACCCCACCCTTTCCCTCACCTTGTGGAGGATATTACAATTCATAAGATAATCTCGGCTCCATTTACCTTTTTTGCATTGGAATAAGCAAATCCCTTTGTTCTGTGCTTTAGTTTCCTCTGTCTGTGAGCTGGGGATAACAGCATTTCTCTGGTTGCAGAGTCCTGTACGGATGTGCCGGGGTTGCCTCCATGCCGTAGGGTATGGTCCACAGGTTCCTGTGTAATTTCTCAGCATGGAGATACCAGCGTTAAGGAGGATGTGAGGTCCTTCTATGGTGTTACTTAAGATTTTGCACTAGATCTGTACACGTAGGTGAGGCATAGCCACAGACAGAATGGTCAAATATCTCCATTTTTGGAGAAGAGTGACCATCCCCAAAATCAGTGTGATCTTTTGCCTGCCATGTACGTCTGTCAGCCACTTCAATGCAAGTGACTACTCGTTGCTGTTTTCTGAAATACACTTCTTCTATTCTCAATAGTTTTGTACTACCGTGGGTAGGGATGGGATGTGGTGGAGGGCAAGAACTTAGCACCTGTATGGGGTTCAGCTGTTGCATTTGGAGATGCAAATCACTGCACAGTCTGAATTTCCTATTAAAATGCTGAATCGCAGAGGTAGACTGGGGCAGAAGAGGTGATGAGGCCAGAGGCACCATCTTCATGGTACAACCCTACGCCGCTTGCCTTCCATTTCCAAGGGTGTGTGGGCTGTAGCCCCACTTCTGGATACCTTTGCCTCCGGCAGATCTCCTAGCGTGAATAATGTCTCTGTGGTGTTTTGCTGAGGGATCCCAAAGGTATCTCCCTCCGCATTTAATTTTCTTCTTCCAGACTTCCCTCTGTAGTGTTTTTCTGCAAAATCCATTCTCTGGCTGCCTTTTGGCACCGCTACAGGCTTCTCTGTGCTGGAACCCCCTTGCCAAAAAAATTGTGGGTGGTGACCTAGTCACTTAGACAACCCGTCCTCCAAGAAATAACCTGGTGGAAGAAGAACCATCTTGAGCGTGATTTACCATTCGCCATGGGCTGGGGTCTTCTCTTCCTTGAGTAATTACAGCTGAAAGAGCAGCCTCTCACCCAGCCCTCGAAATCAAAGGCGTGTTATGTCTTCTAAGTAATATCCGTTCAGCTATGGAGAGTATGTTTATGTTTCTCATGTTAAAAAAAAAAAAAAGAAGGGGGGGGGGGGGGGGGAGAAGGGGTGCAAAGAAAATTCCAGAAATGTAATTCAATCAGGCGTGGTCAAAAGCAAGGTCTGAAAGAAAGCCCTTGGGTCAATTTNGGTCGGGGAGGGAAAGAGGGAATCTGAGGTTACTGTTTTGCTGGAAAAATGTCAAGACTTGATTGGCAATATCCCGCTAAACCACAAGTTTGTAGGAGAGAAAACAAAACCATTGGATTTTCTAAACTCTGCCTATGCGCGCTTTAAGAAAATGTATACCATATAGGTCAGTTATGCTCTTATTATAGCTGTGGCGAGCGTACATATAATTGAAACGCGGAAATACTACCCCATGCTGTTCAATGAATGAAGGGAAAACAAATCTTTATTATTCCTGGGTTCACATAATGTATAGGAACACTATTGTCTTTCTCTTTTTTTATTTTTTTTACTTTTAAGCCAGTTTTAGCTTTCAGATGTATTTTATTGTCTGTGGGAACATGTGTTTTACAGACCTGTCATGTGAAAGCTATTAACAGGAGGAACTGGAGAAATAACAATAAGCCACGTAACCGTGGCATGTCTACTCCCCGAGTTCAACTGTTACGCCGCTGCTTCAAGTGCATGTGAAATTGGATCGCGCCGAGCGACGTTAGCTCTTCTCCTGCAATTTTTCATTGGGAAACTTAAGGAGTTTTTTTTTTTTTTTAAGTGGCCTATTAATACCGGGTTGCTGGCATCAGAGGTGTGTTTTGGGGCCAAAGCTGGCTAGGCATCAAAATGGTTAAATAGCGGAATGAAGATCGACTGGATTCACACGAGATGTCTGATTTTTATTTCCCAAATCTGAGCTGGGCAGGCAGTTCTGAAACCTTTCCTCGCCGCTTCACACGTGCAGTGGAAACCATCCTGCCTTGCCAAGCACCGTGGGGCCCAGCGCTTGCAAATAACGCAGTTCAGGAGTTTTTTTAGAGAGGATCTGAAAGGGGTCCTGAGCGGTGGCCCTGGCCACCCTTGGGTACCTGAGAGGCTTCAGGTCTGTGTGTGGTTGTCCCTGCTGACAGATGATGGAGATTTTCCTATTTCTTAACACTAACAAAACCCCCTAATAGTCCTGGATTAGGCAAACCTATTAACATATAGGAAGAGGAGCCAAAATGGATTGCGCAAAGTGAAATAGAGAAAGGGGTTCACGTGGAGATGGGGCACATAATTTTGATGACACTTTTTAACTCCCTGGGTGGTACCTTTGCTAATCGTCTCTAGCAGATTGTGATGTCCATGTACCATGGACAAATTTTGATCAAACCCAGCAGCACTTTATTTTTTTTATTTTATTTTTATAATTTTAGAAGGAAAAACCTTCTGATGTCTTAGAGTTCTCGCTGCGCAAACAAACCCACAGATACTTAAGCAAGTTAGTGGTCAACAAATATTCCTTTGTGCTTTCTGTAGGATCTGGGTGCGAGATCTGTTGTCTTGGCCCAAGGACAGCTTGAACCGCTGCGCGTTTGTTTTCCCCTTACCTGGGTTTCGCTCTGCAAGTGGGAGGAGGGTTTCCTGTACCTTGTGGTTTGTGATTTACTCTGAACACGGGTTTCAGGGAATTTGGGGCCTGTTTTGGTGGGGATGTGCTGCTCTTCTGTGTGATGGGCTTGATAGCAAAACCAGTTGGGGAAACTGAGGCAAAGGAAAGGAGGGTGCCCTGCCTAAGGTAATGTCGTGGCTGGGAAATACCCCAGGTCTCTCCTTCCAGGTGTGAGGAAACGCTGTAATTCTCTGAAATACTTAGAAGAATATGGAGTTACAGACATGCAGCACTTTCTAGGTGTCCCCTCCATAGTGTGTGTCCTAACCCATCACCCTGTGGTTTGGAGCACGTCTGTTCCATGCCTGGTGCAAAGGTCCAGCCGAGCTGTGCAGACACGGATCTCCTACAGAGAAGGGTCACAAACAGCGTTTAAAAACAGATCCGACATGGCTTTAAGGCTATTGAAGGTGACCAGGCTCTGATGGGAGTTCAGCAGCTCTTGTGGATGGGCTGGTCGGGTGTGTGCTCAGCTTCCTCTTGCATGGATGGGTCAAGGATGAGTGTCCCCCAGCTGCTCAAAGCACGTAGTCTTATGGCATTAGTAGGTACAAACGTCCACATACCCTGTAAATACAGAGAGGAGGGAACTGAGGAAGGCTTCAGAGGCTTAAAAGTAGCAGGGATGGAGTGGAGCTAGGCTGACCAGGTAGGAGAAGCTGTGCTGATACTCGATCCTCCAGTGTTTGTTTGCACAGCTCCGGGCTGCCCGGCCGCGGGGCACTCGGCAGAGCTTCGGGCCCTCCCCGGAGAAAAGTGCCAGATTCATTTTCATGGCTTTTTGCAGAGGGATTGCTTTAGGGGTCCGTTCCTGTAAGTTAATATTTGCAATGCACAAGGCTTAACTGAAACCAGGCAGTGCAGACATCTGATAACCATAACAGAGGAGATGCTTTTTTTTTTTTCTTTTCCCCCGCGAGAGCGACTTGGAAAAACAAATCCCAATGCTATTCCCTTTGGAAAAATAGCAATATGAAAAGAAAAGCATTCAGGAACAGTGCTGCGTGGTTGGCGAGGGGGTTTCTAGTTGTGTCTCCTTTCTTTTGGTGTGTTATTTGTATTTGCCTGTATTGCTGATGGATTTGGTTATTGTCTCCCCTTCTTTCTAGCCGGGTTGCCTTTCCTTATCATTGAAACGAGCACAATCCAGCCCTACCAGCGGGGCTTCTACTGTGACGACGACAGCATCAGGTACCCGCTGAAGACGATGGAGACGATCAACGACGCAGTGCTGTGTGCTGCGGGCATCCTCATCGCCATCCTCGCTGTAAGTACCACCTCTGAAACCTTTTCTCCTGTCCCTTGGGCATCCCCAATGGCTTTTTGTCACCTCTTTAGCTGACAGCACCAATATCCCATGGGCGTTGGGGGTTTAACGCTGTCTGGCTGGTATGTCCATGCTATCTACCAAGGTGCACATCTCCTGCGATTATCTGACTTCCGTGTGAGCGTGGAGCAGTAAACATTTGCAAATGAAAGCTTGTAATGAGAGGAATGAGATTACTCTTGAAGACTGTAAACAGGCCCAAAGCTGTTTGGGCAAGTCTGTGAGCTCCACAAGAGCTTTTTCACCCTCTGGTGTGAGTTCAGAGTAGAAGCAAAAAGACTTGAGTGTCAATAAGGACTTGGCATGGTTTGTCCCTATTCAAATAACTCTTGGTATTTGCCTATTTTATAAGGGTTTTTTTTAAAAAAAGATACATCTTTTCAGCTAACCACTGCCTGGAAAAGTTTCACAGGTTAGTATTAGATTTTAAAGAGATTGTATATTGCAGCCATATTAAAAAGACAATTAAAACCTTCCACGGGGAGCGTATTCCCAGAGTTCTCACTGTAAAAAGTAGCTAATGCACCACCTTCCCAATGCCGCCCCGTGTCTCTTTTCCTGCCAGCTTTCCTAGAGCTGTTCTAAGAAACGATTGCATGGTGAGAGCTTTCTATGTCAGCCAAAAAGCTGAATCCAGCCCATGGAACTGAACCTCCTTATGCCAGCACGTATCTGGTGCTGGGGCAGAAGGCAAGAGCTTCTCCTGGCTGTTGGTTACACGCTCCCAGCTGAAGGTGAAATTCCCCTATGAAAAGTACCTAGTTCTTCCTTCTCACCTGCTGCCAGCACAGCTCAGGTGCTTTCCCAGAGGTTCTGCCCTCCTCTTGGTCCTTCAGCTGGGAGGGATGGAGATGGAGAGGTCAGGAGCGCTTGTTCCCCTCTTGGCTTTCATCTTTCCTCAAAGGAGCAGTGTCACGGGCAATGGGTATTTTAGCATGGCACAGTGGCTGCTTTGGTTATCCCCCAGCCTTGCTGCTTCCTGCTGTGAATATCTCCATCGTTTCCTGACCACATATACTCGCTTTAGCAAAGTAGGTCCCCAAAACTGCCTTGCTTCTCTCCCCCCTCCCTCCTCAAAACAAGACTGAAAGGTGCCAGACCCCCAATTCTATAAACACGGCAGAATTTTTGCCCTGCAGGTGAATAACCCCTGAGTGTGGAAAAGCCATAAAAATGAAATGAAAAAGCCTCTCATTTTCGCATTACTGCCTGAGCTATCAGCACGCCGGCTCCATGCAGAGTGGGCTTCTGATCAGTAATGAGGCGGTGGCAAATACAGGAGTTGGAACAGAAACTGGAAACATAATCAGCTGCCTATGTGATCCATCAGCTCTCTACCACGAAATAGCAGGTCAATTAAAAGAGAAAGAAAATCCCCAAAGAATTAGACGTTTCTGCCCAGGTTTCGCTGTGCCCACAACAAATGTAACTTAATAAGGTAAATTCAAAAGCTGGGTTATTTGCTGTCGAGTGAAACAAATGGCTAACGAGGAATTGAAGCAACAGATTTCTTTGCTATGGCAGCATGCATGGAAAATTCAAGTCAGCCTGACCTCTTTTTTTTTTTTTTTTTCAGATGTAACCCAGATACCAGAATTACTGTAGCATAATAGGAATTCCTTCCAAATCCACAAAGCACTGACTCCTCTCCTTTCGCTCCCAAGGTTTGCCTTCAGAAGGCAGGATGGCGGTTATGAGGACATCCAGGGAGCTGGTGTTTTGGATGGCGTGGCCAAAATTTCACGCCCTTGCTTTACTTGGTGTCATGGGCAATCTAGCTCAGGGAAAAAGGTCCAGGTCATGTTTTAAATGGCGTGAGGACACCCAGAGTGCTTGTTAAGTAAACACCAGAGGCGAAGACCTTTGCTTCGATCAGGATGTGAGAGGATATGCATTTGGCTTTAATGACTATATATTTATGGGCTTCAGGCAAATTTCTGTGCAGATGACCCTGGAGAGGTTCGTGCCCTTGGGCTGTGCGCTCTGGCATCTCTCCTGACTGCTCTTCCTGCTGGAAGATGGTTAATTTGATCATCTGGGGCACAGAAGCATGTTGATGATCCCCAGGATGGACAGAGGAAGGTGACACTTTCCTCTTCCTGAGCCTCGTATGGGTACTGCTGCTGTGGTGCCCCATTTCCCCACACCCAACAGGTCTTGAAAGCCTATGAAAAATACCTAAGAAAATTAATTTCCTAGATGAGCTGAGTTACGTGGCCGGATTAGCTGGTTGGCTTACAGTTGGAGGTGATGTGCTTCAATGTGATTAGACACAGAGAACGTTACACAAGAGACGTAAGTGATTAGAAAAGCTCTAAAAGTAATTACAGGCCAATTGGATTGCTGGTGATACCTTATGATAAAGATAAAATGGGCAGGACAACCAAACGTCTGCGAAAAGCGTTAACAAACAGAAAAATTTGATATTGGCTTCTCTCTAGTGACCGTCTTTCGTAAATATGTGTGACAGTCCCCCAGGAGCTGTGCCCATCCTGTAGGTATGGCATGTGTCCCACATGGATGGCTCACCAGAAGTGCAAGGCATAAGAAGAGCTCAATATCTTTAAAGACTTGCTGGTTTTTTCAGGATGTCCTTTCAGTTTGTGCACATCTGTGCTGCATTAGTTTTTCACCGTCCTGCTTTATCTGGGACAGCGCTGCCAAAAAAACAAGTTTACCCAATTTTTAGCTTCTCATTAAGGTTGAGCCATGGCTTTAACTAAGCGGGGAGGGTTCATGGCTGCCCAGCAGCGTGTTAGTGAGGGAATGAAGTCTCCAATTTACAATCTGCTACATGCGTGCAATTACCCAGACCACCAACGGTGAGAGAAAAATATTAATCCCCAGACTTTTGTTGGTCCCTGTTTAAAATGGTCGCATGCCTTTCCCAGGCCAAAAGCCTCGGGTTTACGTGGATTTGTTTGTGAGTTTGGAGTAAGGGCACATCCGCCAGTATCAGATGTCATCCTTAATTCAGCCTGTCTCCCCTCTGCAAAAACCATGAGTTTTGAGCCTTGTGACACCACTTCTTACAAATTTAGGCTTTCGGAGTTGCAGGTGGTGGCTTTGCCCTCGTGCAGGAGCACCCGTGTCCATCTGGGACACCCTGGAGTTGCCTCCTACCAGAGGAGCAAGAGATGCTCCAACCTCCCTCTGCTGTTCACATGCCAGTAGATTTCCTGGCTGCCAGCTTGTGCTGGAAGGTGGTCCAGAACGGAGATAAACCATAGTCTTTGGAGTTAAAGAGGATTAAAGTGATGCTGGAGCCGGTTAGCTGCAGTCCCCAGACAACTCTTGGTCACGACCAGACTTCCAAGAGTAAATCTCGGCAGTGACATGTGAACCCTGAGTGACGGTGCCACCACCCAAAGTATTTCTGTGCATGATAGCAGAGCGCTTGGCCTTTATTTTTTATTATTATAGTTGTATCTCTCTTTGATAAAGCCTGCTTAGCTGCAATTTCAGCTGCCTTGGGTCAACCTCTGTTTTTTCAAGCCACAGTACGAGAGAGTTCAAACAATGATACAGCTTCATCTCCTCTTAGTCTAATTGCCATACTTTTCCACTTTATTAGTTTCCAAAGGTTGTGCCAAGCTTTTAAAAAAGGTAGGCAGGGGAGCCTTGTCTCCTGCATGCCGCTGGCAGGCTGCCACGCCGGGAGGAATATTGCTGGCTGCTCCAGAAAGGGATTAACATGAAGGCATTTTTCCTGACAGTTAATTTTACATATCACAGCCTTTGTGACTAAAGAGGGGCAGGGGCGAGGGGGCGGCGGAAAAGTAAAAAAAAAAAAAAAGCCTCGATTTATTACTCAGGTATAAAAACATTGAGAGTAATGAATAAAATCCTAAAGCTGTAAATCTGGAGCTCAAAACCTAGGTGTGTAACGTGACGGAGAACAATTTAAGCCTTTGCCTCTTTGGGAGAGGTGAGACATTTGGACTTCATTTCACAGCCCGATTTTCATTAACCCGCCTTTTAAGAGTGGGGATTATGAGAAGCCGGGTTCTCTGCTCCCTGATGGTGATTTATGGCGATATTGTCAAACCCCAGCACCCCCGGCACAAGAAATACATAACTTGCTGCCACGCAATGGCAAGACCCCTTGAAATGCTCAGAAATAGCTGGTGTTTACAAAGGCTTTGAGCGGCTTGAATCGGGCATGATGGTGGCAAATTTTGGGCCAGAATCTGGAAAGTTTGGGGCTTTCTGAGTGTTCCTCTGTGTTCATGTGGTTTTTTTAGAGAGGAAGATAAGCAGGCTGTTCATTTGTTTTCCTCCAAAGTCAGTTTGATAAGAGGGTACTGGATCTGGCCTCTCCTTCCCAAACACACGCTAATTCTTTATCTGTTTTATGTTAATTTATTTTTTTTCCCCACTACGCTGGTATAGATCCGGGGCACTATTTCACTTCTGTAAAGATATGTCAACGTGCTAAATTTTTCAAGGCCAGGCTTGATGAGGCTCTGAGCAACCTGATCTAATTGAAGATGTCCCTGCTTACTGCAGGGGGGTTGGACTGGATGACCTTTAACGGTCCCTTCCAACCCAACACATTCTATGATTCTAAACCAAAATATAGCTTTTTTTTTCTTTCTTCCTGTTAATGGAATTTTTCCATAAGCAACACTTTGAGCACTGCAGTCTCTTCCTGAGAGGGAGGAGGAGGAGGATGGAGAGATGCTGGGCTGTGGGCTCTCCTTCCATCGCTGTGGAAGCAGATTCCTGGGTTGAGATGCTCGGAGCAAAAGACCTGTCTCAACCCTGCACTTGCCACCCATCGCTGGTCTTGCACAGTGTCTTTCCTACTCTCTAACTTCTCTGTTGCGTTTCCCCCACAGATCATCACGGGAGAGCTCTACCGCATCCACTACCTGAAGGAGAAGTCGCACTCCTTTATCCAGAACCCTTACGTGGCTGCTCTCTACAAGCAGGTGGGCTGCTTTGTTTTCGGCTGCGCCATCAGCCAGTCCTTCACAGACATTGCCAAAGTGTCCGTCGGGCGGTTGCGGCCGCATTTCCTGGAAGTTTGCGATTTGGATTTCTCCACCATCAACTGCGGGAAGGGAGTTTACATCCAAAACTACACCTGCAGGGGAAGCGACAGCAAGGTGCAGGAAGCCAGGTGAGAGCCCGTGGTGTCAAAGTGATGGCTTGCCGCCACCAAAACGGTGTCTCGTGCTAAATATGTCTTGGGGTTTCTCTGCCAGCAATAGATGATTCAAACGCCGCTTTCTCTGTCACTCCGTCTGCCAGCGACGGGCAGTTTCCCTTGGGAATTGCGGGACTTGGCTGAATAAGATTTCTTTTCCTTTCTCTTTACTCCTACACTATTGTTTCCCTGTATGGTTGCTCAATGTGGGAATTCACCCTAAAGCTGAGCTCATGGTGAGCGGCTCGGGCCGTCCCGTGCGGTGGAGCAGAGGGCTTCTCCTCCAAGGAGGCTCCATGCAGGCAGGGCTCCCAGTGCCGCCTCTTTGAGCTCCATCAAACCCATCAGATGCTCGATTTTTGACGTTTCCAAGGGCGCATTTCACACGCTGCAATTAAGCAACCGGAGAAGTCGCTTGCTGCTTATTTCTTTCCGGTTTCCTGGTTATTTGAGGCGAGACGATGAGTTATCGGGCTATCCTGGAAATAACTGCTGTCCCACGAGTAGACCAGGAAGGGACGAACAATGCGAGCATCCTGCCCATCCGTTCGCTTTCTGCCTCGTGGGCGAGCGAGGCGGATAACGGGGGTTTTATAACACGGAAGATTGGGGCTTGTGGGTCCCTCTGCTTTGGCACCCTCTCAGTAGCCACAGGCGAGTCACCGTATTATGTGTAAAATTATAGTACTGAACATTATAGTGGCTGGTTCTTAGCACCTGCTTTGTTTTGCAGGAAATCCTTCTTCTCCGGGCACGCGTCCTTCTCCCTCTACACTATGCTGTATTTGGTGGTAAGTAACCTTGGCCTTGCTTGAGATGGAGCTCATTTATCCCCTGTGCCCTTTTCCCAAGGCACTCGTCCGCATTCGGTAGCAATAACGGCACGATGAGTATCAGAAATAGAGGGTTGGTTGAAAAAAGAGACCCTGAACAAGTTGATGGTGGAAAGATCCACTCTCAGCCCCTGCGGTGTTACTTGGGATGGAGACTCCTGGGGTGATAGCTGAGCTGTGCCGCTTTGGGATATAGCCAAGGCTGCGATTAAATCTGAATCCTGCTAAACCTGGGGAGGACCTGTGCAATTTGGTTTGCCCCACGTTGTGGTTTCCACTGGGGAGAGTTTGGGGGGGGATCCAAAATATTGCGTGGATGGAGAGGGAAGACGTGCCGTCGTGGCTCTGTCGAGGGGTGAAGGCTGGTTCCCAAATGTGCCAGCAGAGCAGGTGGAGCAGCCTCTGCCCGCCGGGATCCGGAGCGGAGGGCTGGGACTTGTTTTTCTTTTGTCGGTGAGAAATGGCTCTACCCTTCCTGCGCCGGGGCTGGGGCCGGGGCGGCTGCCAAGGTGCTTCCTGCCAGGGGCTGGACCCGCACCCAGCCTTTTGGGGAGGATCTGGATAGTGATTTGTGTTTGAGGGTTGGTTTTTTGAAATTATTAACTTTAAAAAATAAATCAGGAGAAAGGTTTCTGATTCCTTTCAAGATTTGTGCCCCCCCATCTCCTGTAAGCTCAGACTAGCAAGCAAATAGACAGCCTGGCACTAATTGAAACATTAAGCACGAGCTTTTATTTATCTATGAGCAGTGTTTCCCCCCCATCCCTTTACCCTCTGAAAAGAGAAGTTACTGCTGCTCCCTCCTGCCTTTTCATCCCTGGATTCCCCCTCCCTGTGAGCAGTTTCTGTAATTTAATTACTAAGCTTTCCAGGCTGTTGGGGGCAGCATATTAAATTCTTTTCTTGTTTTCCCTCCAACCCCCCCCCCCCCCCTTTC
>VYZM01010093.1:360567-389732 GCA_013398915.1 Dromas ardeola | reverse complement strand
TTTTTTCTTTTCTTTTTTTTTTTTTTTTAATGACTGATCTAAAAGTAAAGCAGCCCTGGAGGCAAGGAATTAAGTTCGCTAATGTTATATTTTGCAAGGAGAAAAAATAGGTTAGTTATGTACTTTCCACTCATTGATAATATTCCAAAGCCAAGACAAAAATGTCATTGTCGGGAAGTTGGGTTTTTTTTATGAAGTATTATTAACTCCCTGAGCAGTAGCTGTTGGGTTTTGCTCTTGCCTGATGCCAATGTCCCATGTGGGGCCGGCAGATTTAGAGAGGGGAAACTTAGGGAAGTGTGTGTGCTGCTGTAACGCCTGCAGCAACAGCGTTACAGGTCCCGTGTCCTTCGTACCGATATTGTCAGGGCTTTTTTTCCAAATCCTTGAAAAGACCCTGGGCGATGTGGGGAGCAACGGAGGAGCTTGTCGCAGTCCAGGTGCCGGAATTTGTATCGTGTGGGTTTGTCGGGACACCCAAGTGCGCATCGCCAGGCAGTTTGACCAGGGGGTATTTACCTCTCCATGTGCCTTTCTGCTTGAGAGGTGGGATAACAGCAATACGTAGGGGGAGCAGCGACCAAGCGATCCATCCCTGGATCCCAGCAGCGGCTTCGGAAAGACAATAGCTCTCCGGATGCTCGGGATGGGTGTCCGGATGCTTCCCGGCTGGGACAAGCAGGCAGGGCTGGCCGTCCCCTCCTGGCCCTCCGGCAGCTGGGAGCTGTACTGGGAAGGGGAGGCTGCGGCGGTGCTGGGCTGGTTTTCCTGTGGCGAGGTAAACCGACATAGGAAGCAGCTGCCTGGAATTTCACAGGCAGGCTCGGGTTCGTCTGCGAGCCCAGGGCAACCTGCGCTGCTCTTCCCAGCCGGCTCGTGGAGGGGGCTCCAAACCCTTTGCAGACATGGCTTGGCGGCTGGGGACATCTCAGGCAGCAGCGTAGGACTTGGGCAGGGTTTAAACCCAATCCTTGTCCCGTTTCATCAGCTTGTGAAGAACTAGCAATATGTTGTTCTCCCAAACCCGGCTTTGCTGGCGCGAGCCCTTGCCCAGGAGGGGCCGGCAGACTTTCCTCCCTTTTGGGAGGTGGCAGCAAGGGACATGGGGAAGAGTTGCCCTGAGACTCCCTGGAGTAAATCTAGAGTTTAGCAGCTTTTTGCTAAAATTACTGGTACATCAGAGCAGTTACTGGTATGTCCTATGTCTGGGATCCAGCTCTCGTCCTCGGGATGCGGTGAAGCAGAAGGAGGGACCTGAAGGCTCATCACCCCCAACCCACCCTGGGTGCTCCCAGACACCCCTTCACCCAGAAAAACTTCAAGAGCCCGCTCTGATGATAGTCAAAGCCTGTTAAAACACCATAGCTATCAGGCTGTAATTTTCAGTAGAAACCAATTGTGGGTCTCATCTCCGAGGGCTGCCAGAGTTTAAATCCAGGTTGTGCTGCAGCAGACACGTTTGTCCTTCAGTGCCCGAAATAACAAGCAGAAGACATTAGTGTCAAGCGCTTCCAGCTGATGAAACATTCAGACTTGGATCCAGGGTGAAATACGATGAGGATTTCTTAAATGGAAATAGTTTTTATGCGCATTGTAGGCAGCCTGCTATGTGTCCTGTAGTTCATGCCTCATCTGAGGGAGAGAGAAAAGGGGAGACGTTGGAAGAACATGCTCCTGGTCTTGCTCTGGGTAGCTTAGATGAGTTGTTATAACATCTCTGCGATTAAGGATTTCTTCAATGTAATGAAAAGGAGTAGGAATTGTTAAGTGGCAGTATAAGATATTGGCTTACTTCGTATAATACGCGCTCAGTCTTCTGCTGTCAGGTTTTCTTTATGGGTGGAGAGCACCTTCTACAGGAAATGGAGCTAATCCAAGTGAAAAACTTTGCACGTTTATTAGTCCTTTTTTGTGTTAAACAGTTCAAGCATTAGAAGGATTTAACACACTGTTTTAACCCCCAAAGATCACGTTTCATGATTCCTATAAGTGTTTATATAACCTCCAGCCACGTTAAAGTGAAATACAGTTTAAGGAGAAATGAAACCTCTTACCCAGTCTCTGAATTAAACCCTGAAAAGCAGCGAGCGGCGCAGTAAAAGCTAAAATACCCAGGATGACACTCCACCGTAACTCATTCCTGTCCAAAATAGGGACCAGACTTGGTGTAATCCCCATGTGCTTCTTGCACTCGGCAGCCTCCTCCCATAAATTGATTTGTCACGGCTATCTTGGTGCAGAAATTGGACATCTTTTTGATTGAATCCAGCTCTGCGAGGTGGGCAAGCGAGCGAGATGGCATCAGAAACGCACCGAACCGGGGGTTTTACAGTTATTAAGGACCCAAAAGAAAACCATTGCCAGAGCAGTTCAACGTGCTTTCACACTGCGATGCTGCAACAAGAGGCCAGACTCCAGCTTGGGATCCTCGGCGGGTTCAGCTGGATCCTGTTATTTAACCAAATGCTGCCACTTGGATGCCCCGTAAACAACTTTATCAGCTCTGTTATACAACTAGGCGGCCAGACAGCAACACGTACGCTGAAAAAAGAGCTGGGTTATATGTCAGCTCCTTCCCTGCTTTTCCACGAAGCAATAAAAGCTGAGCAACAACAGCTCAGCTTCCTGCATCCCCAGTTGTAATTGTAGGAGTAAACTGCGGCGGACAGCAGGTTCACTGGCTGTTCAGCCCAGCTCCTTATCTGCAAAAGTTGTTTCCAAGGACAACTAGACCTTGCTGCGTAGGGCTCTGGGGAGCTAGAAAATGTGGAGGTGCCGATGGGGAAAAGCTTTCCTCCCTCCCTGTTACCCAGCCTGGATGTATGAACCTACTATTACTCCTTTGAGCACCTTGGACCCTTTTCACCTGATTTATCTTGTTGCTTAAGTCTTGCATTGGAGTACTGTGGGAGAAAATTCAAATGTGCTGCTGATTCCTACAACTGCACGCTGCTCCTCCTGGGGCTTCACCTCAGCAAACCCACAGCTTGGTGTGAGTTATCGGTGCTTAAGGATGTCCGAGATGAGCCAGCAAATTTTGGGCTGGCCAAGGCAGTCGGCAACAGGACCAAAGTTCGGGGCTTTGGTGCCAGCTAACAAAAGGATGAATCCTCACCATTTTTTGTCCCGTCCAGAGGATCTGCGCTGTCTGACTCTTTTCCCTTCTGGCGTGAGGCTGAGGTTTGGCAAGGGCGAAAGTACCCCGGTCCTGGAGGACCGATAAGCTTTGTACAGCGGCTGCCAAGGGAGGATATGGAAGTTTCCTCCCAGCACTTTGTTTCTTATTGTGTTTCTACCTCCCGAAATTGCCAAGCACTGGCTTTTTCACATCCGGGAGAGGGGTTGCATCACGGGATATTTAGGAAGAAGTAGTCAGGAATAGCTCCTCCTCTCCTTAGGCTTTGGTTTCAGGACCAGACCCTGGCTGTGTACCAGTGCCTTGGTGGGGCAAGAGGAGAGAGCATCACTCGCCGTTGACTCATTGCTGATAACTTCTAATGCAGCTTGGATTTGAAAGCTTTTAATTGCCTACCTGATGTCTGGCTGAATGAATTGTTTTACGCCGACTCCATCCCTAAAACCACTCACCATGAGTCAGGCCAGCCCTTTGGAGACCTTTGTTATTTTATTGGAGTGTGGGCCATGTATCTGTTTCCTGGCTTTTCAACCCCATCAGCAGAGGTTTGGGTGTTTGCACTCGGTGATTACGCAGTGAGAAATAAAATTGTTCTGTAATGTTTTTACGTTGTGTTTTGTGAGGTCTGAGCCTTTTTCCGTGTTGTACGGAAAGGTGGTAGCAGGCGCTTGGGATTTCAGTTATCAGTGTTATGGGCAGGCATTCAATAGCACAAAAAGTGCTATTTTTGCAGCTTAAAGATATGTATATAGTCTGTAAACCAAATTTTTGAACAAAGTGTCACCCAGTGTGGCTAAGTTTTGCCTCTTCCACTTATTCCTACAGGTGTTTTACGTCTCAGATCTCTTCAAGCCCAAGACAAAGACTTGCCTGCCTCCACCGCCCATCCGGAAGGAGATCCTTTCACCTGTGGACATCATTGAGCGGAATAACCATCACAACATGGTGTAGACCTCTGAGAAGTTGGATGGGTGTTGTATTTTATTTTAACTTTTTTATTTTTTTTTTTTTTGCGAAAAAATGACTGCTGACAGCAACTACCTGCTGCTCTCAAATCTCATCAGACAGTAGAATGTAGGGAGAGACTTTCTTGCCCGACCAGTAAAGTCTTACTCTGTGGTCTTTTCAACTTGCGACATTTGGATGAAAGGGGTGGTGGTCAACTAAGTCAAAAGCAACAATGAGAAAGGAAAAAATACAAACCACAAAAGCCGAACAAACAAAGAGAGGTGCCGGAGTTCTGGATGTGCAATTGGTTTGAGTGTTCATGTTGTAGTGAACGCCAAATTGTTCATAGCCTAATGAACACTAAGGGATTTTTGGAAAGCTGGCCATCTTGGGTTTTTTTCACTATGAAGATTTCCAATGCCTGCGAGGAAAAAAAAAAACCCAAACAAACAACTCACGACTAAATTGTATAGCACTATATACGAGAAACAGCACTGAGTCAAGATCTGGGATGGTTTGTAAGAGTTGCTTTTTTCTCTTTTTGATACTAGTTTATTTTTTGCCTCCTCTATTCCATACTGTGACTTAGTTTAGAAGAAGCTTGCCCAGTCAAAGATCTCCGAAGGGTCTCTGGTCACACTACACATGCCTTTAACGAGCAGTCCTGAGATGCGCGGTGAGGCTGAATAACTCCATCCTCTGTGCAGAGAAGCTACATTTCTTTCTCTCCGCTCTCTCCCTGGCGAGGGTTCGTCCTGCCTGAGCCCCTGGGGCCGGCGCAGCCCCCACAAATGGCCCTTCGTGGAAAGAGCATCCTCCGCTTCCCGGCCATCCTCCATCCCCCTCTTCCCCCCAAAAAATAAATCACAGCAGATTTTCTGTGGGCCCACAGGAGCTGGCGGTTCACAAGTGGGTAGCGGCGGCTCTGCCGAAGACGCGTTGGCACTACGACCCCGGGGCTGAGTCCCGGGGAAACTTTTATTCTGCAGTTTCGGGACGGGCTGCTGGGCGGCACGTCCCAGCCTGGGTGTCAGTCGGTTTGTGCATCCTCCTCCTCCTCCTTCTCCCTTGAGCGCCCCGGTGCACGCCACGGCAGGTACCAGGTCCTGTGCTCCGCTCGGTGACACCGGCGGTAAATCAGTCGTGCCTATATCCAGTGTGATGATGATGATTTTTTTTTTTTTTTTTGCCCGGAAACCACCGGTTCTCGGTTTGCAGCCCTTTCACAGAGCGCGTTTGCAAAGGGATCCCGCAAAGCATGCAGAACGGCCATTTGCACATCCTTCTTACAGAATCCGTCCTATCATTTCAACTATAGCAAGCTATGATGTTTTTTTATATATAAATATTATATAAATAATGTATAAAACCTTAAAAATTAACTATGTAAAATATTATTTCTGAAACAATTTTAGATATATCCACTATGACTATAAACTGTGTCCTGACCTGTGTTTATTTACATTTTGCTGCTTAAAAAAGCATTGAATTAATTTTTTTATAGTCGACTAAAATATTGTAGTTCTGTGGTAGTAATATTTTAATGAAAATAACTACAATTAGAGACACTTGTATAAAAAAAAAAACATATTAAATTGTCTGTATTTTTGTAATGTTCCATTTTGTAAAGAGAAGAATATTCAAAGACTTTTGTAGAATACAAAATTGAAGTTTGTATCTGCGAAATTATTGCTGTATAAATGTGCTTTTTAAATAAAAGCTCATAACACAACTAAACACCCTGCTGCGGGTTGCGTTCTGCCTTTTGGGTTAACCTTCTCCTGCCAGAAGGGGCGACTGGGGCTGACCCTTTGGGATTTGAAGATACATGAGGATAAACATCTGGATAACAAGGGACCCGATGCCACTTTTGATGGGCGTCCCACCAGCTCCTGGCTGGGGAGGGTGTGATGGGGACACTTGTGGGTTTTCATTGAACTGCTTTTGGCTATGCCCAGTCTTAGCGCAAATCCCTTTTTATTGCAGGCATCCCTTTCTCTTTAGCAGTATTATGAGCTTTAAAGAAATATTATTGGAATAAAATAGAGTCTGAAGACCTAAAGCCCAGCTGCCGGGTGTCCTGGACAGCCCCTGCCTCAGAACGCCCACAACTACGCTCGGCACCAACACCTTTTCCATGAAAAACAGATACTTTGCAGCTGAACAAAAAGTTTGCAGCTCACTGGGTTGCAAAGATGTGGGTGGAAGGGGAAAAGAAGAAAAAAAAAAAAAAGCCCACAAAAACATGTGCTCAGATACGCACATGTGCACAGCATACACTTACAAGGCAGCCTTGATTTTTTTTATTATTCTTATTCTTTTTTTTCTTCCTCCTACAGAAGAAAATGAACTTCTCGGTGGTGACACACGGTCAGAGCTGCGTTTCGGCCACTCCTTGGGTAAACCACATCAGCGAGATAACGCGGCACAGAGACGATTTGCAAGAATGCATGACAGGAAGCGAAATACCACATCAAACTGCAAATAAGTAGCAGGTGGAAATTAAGCAGGCAGAACTCAGCTAGCACTTGCTATTATTATCCCAATTAGCAGTAATATTTTATTACGCGTGGAAAAACTTTGTAAACCGGCACCTGTCCTAAATGCGAAGGGAGTTTTCACGGTGCCGCCTGTGATTTGAAAGCGTTTGGGGGTTGAGTTTGTTGTCGAGGCAAGACTTTAGCTTCGGGGCAATGGCTGCAAGGACAAATCCTCAGTTTATCTCCATAAATACGGTGCCTGGGTGTAAGTAACCCGGGTGGGAGGAGGAAACCCTGCGTCTGCCTTGGGACCCCGTCACGTGCGGGGCTGGCTGGGGTGCAGCAAAGCACTGGGCTGAGAAAAGTGTTTGCTTTGCATCTTAACCCCCGGCGACTGGGAAGAAAACAGGAATGCAGATGTCTGGGTGAAAGAGGAGGGCTTGGAGAAGCGTCAAGAGGGGAAACCGTACGGGAGGCGATAAGAGCCGGTGGCTGCGGGGCCGGTGAGTGGTGGGACCTCGCGCAGGATGTGCGGGTCAGGTGGGGGAGAGGGAGAAAAGGCCATGGAGAAATTCGTGGAAGGCAACAGGCTTGAACGTTACAGCGCAGGGCTAAGCATCAGCAGCGCCAAGGTCTATTTCTGGCTGAGTGATGGTTTTAGCGCCGGCGTTTCCTCCTCCGCTTCCCGTCCGCCTCCCCCGTGCTGTCCGGTCCCATCCGTGCCCCCGGGGTGGGGGGTTAAGGGCAGCTTTGCACAGGAGCCCATGCCCACCCCTGGGGGGGGAGCTCTGCCGGGGCTCCCCCCTGACAACTGCTGGGGAAATAAGTTATAGGGGAGGGATAATTGCTGGAGCTATGGAGAGGAGAAGGCGATAGGTGGTGGCATGGTCCGCAGAGACCTTTCTCGGTTAGCAGAGCGTGGAGTAAATGTTTGATGCTACAGGAGGAATGAGAACCGATATTAAATGAGCATTTCGATGAAAGCGCATAAAGAAGTGAAAGGCAAAGGAGCGGGGGTGTGGGTACTGCAAGCCGTGAGCATGGTGACGGGGCCTATCTATTGCCATCGCTTCCTGTGGGGCAGGAAGGAAGTGAAAGAGAAATGGGTGAAATGGAAAAAAAAAACAAACCCAAGCCCGTACGAGCGCTAGGATCCCGAGGCAACCACTTCGATCCCCGAGCAGCGTCTGCATGTGCCACCTGGAGCTTGCACCTTGCGCCGCTGTGACGTTGGTCCTTCACGCAAGCGCCCGTCAGCAGGGATGCTGGTCAGCCAGGAGACTTTGGGGCTCCCTGCAGCTATCCCAGCAAGGGAGACAGATGAAGAAATTCAGATGCGTTCATGCAAACAAGGCGCGTTGCTGGAGCCCGAGGCTGGATGTTGGTTGTGGCCTTTAGTGCTGCAAAATTTGGGCTCTGCTCCTGCCGATGCTAATCAGAGGCTGTGGAGCACCCAGTGCAGCATCTGCCTTTGATGCTGGGGCCTGGCTGTCACATCCTTTCTGCAGAAAGGAGCAGAACCTGGTCAAACCTGTTTTTTTTTGCACAGAGACTGGTTCAGCGTGTTTTCGAAGGCAGGGATTCGTGCACCTGACTGCCATGGGAGCAGGTCTTTTGTTCCAGGGTAAGAAAGGTTTACGCAAGCCCCAGGTTCGGCCGTGTTTCGGAGTACCTAAAGAGCTTCACTCAGCAAGAATGCTTGGCAGCCTTCAGAGGCTGAAGCTGTTGTACTTCTGCTCAATGATTTTCAGATATGAAGTTCTCAATCGAGGGAGGGGGAGGGAGGAGATTCAGCCCACAAGCCAAGACCTGTTTTTCTCATGCTCCGAGCCTGCCTTGTTTTGGGTGTCCAAAGTTTTCATCCAGCTGTTTGTAAAGATAAAACTAGCATTCAGCCCTGGAGCCAGAGGACATTTCGGGCTGAGGTCCTGCAGCGTGGGAGGGCTGATGTCAAGCCCATGTCCATGGCTGGGGTGCAGCACGGCTGTCCCTGGAGCCAGCACCCCATATCAGCTCCATTTCTCACCCCCCATCTCCCCTTTCTCTTGACACACCCTCTGCCTTCATCCACTGCTCTCCTCCCAAAAGGCAAGCGATTCCTACCTCGTGTTTATCTTTACCTCTGGAGACCAGATCAGAGGTTCAGATTTTATGAATGAAGTGAATCACTTGGCTCCTGGCTTCTGTAAACACGGTCCGTAGACTGCCCACAGCCATGGGCCACTGCCCGTCTCCTCCAGACTTTCCTACCCTTGTGCCCTGGGTGCTGGGTGATGGTCCTGGCACAACCCTGATGGCCAACTGCTTGTCTTACCAAGCTACATCAAGGTTGGACAGAAGCTGTCACCTCCACCGAAGGAAGCAGGAGGTAGAAAACAACCTCCTGTTGACTCAGCGGAGAGAAAACAACACACAAACCAACTCCAAAACCCAACAACTTTCAATTATCACCCTTGCACGCCACCCCCACTGGCACCAGCCGGCGCGGGAGTGCCTGCGTTAGCTTGTCTTGAGTTTCCTCGGGGCACAGACTACACCTATATATATAAATATATAAATATATAAATAAATATATATATATATATACACGTGTGTTCAGATAATAGTCATCAGACCGGTTGTGATGAATTCCCGCCCCATCCTATCTGTAGCTAGAAGGGAGCGAAGTCACCGGGAAAATCTCTAAGGAAACCTTAGAAAGTCTTGTTCTGCGAGTTCCTGCCCTGCTCCCGAGCTGCCGACTGCCACCGCGGCGGTAGCTCGCAGGCAACGCTGCTTTTAATATATAGTGGCGTAGCCTCGCGTAGCATTTAATTTTTGTCTTTAACCCAGAAAATAACCGTCTTGGCTCTTCTTTTTTTTGTTGTTGTTGTTTATCTCTCATCAGGTGACTCTCAGCGCTGTGTTTTGGGACACGTGAGGTGCGAGGCTGCCAGCTCATTCACTGCTGGTGGCAAAGGCATCAGCATCTGCGGGGTTTAAAGGCATGACCTCCACAGGGTTTGATCTCGCTTTGTGCGAAGGGTTCATAACCAGCAGGAACAATGGGCTATTATTTAAGAAAAAAACACCTTTTAGTGTTTCCACGTATCAGCAGAAAGTTGAGAAAAAGAACCACCAAAACACCAAAATATGTGTACGCACACATCTACGATAGGAGAAATGTGAATTGAGGGGAATTCAGCCTGCTCCTGAAGTCTTTGAAGTGATTAAAACTATAGCAAAACTTGAAATAATGTGACTTCTCCTTCCCACCTGAAAAATGAATAAAACGCAACAAAGCCATCACTTAGTTTGTACAGGAACTGGTGTGAAAAGCTTGGCTTTCCAGCCGCGCTTTGACATCTCCATTTCCAGGTGTGTGGTGTGAGTGTGTGCTAGCTGAGGTCAGCCTGAGATATAAATTAAATGAAGGAGCGTTTAATTCATGCTGGGCTGATCTTTCCCCTGAAGAAGCATCATGAATGGAACAGGAAGATCGGTGCTGTTTTAATAAGGAACTCATGAATAAAATCTAAAAAAATAGAATAAAATAGAACAGAATAAAATAGAATAGAATAAAATAGAATAAATAAACCAAAATAAACCAAAATAAAATAAAATAAAATAAAATACAATACAATAAAATAAACCAAAATAAAATAAAGAAATAAAATAAAATCTGAAAAAGAAAATAAACCCTCTTTTTATCCAAAGGGGGAAGGGAGCCAGATCTCCCATGAGCACCATCATTTCAAAGGCACCTGCCTTCTGCACGAGCGCATAATTTGCTTATTTTCCAAAGAAATTTTAGTGACATTGAAGGCAAACGAATAACATTGCTCCAGCCTCCCAGGGCTTGTCTGAACAAGAAAAGTTGTTAATGTTTAATATGAGGTAGAATTTTAATCCATTTCATTAAACTGTGGAGATATTCTTAGTTCAGTTTTAAGCAGGATTAGTCCTGTTTACTTCAAGTCAAGTAAGCACAAGTATAACTTCAACTGACATAAACCTTGCTTAAATTAAAGGAAGAATAGCTACCAAGGCTTGGGGGGGGGGGAGGGGAAGCCCGTTGAAGGATTTTTTTTTAAAACAAAAATTGGGGTTTGCATTGATTTTTTTTCTTTACAAAGTATTGCTTTCCATGGGAAAATAATAAAAACTAGAAAAAGTCTATGAAGGTTTTGCTTGTAAACGATGAGATGATTGCAGCTGGAAAAACACTGTTGAGCTCAAGAGAAGTAACTCTTTTCAGCAGAGCCAGCCTAAGCGTCCCCTTGAATGGATGCGGAGCGCGGCCGGGCCGGTTAGACACGGCCCTTTCAACTCACCCATTTCTAAGAGTCCCAACACAGACCGTAAACAGATGAATCAATGCTGAGGCCAGCGGGATGCTCCATCCCTCGCTTAGAAAACATCCAGCAGCTCTTGCGTTTCACCTTGTAGCCCATGACGAAGGTACTGCATGTCCTTTAGAAAGGCAGCCAGGCTTGATGTAAAGTTGCCAAAATTATATCGGATTTACCACATCCCTTGGCCAGTCGTCCCACCGGCTCTTTGGCCTCGCTGTTAAAGTGTGTCGTTAATACTTCCCTTGTTTTCCATTACTAACTGCTTCTGTGTTCCCATGCCCCACATCCCGTCGCTTTTATTATCGAAAAAACTCGCTCTTATTAAATCATGCCATTTTCCCATAGATGAATCCCCTGGTTAACTTTTCGTGGGATTTGCTCATAAAAAATTGCTTTCTCACTTTTTGCTCAGGTTTTTGCTTCCCCTACCAGAATGTGAGGCTGCAAGTTAACACAAAATCAGCGAGGAAGGGACTAGCTGGGGACCAATTTTTCTTTGTACGAGCAATTAGGTAGGAGCACCTTCTGCTTGTAGGTCAGATTTAATCTGATGCTCTCCAAGAGGAGAGATTCCTTATCAGGTCTTAACCCCTCCACCTTCCATGCCCCAGGAGAATAGCGACTTGATAGCATTCGCCCTCTTCCATGCCTTCTTCAGTCAGGCACCTTATCTGCTAGACCTCAGGGTGCTTCTGAAAAACAGATAACCCTCTCTCGTGGGGTTGTCTGTAGCTGCAGAAGAGGCCTCTTTTCAAAATGAGCATTAATGACTTCCGTGCCAATGTGTAAGATGCGTTTCTTCAAGCAACGTTGATGGGTGGGCAGCATTTCTGAGCTCGGAGGGTAAGTCACTTCTTACTCACTTTGTACTTGGAATAAATCAGGTGATATGCTGTTAGGCATGTGAACTGGACCACCATGAGCTAAGGTACTTATGACACAAATCTTAGAGTTTTGGAGATGACGGCTTGGGGTGATGTGAAGCCTGGAGGGTTAAGAAGTCTTGGAAAGACGGTTTTGTCATGGATTGACAATCCATGTTCATGTCGATGACAATCATGTCAATCCACGTGCCTTAAAATTCACACAACACAACTATCTATAATCATTTCAGCTTTCCAAAGGAGCTACAAAGGAGCTAGAAGTTACCTCTCTGCTAAATTCTTGCACTGCAGCTGACATACCAGCAGAGCCAGGGCAGCGCCGAATGCAGATTTGACCTTGCTGAAAGCCAACACCAGCGCGGTGGGCTGATAACGGCTAACTGCACAGACACCAGCGAATGTGAGCTGAACAAAAGGCTGCAGAAGACTTTCCACCCACAGTATTTTAATATGCCAGAGGGGCGAGGGGAGGGATGCTAGGCAGAGGGTTACATCTCCAGTCTTATTTATTAAGGACAAAATATTCAAATAACTGGGTGCCTGCTCCTTGTCTGAACCGGCACTGAAAATGGGAAGGCAATTGCCACTCTAAGCTCTTGCAGGAAGATTTGAATAAAGAAGGCAAGCTTACTGGAGGCATTAAGTCATGCATGTCTTATCTTGCAATGAAGGGAGCAGTTGCCCGCGGAAGTGGGCCAGGCGAGGCACCCAGCAGGTGGATTAACTGTTCAGAGGACAGAGCATGAAAAGTAGCTTTCTTGCAGAGCAGGTCTCCATACAAATAAATACGAGGCAGCATGGATTAGTGCTTTAAGCTAATGAACCACCCGTCAGACCTCTCTGGGAGAAGATATTAGCACATAGCGGTACAGCCTTCGACAGGCTGGCACCTCTGCAAGGAGCCAGAGGGTTCGGTAGAGAACAAGCTGCCCGTAGCCAACCTCCCAAAATACACATTGTGCTTTAATGGAAACCTAACAACGCAAACATTTCCAGCACAGGACCTGTAATGAGCTTCCAGTTTGCCTCAGGAGGTTTTCTCCCACTTTGGTTATTTTTATGAGCAGCTATTTTTGCTTAAGTACCGAAGGGAAAAAGTCACATGGACTGAGCTCCACATGCCCCTGCACCCACCGCTGCAACGGGGAAGGGGGGGACCTTTTGAGGTGGTTCATGTCACATCAGCAGCTGTGCTTTATTTTTTGTTATGGGGGAAAATACATACATTTTTGCAGAAAAAAAGCCAGGTAATCAAGGGTTTTATTAAACAGAAAATGAGCTTAAGAACACAGAGGGGCAAAACTAGTAGTATGGTGCCCAAGTGGACAGGAGAGGGGTGAGGTTGGGGCATGGAGATGGCTTTGGCTCTAAAGTGGTCACCCTTCTCTGCCCATGGAAAACCATTCATGGTTGCATTTAGGTACTCCAGGAAACTGAGGTGGGTGCCAGGAGTCAGAAGGGAAGTGTGTCCTTAAGGGACATCTGCGTGGTATTTCCCCCTATCTACCCTGTCAGCCAAGGTAGGTCACCTTATGCAGAGGAAGCCGATCTGCTGGTATTTCTAGTTGCCAAAAATGTTTGGTGTTTCTCCTTGCCATTCCTCACTTTATTAAGGCAGTTTTGAGTTTGGCGTTTCCCTTGAGAAGTTCCAATATTTTACTGTGTATTTTCCTTCTGAATTGAGACAGAAAATCAAAATATTAACTGTTGTTTTTTTTTTTTCATGGAATGGGAAATTCCAAACAATCCCTATTAGGAAATATTAAGCATTTTTGTACAAGTCTATTTGCCCATCTACAGTGCAGCCCCACATAGTTGCAGGCATCAAGCACAAAAAAAGCGTCCCTGACTCCAATATCACTTACAATCTCAAAGCATTCAAGGGATATATTTTTCTTTTCTTTAGTACTTCAAGACATGGTACAAGCAGAAAAAGAAGATTCGTTATTTTTAAGTCAGCGTAGTGGAAAGGCTTGCTCTTGGCCAGCCCACTGGCTGGGGCAGAAGCAGCGTGGTGAGGTAAGCTCTTGTTCACCGAGGCAGCATCTGTGCAAGTGCATTTGCTTACCAACCTGTGAGATATTGCCTGGAGCCTTGCTCCTGAGCTCAGTAAAACTCAGTCCTCCTGGCATAGCTGCCGGGTTTGTCAGAGGTTCCCTGTTGCCATCCCCGGGAGGTGTACAGGCACCCTGAGCTAATCGCGCCTGAGGGCTTAGCAGATGGTAGAAATCATCACAGAATCATAGAATGCTTTGGGTTAGAGGGACCTTAAAGATCATTTAGTTCCACCCCCCTGCCCTGGGCAGGGACACCTCCCACTAGACCAGGTTGCTCAAAGCCCCGTCCAGCCTGGCCTTGAACCCCTCCAGGGATGGGGCAGCCACAGCTTCTCTGGGCAGCCTGTTCCAGTGTCTCACCACCCTCAGAGTGAAAAATTTCTTCCTAATATCTAATCTAAATCTCCCCCCTTTCAGTTTAAAACCGTTACCCGCGGTCCTTTTGCTCCACTCCCTGTGCTAAACCCTCTGGGGAAGGTGATATTTGTTGTAACGACCCATTTCCTCTCCCTAGAGCAATGCTGGGAGGTAAAGTGGGAGTTAAGATGGCAACGATAATGAAGCAATGGGGATTAAAATAACTCCACGATACAAGTCACCCAGCTCTGGTTTCCCCATGCAGTTTGCTGGGCGGCACCTGCCAAGCATCTAAAAGTCTCTGCGAATCTCGGTGTTGCTCTGGGAGGTTATTTCGGTGCTCTGCTCCTGCAGGTTTTAGCAGGAGCTGGTGCTAACTGGGAGCAAGGGGTCTAAATAACCTTTTATGTAAGGGCTCCGAGTCCTGAGCATGAGCCCTGGATGCTGCACCCACGCTCTGCTATTGACACACCGTGCCTGCCATAAATAGCACCAGTCATATAATGCTTAATCTGCATAAGCCCATCATAATTAGATAAAAGTCAAGCAAAACGTCCTTCGCCTCCTGTAAATAACGCAGGCCAGAGTCAAAATAAGTGCCAGCAGAGAGAGCGTGTTCTTACAGCGGCGGGATTTCCAGGAATGCTGCTTTTCTTACCGAAAAATCTCTGTTGTCCGAATGCGCTCTGCATTTGAGCAAACTGGGGCTAAGCCGAAGTGAGAACTAACTGCAGGGCTCGGCAGCACATGTTTCACATTAAGGAGCTGTTTGAGGGGCCTATGTGGCTTAGTGGATAAATCATCGGGTTTGTCCCCTTACAGCTCGCAAGTCCAGAATAGCCCATGGTCCTCAAGGAGAAAAAACTCAGCCTGAGCTCAGTAGTTTCCATCGCAGAGGTTGTGCTCTGGTGGGAAACAGCCCGTGCACAGGCCAGGTCTGTGGGCTTGGCCCATAGGAAACCCCAACCCCACCTTAGGTGGGACCTTGGGAGCAGTTGCAGGGTGTGACAGTCCCAGCCCTGCCACGCACAGTCCATCCACGGGTCTCCTCCAACCTCGGGAGCAAGCCCTGTCTATTGCTGAAACATGGGAAAAGCGATGAAAACAGTGATGAAAACACCAGCCCGAGGATCTAGCACACAAATAGCAAAGGAAGGAGAGATAAATACTACGATAGTCTTTAAATATCCATGGAGGAAACCAGCCAGGAGCCAGTTTGGCTACAGGGGGATGGGCTGGAAGCTAATGACAGATGATCCCGATATTCCCGAGTGGCGAAGTGGATTTCTAACCACTGTTTTCACAAAAAAGAAGCTGAATGTCACATCCTAGAGATCAGGTTCATTTTCTTGGGCGGAAAAGGACTGTTAAAAACCTTTAATAGCTCCTATTCAGGCAATCGTGATTATAAGAAGCTGGGAGGAAGCTGGGCCTGATGTATGAGATGCCAAAGACTTGAACGTGGTAAACAAGGGGACTATTTGTTTTGACAGCGCGCTCAGTACACAGGAAACATCAAGCAATAAGAGGGACGACTCTGCACAGGAGTTCCCAGTCCTATATTTAAGAGCAAATCAAACGAAGGGAGGACCCTGCAAATTATAGACATCTACAAATAACCCCAGACCTTTTGTCTCAGTTGTGGGAAGATCCTGAGGACACCGATAACAGCGACGGCGTTGCACAACGCTGGGAAACAGGGGGCCTGGTGGTGTGTCCACTCTGCCCGGGATCTTGGCTCTAACTCCGGCTACAGGCTGCAGGGGAAGGTGGGGAGAGCCCGGGAGAGGATAATTATGGAATAACCTGTTGATGGAGGAAGTGGCTTCCCAACCTCTCTTTAGTTAGGGCTCGAGTTCTGCTCAAAAGCAGGAAGATTTATAGCCCTCCCCATGGTTGTGTTGTTTTCTCCTTCTGGCCAGATTAGTTTAATAAATGAGAGGTAGGAAAAAACCTGCCGAAAAGCGAAGCCCCTACAGCGATGCTGTGTCACATCATTAAATAAGGGGACTTTTTACTTAAGAGGAGTTGTTTGACCCATAATTACAGCTAAACTCCCATTTGGAAAATGGCTTTCAGTCTATAGGGGCTTCTCCTGTAATTTTAACAGGATGCAGCATTCGAATCCTCACCTTCTATTTTCGAGGGCAGCGTAAAGTGATAATATAATATTAAATAGCAGCTGTTTTTCAGGCTGGAAGGGGCTCTTCATTGCTGTGTTATTCTACTATACACACAGGCTCTTTCTGAAATTAAATACTCTCTGTAAATGTCAAATAGTATTTGGTTCTCATTCCTGAGGTCTGCACACAATTCGTTGTAGCAAAACATAGGCTGAAAAGTAACCCAACTTGTATGATGGAATGAGTATTGACTGGGAATTTCCAAATCCCAGCGTCACTGGGGCAGCTGGAGCTCAGAAGATTATCAAAGGCGAAGATATCACAGTGTCATGAAACATGGGTTAACCACGCTTGCAATATTTACTGTCCCCCAAGACTGGATCGGGTATACTGACAATGCATGTTTAAACGTGTTGCCTTGTCACCATTTCGATCTAAACCAATTATGAATCTATAAACCAGCTCCGAGGTCACCAGGCAGCTTCTTTGGCGATAATAATAACTACGTTCCTTGCCTTTACACTGCATTTTTCACTTGTAGATCACAGGAGGCTTCATCAAAGCAGGCAGCAATCACCGCTTCCCATTATTACCAGCAGAGAAAATGAGGTGCAGGGAAGGTAAACACTTTGTTTGTCCCAAACTAGAGGTAAGGTGAGGGGGGTGGCAGGAATTAGGAGCCTCATGAGACCTTATTCCAAGGACAAGCCATAGCCACTGACTTGCTCTCCCAAATGGATTAGCATGAGATTGCCCAAAATCTTATGGTGAGGAGACAGCTGGGAAGTTTTGGATGAACCATTTCTGTTTTGTTCTTTATTTTCTTCTTTGCTTTCTTCAAAAAGAAACTTTCCACGGGAAGCAGGTAACAAAACTTTCCTGAAGTAAGGTTTCTTGACATCATAAGGTACTTTGTGGTCCAAAAACATGTGTTTTTAGCCACAAAGGCCCTCGACAGAGATATGGGAACCCCAGACCTGTGTCAGACCTTCATGGCCAAATCTCCCCACCCCTGATGAGCTTCTGGTCACGGTCACACCAGCATGGTGAGGCTGGTCTGGGCCGCTCACAAACACATGGTTCATCCAGCCAAAATACATAGCAGCTAGCCATCTTGCGTGCTGGCAGACTCGTACTTTAACTATTTCTCAATAAAGTATTTAAAATGCTTATATCCCCCAATTTCTGGATTGTGACCAGTTGCGGGACAAGACACGAGCTCACTTCCTATCTGAAAGCTTTGAAAGGTGTTGGTCTCACATCCACTTCCCGGAGAGCAGGGATAAGTTTCGATGCATCAGCAAATTTTTCTGCCTCTCCTCATGTGGGAAATTTCCTGCCCATATTTAAGCCTTGCGCAGGCTCTTTCTGCTGTCACTCCCTCTAACAAGAGAGTTGCATAAAAAGAGAGTAAAACCAAAAAAAGACGAGCCTCTGAAAATGTCCTCTGCTTTATACTCTTAAGAAGGACATTGATATTGCATTATCTAATTGTACATTTTCATTTCACATCACTTTTAATCAGACTCCAGTTTCATTCCAAAATTGAGGTCTGGGAAAAATTGCAATTTTTTTTTTTTTTAATACGAAATGTTGCCTTCTTGAAAAGAAAAAACCAACCAAACCCAAAAAACCTCCTCTTGATTCTTTCTGAGAATTTCTTCAATACTTGAGCTGGAGTGGTTTATGATGCATAAAGTCATTTGTGTTTTGCATTCAGCAATGCTTTGGGCTGTTGCCCGGAGTTGTGCAAAGTTTCAGCAAAAATAACCCAGTGAGAGTTATTTCAGTTTTTGATTCACATTTTGGTGTCAGCAAGGAACTGAGATCTCAAAGATGGAAAGAAGTTATTTCTCATAATTTTGCAAGTCTACACTTCATTTAATAGTTGTCTGAATCAACTCCATGAAAGCTTTTATTGCTATTATTGTCCTGGCCTCCTTCACTAGAACAGGCGTATTCCCTAAAAAAAGATGAGTTTGCAAATTAGGGACAAAAAAAAGACTGGCATTCCGGGTTCTTTTGTATACAAAGGTGCATTTTGCAACTTTAATTTTTTTTTAGGTTGGTTTCTATTCATTGAATTTTGCATTTGAGGAGAGCCTGGTTCACAGCAAAAGACAAATTACCAGCTTTGTTGAGCTCTGTGCTTTGCGCTGCTTTGATTTTCTTTTTTTCCCCCCAAAACAGCTGGCCCACTGCAAGGCAAACGGTTGCAGACTCACAAACTCAAAGCAAAATCCCGAACTGAAGGCTAAACCCCCTCGTGTCCTGCAGAAGCAACAGAGCATTTTATTGCGAGGCGTAACAGCGATTATTCGGGGGGCCAGGGCTGTGCTTGCTGGCGGCTCCCAGGACAGATTTGTGTCTCCACCGAGTTTTGTGGAAGACTTGCCAAGTTTCCTGTCCCCAGCGAACCCGAAATGTGTGTTGTTTTCTGGTTTACACAGCTCCCAAAGGCAGAGAGAGGAATTAAGTCCCATCCCGAGTGGGGCCGCTCACCCTCAACGAAGGAGGATTCAGCATGGAGGTGTTAATGTGCCTAATAAAACCATCACGGCGGGAAAGTGCCGGGAGTCTCTTTTCCGATGGAGCCCATCTAAATACCAGTCCACCATGACAGCACATGTTTTGGGCTATAAAAAACTAGCAAAGAAAAGAATCTTTGCATTGACTTCACTGCTGAAATGAATCCCCTCCATGGCTGAATTCCGGGATGGCTCAGGATCTGGGGTGGGAGCATCAGCAGTGCCCAGGGAGCCAGTGTCAAAGCCGGAGGAGAGCACACTATCATGCAAAGCAGCCGCCAAGTACTTTCGGATCTGATATGGAAGCAGAAAATGGAAGAGGAGCCAGATTTCCTTGGGAGATAGGGATGGCAGGTCTGGGAGGCGAAGGCTCTCTGACCTGGCAGGTGACTGCCATCCCCAGAAGATGCTGCAAAGCGAAGCCCCCGATAGCCGCCTGCTGTCAAGCGGCACGGCAAACCCTCCTCCGCTTCCAAGGAGATAAAACCAGTCTGCGGACGTCGTACGTTTAAGCTGATTTAGATACAGCTGGCGTGCTGGGAGCTGAAGGTAATTTATTTCTCTTGGCTGATGACCCGCTCCCTTCGAGAGCTGCATTTTCCAAGCGCTCTCTTCTTGGCCGCAACATTTGTACCTCTGACAATTATTGTTATTTTAATATTAGGCTAAGAGCTAATGTATTAGGCTAATATATTAAGCTGGTAGCCTGTAGACTCTTTTGCGAGTCTGTTTTGGTGACACAGGAAGGAGATTTTATAGATTGGCTGCTCAAACCCAGCTCAACCCTAGTCTGGCATTTAACTGCGGCTTGCAGAATATAATGGCTGAATGCATTTAGCCCATGCCCACAATAACTCTCTTTGACTGCAAAAGAAGTTCCAATAAACATGTCATTCCAATGCGAATGTATTCCAGTAAAAATTAGTGAGCTGATGCTATGAATAACCTGCAGAGCCATAGTGTAGTTTCAATTGCCCTCTCATCAGACGGGACCGAGCTGATTAACACCAGATCAGCCATGATATTTATATTGCTCGGATCATGGTGTGTCATAAGCAAATGCAAAATTGCATACTGTATTGTAACAGCAGGGATGGGAAGAGCCACGTAATGAGCTGGTTTTATAGTGAGAAACAAATGGGATTGTAACACAACCCTGGAAACAAGGGATTGCTTCCAAGCGGGGTGAGGGAACGGGACAGTGGCGGGTGAGAGCAGCGTCGAGAACGACTCTTGGGTTAAATCAAGTAAATTATGTAAACAGAGGTGTTGCGTGGGTTTTTTTTTTTTTTTTCTTGCGGCAGCCTTGTATGACATAGCAAGGATTTGAGTAAATATCATGAACTACATATCCCCAAACCCGGCCAGCTTGGGAGAGCATTTTATGAAGTTAATTATTTTTGTCTGTTTCTGCTAAAATTAACCACTTCGCAATTTTTTATGTTACCCCCTCTCCGTTCCCCCCTTAGTTTATTAATAACGGGGTTCCCTCCTGTGAATCTGCCCCTCTAACCAGCGAGTCCCTCCCCGACCTGCGGCCCCTTTCCACCCAGTGCTGTTTTGTAAGATCTCTTGTCACCAGGGCTCTGCGAAGACTGAGGCGTGTAATGGGAAACATGTGTCTATCCCTGGTGCTTGCAATCTTACCCCGAGGAGCTCCGGCGAGGGCTGAAATGGGAGCGCTCTCGGCGGAGACAGGGAGCTGACGGGAGGAAAAGCTTGGAGCCAGAGGCGGCAACTTGGGTGTTTTTTGTTTGCTCTCCAAAGTGCGGGATCTCACACAACAACGACAGCAGCAAACGGCGGTTTCTGCCGCGGAGGTGGGGGGACGTTGGGCAATAGCGCTCGTGTCAAGCAGCCCAGACGAAAGGGAGCATGGGGAAATAAATGGCTTTTTTGAAGATGGCAAAAGCAAAATGATGGGAAAGCAATCCCCAGGTGGGAGCCTCAGCCCATTTTCCTCCACCACATCTTCCTGAGCAAGAGAAAAAAGAGGAAGAAGCTGAAGAAGATGCAGAGAAGTTGGGGAATCATTGGGATTTTTAAATTATTTTTCATGGTTCATCACCATCAAAAAGAAAAGCGGTCATCACAATACTGCATGCATGATATATGATATATAATATACCTAATATATATGAGATAACATCGTTATTCCTTCTGGATGTTGTAATCTGTCGTCTTCCGGACAAAGGAGATCCCGTAAAGAAATCTGTGCGCTGCACAGGGACACCAGGCCGCCAATAAAACCTGCTCATCACCTTGGCCACCTTTTTACTTTTTCTGTAAATCTGCAATCTGATCTAGTTAAAGATGTCCCTGTTTACTGCAGGGGGGTTGGACTATGTGACCTTTAAAGGTCCCTTCCAACCCAACGCATTCTATGATTCTGTGATTCTGGGGTGCCAAGTGGTCAGAGCTTCTCGAGCTGCTGATCAGCCAAAAATACAGTCCAGAGCAATGAGGACCCAGACCTAAGTGCCATGTCTAAAATCTGAGTGTGACTTGGCCTCATCTGGGATTAAACGCTGGAATAACAAAGCTTGCAGTATCTGGCCGGCGTCTGACAGCCAGTGCTTCTGGGTTTCCAACAGCCAACTTCATTCTGAGGAGAAAAAAAATATTAAAAAAATCAGGCTAAGGCTGAGGCACGTTGCTGTTTCCTTGCGAGTTCACTTGCAAAGGTCACTGCTCCTCTCCCCCTACCCCAGTCTCTCTCTCTCTGCAACTCTTTTTTTTTGTTTGTGCAAGACTTCAGGAATTAAAACCTCATTTCAAGGGTTATGAGTAGACCACAGCAGCGATACATTGAGCTGATTATCAGCAGCAGGCGAGCTTTTCCCCGTCAGCTCTTTAGCCGCAGTAGTGTGCAAGATCTATATGGCTTACGCTGATTTTTCCTGCCTGTAATTTTTTTTTTTTTCCCTAGCTAACAGGGACTCCATTGCATTAGTGGAACAGACTTATCATGATAAATTACATGGGATTATATTGTTACAGGGAATTGCCAGCACCTCAGCAGTAATAGAAAGAAAAGGAAAAAAAGATAAATAGATAAATAACTGCAATATAGCTGGGAGTGCAGTGAGAAGAGAAATGGCCCTGGTAGGGAAGCAGATGGATGCCTTCCTCAGGTGAAAAGATTCATTTATGGAGACAGCACTCTGGGAAATCTTTGTATGAAAGAGCCAAGCTATAGGAAAGTAGTTGTGTTCATGGAAAAGATGGGGGTTTAGGGGTTCCTAGGGGGTTAAGTTTTCTAGATATGGAGTCCATTTGTCGGTGCAATGATGGGAACACCTTTTTCAGAAGCGAATGGCAATTTTCATTGGCCTAATTTCTGGGTAGAGGAGGAACCTTGGAAGATTCCAGATATCCCAGAAGCAGCTGGTACCTCTCCTGGGAAAGTCAGACGTCCTGCAGCAGGACCCCTGAAAACTGAGGGAGCCCCAAATCGCTCAGTGCTTTTGCAAACAGGCACATCATTGATTAAAGGCCTGGCAGGGATGTTATCTTCTCTGCCCTCTTGCATAACAGAGGCTAGATAATTAAGCTTTATAATCTTTGCATCAAGCCTGTAATACTCTGATTGCGTTACAGTGTGTCTTTGAGAAAAAGCCCCAATCTAAATGCCCCCCCCCACCCCAGAAGCATCTTGCCTCCCTGATCGGTCTTTACAGTCACCCATTAGAAAGGCTTAAGACTAGAGATGGCTGAACATTTCCACCTCCCATTCAGCCTGATCTTATCTGGGCTGAGCTTCCAGCCCTGGCACCATTTCTGCTGGCTCAATGAAAGACTGATTTGCCACCAGCAACCCTTTCCCTGCTGTGGGGACCGGTCAGCTGTGGTGGAGCCACTCCTTGGGGAGCTCAATGGGTTGAACTTCTGAGATGCTCACCCCAGCCAGGTTTTCAAACGTCATTTTTCCAGCATGCTTTCCTAAACCCTCAATAATTCGCCGGCATCCTCTCCAAAGTCTGGCCTCCGCATCAAGCCCGAGCCAGGCACGTTCCCAGCCGTGTTACACACAGTAGCAGCGACACTTGCCTGCTGGTAATGCCAGCCTCTGCCTCTCTTTTATTTCTCTCTATCATTATGTTGATGTAATAAATATGCAGAGGAGCTCCAGGCACCAGCCGTTTCCTTTGTTTGAAACACTCTACCATGTTCTCCCAACTGGATATTACCGTATGATTATATACATGCCAGAGGAATAGCTCCCGATGTCAGCGCTGCTTTTATACTGCATCTCTGCCTCCTCGTATTCCCCTTTGCCTTTCCCATCCCACATTCACACGCTCCCATTCCACGGCTAGCCTATACTTTACTCCCTCTGTTCTTGCTGCAGCTTCTCTCGGCAAGGGAAGTCTTGATTATACGTTATGGCCAAATGACTTAAATCATAGAAAAAAAAAAAAAATGAACACAGAGGAGGTCAAAATGAAGTCAGAGCCTTCTGGTTGGGAGGCAGGTCCTTGCCGAAAGTCAGCGGGCACCTCGTCTCACTCTGCACACCCGTAAGGACTTAACCTCCACCCAAGGAAACTCCAACCCCTCCAAGCCAGCCCATGGTGAACCAGGCACAGGGCAAAATCTTCTACACAGGCTGCAAACTTCAGGCACCGGCAAGATTCCTGCCTATTTCCAGCAGTGGGAAAATGTACGAGCGGGGAAGTCATATTTACATAAGTCAAGGAAAACACTGTTTCCTTCTTCGGCAGGAAGCAGAAGTTATTCTCAGAGCTTCAGCAAAAGAACAAGAAATTAAATAAAGTGCTGGCAGCCTAAACTTGTTTTAATCCTGTGGTTTTACAATCTCCTAGTCAAAATAAACACATTTTCAATCTCAGGAGAATTATTAGGGTAATAATAGAGGCCGGGNGAAGTTATTTACAGGCTCCAATGGAATTGTTCAATGAATCATGCGAACTGAAACAACAGATTCAGGGCAAAAAAATTCACATTTATGCAACTGTCTGGTTTGATTCTTCTGTTACCGGGCGCTCTGATGTAGCAATACAAGACTGGGCAAACCCTTGGGTGCTCCCAGCAGGAGTTTTGCCTGAGAGAAGGGCAACGATCAATATTACAACACTCAATTTCTTTCGGTTAAGAGGTCCAATGGATTTTAATGGTGTTGTCCCTCCTTAAGCCTCGGGTGGACTCTCGTGGGTGGGTGCCAAAGCAGAGCTCCTGGGTGAGGGCTCCCATCCCAGGCATAGTACGGTGTTAATTTACATCTCCCTGTGATATCCAAAGATTAAATGCCAACAAGAAATTTGAATCCTCATGCCTCGATGTGCTTCCATCTCAGCTCTTAAAAAATAACTCAATTTGGCATTGTTTTTCCTCAGGACAAGAGGAGAACAGCGCACACCTAATTATGGTCCTTCACCTTCTCTTCTGACCAGAGCAGCTGTGTTTGCCCACAACACCACAAGGACATCCCTGTGGGCAGCACCTTACGTTAGCTCCCTCCCTCTTCTGCTTTATGCTTTTCCTGTGAAATTTAATGGTATTGCAAAGGCAGTTCTTTTTGGGTTGAATTCCTCTCTGCCACTGTGTATGTCTACATGCCTAAACCACACAGTGTAAATGACTGCAAGGGTTAGGTGTTTATCTAATATATATATTCTATTTCTATGTGTATTATGTATAATATGTATATTTTATATATGTATTAGAGCCTATCTCAGGCTTAAGTGGAGACAGCACCATCAAAATCCATATATATACACATATGTATCTAATATATATATATTATATGTACACCTAACCCTTCCACTGCATGGTTTAGGCATTTAGACATATATATATATATCACAGGCATCACATAGTTGCTGGGAGCTGTGTCTACAGCCAGCAAGAGCTGCAGGTATAAGGACGACCAAATGTAATTATGAGAAATAACTGCAGGCGGTAGTTACAAGGGTAAGTACAAGAGGTAGTTACAAGAAATAGCTCCAAGAGGTAGTTACAAGGGAAACTACCAGAGCTAGCTACAAGGGTAAGTACCAGAGGCAGCTACAAGGCTCTTGGCGCTGGGAGCGTGAAGGGGACGGGAAGAGGAGCCCGTGTGGGGATGCCAGGATGGGAATGATGCAATCCCAGCAAGTCCTGAAGCTCTTTGCAAAGCTCTTGCCTTTCACCGGGACCCTGGGAGACAAAAGCAGATGGCAGATAAGTGAGAAAATCTTGAATTGCTTACTCCTTTCAAACCCAAATTGGGCCAGAGGAACAATTTGCACAAAGCAATTCCTTGGCTTAGGCTGCTGTTTAAAGGGTCGAGGTTAAACTGAGAAGCAAGCCTGTAATTTTTATAAACAAGGCTCATATTTCCCTTCTGGAAATATATATATGGAAACCCACGTATGCATGAAGTCTAAGACACGCACGAGAAGACCATTGAAGCCTTGTTATCTTTGCTTTTGTTCTGCTTTCCTGGTGCTTTTTTATTCCCGGTACAGGTACTGCCTTGGGATTGACTCGCTTTTCCAGGACAAGTTTTTCACAGGGCTGAAGGGCTCTTTGTTCTGGTCCCGCCGCCCCTCGGCGTCGTTTGTTGTGCTGTCCCTGGGGTGTGCTTCTGCTCTTCCAGGGGGCCAGCGGTGGAGAGGAAGAGGCAGAGGATGTGAACTCCCATGTTTGAACACAAAGAGAGAAAGAGGAGGACCTGTTTACTCGTCTGCTAAATGCTCCCCGGCAGACAGAGTGATTTCTATGTGTTCATGAGTAAAACACTAAAAAAAAGGGATAGGGGATAAGGGGATGTAAGCTGTTGGGGTGCCGTGGTGCTGGGTTTCTCCCCACGGTGGTAGTGCTTGCAGGCCTTGCTGCTGCAACCACTGTCTTGGTGCTCAGGTGAATTCTTCAGATCTGCGTGTGAGTTGCTTATGGGACTTCCAGGTATAAAACCTGTTGGCTCCAGTGAAGCTGCTTTGCATACCATGGCAAGGAACATAAATACATTAGTGCCGATGGCGCTTGGGAGAGAGCCACGGCCATTCCCCGGCACGTAGGGCTGGAAGGGACCACCTACATCACGGGGCTCAGTCACCAGCTCCTCACAAACACCTTCCACAAGCTGGTCAAGCACCGGCTACTCAGTTATTTCCTGGTTAGTCTTGCAGCTGCTACCCCTCACTTATTAAAAGCTTGGCATAAATATTGGAGTAATTCAGTTTGCCTCAACATTTTTTTCAGCTAAAGATTGATCCTTTTTGAGGAGGATTCAGAGTCCACCTTATGCACATGCCATCATGTTTCCCTTTTTGTTGTAAGACCAGTAAAAAAAAGCAGCTAAGGTACACTTGTTGCACCATTTTCCCCAGATGGCTTTTCTTTTTGCTTGCACTCTTGAGAACACATGCGTGGAGAGGATTTTGTGTTTGGTTGTCCAGCATGGGAAAGAAAGTTGGCAATCATTTCACAGCACTTCTCTCCATGTCTTGCGGCCCTGGTGGTCCATAGCTGAAGCCTGAAGACCACTGGGTGGGTGGTTAGCGAGACCAGCCAAGGGCTCTTGCCTTCTGCGCTCTCCCCAGGGGGTTATCGTGAATGATTGAATCATTAAAGTGAATAATTTGTTGTAGTACAAGATCAGATTAAACACCTTCTGCATCTTCACAACAGTGTTGCCTCTGCCATCCCCCTTGCCCAAATTATACACCCAAAGTGTGAGACAGATCTTGGAGATGATCTGGTCTATAAACAACATGTTTAGGCGTAGAAAGAGAGGATTAATTTCAATTAGGATAATTTCTTTGCAGCCCAACATACAGTTGTGAAGAACAGGCAAGTGTCAGGCTTTGGGAAAGGGCAGGAAAGAGTTTCTTTTTTTTTTTTTTTCCTTTTGTAAGCAGAGCCACCATGAAACCATACTCGAAAATAGATATTTCAGAGGCATGTTGTGAGGCTAACACGGTTGCAGGATTGAGCTCAAGGGGCTCTCCAGTGTGGCAACCCTGCACCAGTGATGGTCCTGGGGTGGCGACGATGGAACCTGGGGGGTCCTCATGACTCAATGAAACTGGAGAGAGTTAACTTGCATTTATTGTGGATTAAGGTGAGGACATGGACAACTACTGCAGAGCAGCCACCGCTCAAGTGCTGTCTTTGCCTGGTGGGAACCTGCTCAAAAGGCCATACCCATGGAGAGAGTGGACGACGGTTATCTCAAGGTCAAACATGCAGGAAGCAACCAGGACAACGTGAATATTGTGTGAGTGGGAGCTGCTGGCGGGGCTATCGGTGCTTCCCAGGTCAGTCAGGACATGCAGGGAGTTAGCCGGCCACAGAATGAAGCAGGAAGAAGTGAAGATGGTGCCAAAAATCCTGGCGAGAAGGTTCAAAGTCTGGCCAGATCAACCAGCCCTTGTCAACAGAGGGAGACCTGGGCTGCAGCAATGTCCGTCTGGAGCTCGCCCTTGCACAAATCTTAAAACCCCACTGCTTCCCCTTAACAGTACACACAGGCTCACCCCACCTACCCTTACACACCTCCTAGACCTTCAGCTGCCAAGGTTAGAATTGATTTTACCTTTTCATGTGAAAGCGCCTAAGGACAGGTATATAATTAATGGTCTACCGATGTTTTTTTTGCCAATATTTTGCAGGGACATCCCTGCCTTGTAGAACTTGCCCTGCTGAGGTCAGGTCAATCACAAAAGCACTTGGTGTCTTTTTGCTGGATGTTTATGTATTTCTTCATCTGAGAACATCCTGGTCCATAGAGGAGCTCACAAGCGAATAACAGCAGCAACTGTAATAAAATCACCACCAGCATCTGGATCTTCTTGAGGGTGAAAACAAATGATGATGTGGCTGCACAGCCATAAAATCAACAGCAGCTTTCCAACAAAAGCCAGAGGACAACGACTTTGTTGGAGCACCAGCTATGAGTAACGTCTTTAAGGGTTAAAGTAGCAAGCTGACAAAAGCCTTAATGTTTCTACAGCACACAGACATGTAACATACAATACAGGACAACTTGTTCTATTGATGTCTAAAAATGCTTAATGGAGAAACAGGCTGTTAAAATACAGGATACTTTATAGGTTAGCTCTTCTCCATACTTCATCCTCAGGTATTTGCCAAGTTAGCAGAGCATCAGACTTCAAGTCACATTTAGGCTTCTTTAGGGCAGTTTTTCCACTAAAAGCTTAGCTAAAAGACATACATATTAATGAAAAGGAGTCATTCATTCTTGTCACACATTTTGTCCTCAGAACAGTTGCAAATGCTGCATATCATTTTTTTCTAATCGAGGGGAAATAAAACAGCTTTTATATAGTTACACAATTGCCCACAGTCTTTCCCAAGAATGGAAAAATGCCCTAAAAATGGAAAGCAGGTGGGTTTTCCTCCACATCAAGTTTCTTCTTCTGCACAAGAACAAATAGGGCACATTCCTGTTTTCTGTTTGAAAAAAATCCATAATCAGTGTGTCTTCTAAGAGAGTCACGTGAGCTGGAGACCTGTTGGAAGTGGGTTTTGGTGCCTGTACCAGCTCTATGTGTCTACAGTGTCTTCTAACAGGATTGACAAAACTTTCCTACTTTCCTGCCATACCAGAGTAAGGTTGGCATCCCACCTTTCCTTTCCATCACTGCTAACTTGGGAAGTTCTGCAGATTTCTTTGATGTTGCTGTTGGCTTGGGAGTGCCAAAGCTGAAGAAGAAAACAGAGGACATCAGAGATGTTGATGGGGATGGGGGAGAAGAAGTGGAGTTTGTTTGGCTAAAAGAGGCACCTGAGAACTGCACAACATAAGAGGAGAGGAGAAATGCTCAACAAAATAATCACTGCTGCAGGACTCTGGGTCTGCAGCTCCCTGGGATTTCACTGAGGATTTGCTTCGTTACTGCTGAATGTCTTCATTAGCTCAGAAGCCTCCTTGGTGGGAATATAGCTGGCAAAAATGGACCACTCTGGCATGTACTTTTTTTACATCCAGGTGGATCCCAGCCAAGCACACAGTCACACCATTATTTCAGACATGGATTATCAGCAACGTGCACAAAAATGCAGGGTTAGAGGAGCAACTTTCAGGAGAAACGTTGCTGATAAACCTGGAAATACTCTTAGACCTCCCATGGCAGAGGAACAGCCAGGAACAGTCAAGCGATTGCCAAAGCAAAACCTTTGACGCGAACAACTACAATTTTCAGACACATTTAAAACAAAATCTCAGACTGAACTCAGAGGCATGAGAACAGGGTAGAAAATTAGGCTGATATTAATGAGGCATCAAGTGGGTCCGAGTTTAGTTCAGGGTCAAATTTTGGGAGCTTTCTGGCTTTTCTGTACTTTTTTT
>VYZM01010093.1:226270-360551 GCA_013398915.1 Dromas ardeola | reverse complement strand
TTTTTTTTTTTTTTTGAAGTGCTCTAACTGAGTGAGAAGTACTCGGTGGACGCCTTCAGCTTGTTCTCCACTCGACAGCGTAGCATCCCTCCAAGATAAACCGGTTCGCACCACCCGTATTTACTGTGTCAGCTAATGGAGGGATAAAAGCAGATGGGAAGGTTCCATTTTGCTGTTTTTCCTCCCACCTTTCTTCTTCACGGCCTGTCACCGATTGCCTTTCCTCCCCCTCTCCTTTCCCCCATTAAAGCAAAACATCTGCCGCAGTTTTAAGATGCTGTGGGCTTTTGCAGGCTGTTACCGGCAAAGATAGCACTTGGCGGGGAGGGAAGCTGAGTGAGAGCCACAGCAGGTGAAGGGTTTTAATTCCCCTGTTACTGTAATCAGCTGCCACGACCACGGAGCCGTCCGCGGGAGGCAGCAGTAATGATTTCCAAACCAAAAAGAGAGCTCTGGCAGGCTGGACGGGGGCTTGGCCCCCATCCGTCAGAGCTCTGCAGAGCTCAGCTGGTGACTAGTCACTGCGTCACTCCTTTCTGATTAAATTCCGATTAAGTTTAAAATAATAATTCGTCCTTAGTGGAATAAGAAACTCTGGAAGAAGAAAGAAAAAAAAGGCTTTGTGGGGTTTTTTTGGCCAGCCTTGGACTAAGGGCCAGCCCCGAAGAAGCATATGGGAAAAATAGCTCTAGGACCATGTTTTTCTTCTGTTAAAGTGCGGGGCTTATCCTCGCATTTGCTATGACCACAAAATCCAGATTCACCGGTGAACTAAGACCCTTTATACGATTATGACAATGAAAAATGCTGGACAACGTACGTAAATTATTACGTGTGAACTATAAGGTACAGAAGCGCCCAAGTCTTTCAGCAGACAATTTCTCAAAGGGGGTTGATCAGAACAACCTGTACATTTGTGTCCAAGAGCTGTGGTCTGACATTTTGTTCTCCCAGCTATCTCACCCTTTTTTTATTATCTGTCTGCTCGCTGTGCGGCAGCCAACTAGGCTAAGAAAAAGGGCATTTTGGCAACCCCAGTCAGACCAGTCTTGAAGAAAAAAGTAAAAACAGGTCCATGCCACCAGACCCCAGACCAGGGAGGTATGTACCCATCAAGATTTGCCCGTACATCCAAGGACCAGTAGTTACTACAGCATCAATATTAATAATTATACTAATAATACATCTTCTCAGCTTACATTTCTTCTCCTTTAGTTCTTACGGTCCACTGATCGCTAGGGAGGGAATACCAGTTTGTGTCTAGTCCAACGGTCATATCTTATTTCTTTTAGCACTGAAATGGAAGAGACAACCCTAGTAACTTTCATTAGTGGGTGAGTCTGAAACGTTTGGCTAAACATGAGATGCAATGTTTTGCTTCATTTGAGGGCTATATAATCTTTTTGGATAACCTTTGCCTTTGGTTCAGGTTAATTTTTGAAACTGAAGCACTATGAAAAGCAGATCTGAAACACACGAATATTCAGAAAACAACAAAGTGAAGCATTGCAGCTTTTCCATGGCCAATCTTTGCATTTAAGAAACAGAAGAGTAGGGATATTTTTCAAGGGCCAGCATTCCCTCTTTTCACAGGAACTTTTCAACAAGTTTGAATCCATTCACCGTCTTTCTCTCCCCAAAGTCCCATTTTGAGGGATGAACTTATAGTAGAAAGTCCCCCCAACCTCTGTAGTTATCACTGCCCCAGACAGGGAGCAGACATGGCTGAGCCACTTGGGTCTGCCCTACTTCCCCTCCATGAACCAACACCCCACACAGACCCTGCCCCCCATTTTACATGGTGGGTATCCATGTGCAGTACATCATGGCCCTGGGTGAAAGTGGAGGAGCTGCTGAAATTATGGAGGTCATACAAATAGCAACAAGAATCCCAGCTAATAACAACAGGCTACATGATGCTTGGGTCCGAGGTGTGTAAATAGGTGGTGGAAGTGTGAGGTTTTTGGAAAATGCCCACTTTTGCTTGTGGTTGCTCATACAGCTTCCCTACTCAAAGCTAATTCCCATCAAAGTCAGGTTACCTGGGAAAAGATTAAGAAAAAGTAAAAGAAGAGGCTGTAAATCATCTGGAGATCAGGTTGAACTCCTCAGGAACACAAGGTTGGGGCCAATGCTGGGAATGCAGCGTGTAATGGCCTCGGTTATTGCCCTGGTGCTGTATCCCAGAGTTATTAATGGCCTCTGGTGTGCAGTGACAATAACAACAGCTTGAGGAGCAACCTAATAAAAAGAGAATAAAAAGAGAAGCCAGGTCACTTGTAGGCGTCACAGCCTCAATCCTGCCTCCCAAAGACATGATGCTGGTCGTCTGCTCTTCCCACCATGTATTTCCTCCATCGGCATGCCTAATCGGACATTAGTGTCCCATCGGACACTAATGGCTCCCCTGATGATTTGACTCTGATTATTAAGGTATTAGAGAGTAAAAGAAGGCTCCTCAAAGTCCTGGGAAACTCTACCTGGCACACACCGTGGGGCTGATAACACCACCCTCCGCAACACGCTGGTGGCGAGTAGGAGGAGCTGAACTATTGATCTTTTGTAATCTAGCTGGATTTAAGTGACAGTGATGGAGTACTTTGTAATGGACTTCCTGAATCCTCATACAAATGGAGGAAGTGACCACCCTTGACCAGATTTCTGCTCGTGTTGCCTGTTTCCCTGCCTGAGTTACACATTTTTCCCTTTTGTAATCAGCTCTGACCCCGCTTTAGCAGAGATAATGAATTAATACTCAGCTAACCTGTGAGAACGGCGGTCTGGAGGGGCCGGGGGGCTCCCTGGGCAGTGGTTTGTAGAGTATCATCATGCTGAAATCCTCAGTGCAGAAAGGTCTCCGATGTACCAGGAAGGCCACTCTGGGGTAGCCAGCCCCACATCCCCATTGCCCAGGGAAATATGGCCAGTGGTGCCTCAAAGCACTGGGCTTTCCTGGACACACCAAGAAATGCTGTCCTTGGGCTGTCCCTATGGCATGGAGAGTGTCCGGCATTCCCGGCGGCTTTGGTCCCTCCTCAGCAACAGAGACATGGTGTTCAACAGAGCCAGCAGCTGCACAGGAGGCACCGGAGCCTTTCAAGTCTTGCATCCTTCAGGCCACGCTGGGGAGAGAATGCCTTTATTTTTGGAAGGCGTCAGTTGAGCTCTATTGTCTCAGCATATCCATGTTACAAAATCCTGTTGGGGACCCATCCCTGCCTCGTGATGGGCTTGCGTAATCTTCCAGCAGCATTTGTGTTGAAAAGGGACCATGTCCTTCCCTTTGTGGAGCAGCATTGCATTGCCAGCCAGGAGCTCTGGCAGACAAGCTTATGAACTCCCCGTCTCCCACCCAACAAGCTGGCCATGAACGTACCCCAAAGGCTCATGCTGAAGAGCCAGTGTGAAACAAAAAAGAGACCACAGATTACGGCCCGTGGGAGCTTCAAACCACGCCACAGGCAAGAGCCAATGGACACTGTAGCCATAGAAGGGCATGTTGAGAGTCAGTTCCCAGCATCCCGACCTTGGTTTCAAGCACTGGCTTTGGAAACGCAGTCAGTCTGGCAGCCTGTGTGGGCTCTGCCTCTGGCATCAGGGATGGCAGAAGGAGGGAACTGCAGGAGAAATGGAGCTCAGAGAAATCCCTTTGTTAATCTGCCCCTGGGAGTCTCGCAAACGCAGGGACAAAGCCCTGGGCTGCAATGAGGTGGCTGCAGAGAGGGAGCAGAGGTGACCCCACGAGGACATTGAGCAGCGTAGTGAGAGCTGTCTCATTGACACCAGCTCTGGGTTGGGCCACTTGGCCCTGGCATCTTTTAAAACAAAAATCACGTTATCAGTGGTCTTATGTCCCTGTTCCTGCATCCTGGAGCCCATCACTCAGCAAAGAGCCACCTCTGATCTTCACAAATGTGGATTCACTCACACCGCAGGGGAGTGAAAACCAGGCACTACTCGAGTTTGTGCTACCCGATAGTCCTTTGCTGTCTTTTTTTCCTTTTCATCTTCTTTCAGTCTTCCCTCAGCTGGTTAAACTCCTACTTGCTCCTGCCTGAATTAGGAAGGTCTAAAAACTTAGTAAAGAGTTCAGACTATGGTCCAGTGTTTTTTTGTCACTTACTTGTCTAAATAATGCAGGAAAAGCTCCTGCATTTCAGGCCAGGCTCTCCATGAAACGTGTAGAACAGGAGAGGTGCGAATGGAAACTTTGGTGGCATTAGGTGTTGTTTTTCTAAACATTCCCCATCAGTAAGCAGGCAGTCTCTCAGCGCCGCACGGTCCCACCGAGGTCTTTAAATCGTATTTCTAGGATTTCTCTAAAACAGGGGCCTCAAGCTTTTAAACACAAAGGGAGCTGGGGAACGGTTTCTTTAGCAAGAGATTTGAGCAAATCAGTGCTTTTTGTCTCACTTTTTTTTTTCTTTATGGACATCTGCTGGGGTTTGTATTTTTTGAGTCATGGGGGGGAAGGGGGTTGAGGGGGAAAGAGAGGTTTGCAGACGGGGTGAGCACAACATATACTGGAAAAAATCCCGGATGCTATAAATGGGAGCCCCCTAACAGTGCAGCTCATCTGAAGCAAAATGAAAATATCAGGCATCCAAGAAACATATGTGCAGATGGCTTAGAGCCCAGTCTCCTTACTAGGGCTCTGCATTAAATAAAATGCACCGGGTCATGTTGCTACAGATATAAGAGATTACTAGGTGCAATGTGCACTTCTCTGTGAAACTGCAGGTTTTTAAACAATTGGAAATACAGACCTTGTTTATGGATCAAGCGAATGGCTTCAGTCAAGCAGAACAGCCCTTTTTTTTTTTTTTATTTTTTGCCGGGCCCTGGGTCAGGAGGCTCATACTCTGTGAGATTTCGCTGCAGACACCGCTCAGAAGGAGAGCAGTCTCAGCACCGACGTGAGAAGCAGCATCCAAGAGGGCTATTGACTATGACCTGTATTTTTGAAGGATGATATGAATCAATCCAGAGCCTTGGCAAGACCTCGCGGTTGGGGCTTGTGCTTTCAGCCAATGTCAATTATGTCATTACTGAGCCTGCAGAAGCTATTACTAATGTTACTTTTACAGTTCACTGCCGACCAGAGAAAAGAGTTTTTCACACTGTTGTCGTTTTGTTGGAGCAAGACTATACGAATCGCAGATGGCTTCCTTGCCAGATGTAGCCTCGCAGGACGGCAGTTTGGGGTTTACAAGAGGTTTAATGAAAACTTGGCCTTTTCCCAACTTTTGGCAAATACTCCTGGGCTGTCAACTCACGCAAGCAAGTCAGGATCCTAAAAATGTCTAATGACTTGTTCTCACCAAACGAGGAGGTGAAAAGTTTTACCTGGGAAACAAAACCCAAATGCGCAGACCAATACCCTCTCACACTGGGCCTGAGCTCATGATCACCGCAGTTATTGAAAGGCTCTCGCTGCATGCTGGATCTCTTCCCAAGTCTTTGCTATTGCTCTTGAGGGGTCCAACGTATTTCTGCTGACATGGAACATTGATGGTGAGTAGGGGGGAGAAGTGACATCCAGGTGTGTTGAAAAATCACATCATCCTCACTTTGATGTCTACTTCTCTTTTTTTTTTTTTTTTCGGTTAAGACTTTACTGCTTTGTCCTGGGCTGAGAGTTTGTTTGCTAGCCTTTCTCACTTGGTTTGTGTCTTCCTTGATGATATGAGTAGTTCATTGAAATTGTGATAAAAAATAATTCTCAGGTATGAGCCTTCAGATGTAGGACATCTCCTGTACTCAACATGCCTAAATGGTGCAGGAATAATCGTCATCTCCAGCTGCAAACTGGAAACTCTTCACATTATTTGAAGGTTTAGGTATATTATTTCCTTTTCTCTATTCATGAATATTTGTGCTCAGTGAGACTTGGCATAGCACGGTGCCATTTTAAGTTAGTTCTTAGTTTATCAGTCTCCCCATTTTCCATTCTCACCACCCCGGACTAATATTCATCCCCGTCTAAACTGTCAAGTGGAGTCAACTGCAGTGATTTGGTGGCAAAGTTCCTTCAGTTATGGTTTGGATAAGAAATGAGTTCCTAGGTCCCAGTAGCCCCAAAACGCTGCCTCATGGATGCAGTGTGTGCACCTGCGGGATGGAGCACAATGGTGCCTGTACATATAAAAAATGCATTTGAGCCATTCAAAAAATCAGCTCCAACAAACAAACCCTGAAATTTTATTCACACCACATCTCAAGGCAATGAGCCTGTCTCATCTGTGGGCCTTTAGCAGTCTCCCATAACCAACTGCCCTTGCCTCAGCTTGTCTGCCTGTCTTCAAATATCTTCATCCTGACCCTAACTTGAATGGTACATTTTTTCTCACATGGTTGGTGCACAAACCAGATGATTGAATTCTCCGGAGGAAGGAGGAAGTAGCACTTTACATCCATGTGGCAAAGGGATTAACAAAACGGCTGGAGACACATAATCATGGAGATGTTATCCTTTTTCCACTGACTGAGGTTTGGATGCAAACCTGATATCTAACCCTCCTTAGCACTCCTGTGGATCCGTCTGCTTCAGAATCACTCTTAAACAGGGTTATTCTGACTTCTTTTGTGTGTTAGGTGCTCAGAGACTTTACAGAAATGAAGTTCATTTACCAAGACGCAGAACGAAATCAACATCCCTGAGACAAATCACACTAAGCACCATGGGTATCCCTCCTTTTACTTTGGTGATTGCATGATGGAGTTGCAGATCATGTTAGGGAAGATATAATAGATTGCAAGTCTTCTTCCCTCTCCCCCAAAAAAGAGAAACCAAAAGTGTCAGGCTTTCTTAAATAAGGTTATTAATAATCTGCAATTTTATAGAAAGACTTTGGGTAGGATCAGAAGAAATCAAGCGGTTTGTGATGACTAGCCTTTAAAAAGTGTGACGTGTCTTTTCATGAAACACTGGTTTGCTGGCCTGGGAGGGCTATCGCTCATAAAAGACTGCAAAGCTGCATAGTATTTCCTACTTTATGCAACAGAAGAGATTTATCTTAGTATAGCGGTAGCACTAATAATAATTGTCCCTGAAATATGTTCAGCTTGGAAGTATCTTTTCTTGGATAGATGTTTTGTTTTTTTTTCTCCAGTGAAATCTTGAGCACCATTATTCCCACGATGTGTAATACCTCAATCTCTGTTCTGCAAATGCTTCCCTGTAGACGGCCCAGAGACCTGGTCTTTACTGAGTTTTGGGTAGGGCTGAGATCACAGGGAAGGACTGGGACTCTGAAGAAGTGACCATGAAGCTCAGAGGTGTGGGAGAGGAAGATATAATTCCTTTTTTCCCCATAAACATTTGATGTGGGCTCTCACCTAAGCCAGCTAGGGCAGATTTCATCTCACTATGCCCCAACTACATCTGTACTCAGTGAAGAGAGGGAGAAGTCTCCAAAGCGCATTGTGGACATCTATGATCTACATCTTGGAGGTGGAAGTATCTCTTCATTGACTAAAACGGGAGCTAGCTGAAATGGGTAGCTATGGGTAGGTGAGGTGACTCCTACCCCTATGACAAATTGTACTGTTCTCCTTCCTTCCGTAAAATAGGAACGGATATACCTCCACTTGACAGAGCTGCTGTAAGCACCCAGACCTTATAGAGAAGGAAGTGCTTAAATGAGCCAGCAAGGCGGTCATGGTAAATACCTACATTCAAGAGTGGAGGGTCGGTAATGTATAACATTCCCTAGTAAAATCACAGCATTATTAATTTTGCTGCCTTATATACCTCTGGAATGGTAACAGCAAGAGGAGAAATCTGGCCCAGTGATCCATCATCTGAGGCTTTGAAATCGAGCCAACTTCACTGAAATTTGAGTGAGTCCTCAGAAACACACAGAGGGCTAAAGCAACAAGTGCATTTCACTGAGCTATGATATCACCCTCTATTCCTTTCTAGAGGGAAAGCTGTTTATCGGATGTGTAGGAGAGAAGAAAGAGGAAGAAAAGCACACACATATATTTAAATATTCAAAGCTGCCCCGGGAAAGAACTTAAAATCTGAGGTCATTTCCTCGATGAGCTTAAAACATTATTTGTCATCCACACTGAACCAGAAGAAAAAGGGAAATAAAAGAAGGATAGGAAAAATCTGTCATGCCGTTGCCATTTGTGGTTTGAATGGGAAGGTGCTTAGTTACGACGGCCGGCAGCCAGCCGAGCCAGCCTGCGAGGGTGCCCCTTTGATCCGCTCCTGGCTGGCTCTGAGCACCACGGTGGCAAAATTCGTGAAGGGGAACAGAGGAGGCTTGGCAAAGCCGTGGTGCCACCTGGGACTGGTTTACGTTTCCTTACCACCACAGGCATTTTTCAGAGCCTCCAGCCAAGTGGCCTCAAAGGAGTGAGCTTTTCTCTTCTCTGCTCCGTCTAGGCTGTGTGTATTTGGAGGGAAGCATTAAATTTACTCCGGAGAAGGTAGAAAGAGCAGATCCAACCGACACTTCCAGGAGACTGCCTAAGCAGCTTTAGTGTTATCTAAGTGTTATCTTACTGGGTTTTTGGCTTGATTCAATATATTTCCCTGCATATCAGTGCGAAGTGGGTGTAATAAGGTGTCATTACATAGTGTAAATAAGTGGAAAGTCCAAAAGTGCCCTTGCAATTGTGATCATCATGCTGGTGTTGATCAGGAAGGGCACAGGCTGGGGAGCCCAGGAGGCAGAGCTGGGACAATTCAGGGTGAAGCAGCACTTTGTGCTCAAATTGAGTGGCGATGCCTGAGTAACTGGAAAAGAATGTATTAATTCACTAGGAACTGCGTAAATAATTTGTGGACCATGACCTGTCCGACAACAGCAGCCCTTCATATCTCAATCACCCTTGTTGCTGGTGGGGGACATGGGGACTTCACAGTGTTCACTGACCTGGCTGAGACCCTCCAGGGCATTCATGCACAAGAAAAAAGACAAGAAAGGAGACCTGCATGTGCATCATACAGAAATCCCCCCTGTCCCAAAATGTAACTATTCTTTTATAAAGTCATCCAAGGTACAAGAGTTCCCACAGGGTCTTTGCCACGGCCAGACGAACCGTATGACGTGCTGTGATGGCATCCCTCACCTCCTGGAAGGCAGTGATGGACATGAGGACAATATGGACCACAGGACAGAGGAAAACACCAGCTCTCACCAGCGGCCTTGGTCCCAGCTCAGCCACTGACAGTCTTCAGTCTCAGAAGACCCCCTGCCACCAGGACTCGAATCAGGCACCAGTCTTGGGGCAGACAGGGACCTGCCCTCTCCGTGATTTGTGTTTTCTTCTGCTCCTGCTGAACTGAACTCCCTGGAAGAGCACTGGGCAGCCCACGTGAAGGTAGAACAGCAGCATGTGAGCAATTGAAAAGTAAAGACTAGTGCAGGCGTCTGTGGGATGCTCAGCTCTGGTCCTGTTTCACTTATTAGCATGGATGCAGCTGAGATGTCCTGGAGATGATGAAGCCATGGAGAAGGCATCTTCCTCTGAGCATCCCTCCATCCTCTCTAGAGTGGCTCCCTGGAAGCTTATTGCTTCCATTTGAGTTGGCCCCTGAACAACACGATGAGAATTGCTCCACAATGAGCTTGTGGTCTGCCTAGGAGCACTGAACTGGCCTTTGGTCTGCAGCTGCTGTTTAGCCTCTGGATTGCACAGCTCCAAACATATCATCGGTCCCCTGTTATCAAGGGCTCTGATTCAGAGCTCAGGAAAACATTGCCATTCCAGGCTGTGGGAGCTGTACATTTTTCCCCCCAGAAAATTTGACTAGAGTCACACCAGTCTTGTAAAAAATGAGAATGTCTAAGAAAAGACAAGACTGACAAATTTTGCGTATTTGCCAATTTAAAAGGCTGCACTTCCAGCATCCTGTGTCCCAGCTGAGGGAAGCTTCGGTGTTTGTTTTCACTCTATAAGAGAAAATTATAATGATGATAATAACCAGTATGTGAGGTATTTCTTTTTGCTGAAACTTGGACCAAGAACCAAAAGATGCTGCACACAAGCTGATGAAGCCCGATGTTTGGTGACACAGCATTTTAGTGGGGTTTTTTGACAGCCTGACCATACCCTAAGCAAGAGCTGCTCTGCCAGGCACCCTTCCTGCACTGCTGGTGCCACACAAATGAGCGGTCTCCTTGCTAAAATATAGCAGAGATGGTTTTGAGCGGCTCCACAGCCCCCTCCGCACCATGGGAATAGCGCACAGCCATCGGTCCTTGCTGGCAAGTAAGCTGAGAGTGGGCAACTTCTCTATGTCTGACCACCATGTGCAGCAGATGGGAAAACAGCAGGGAAACACTGGCCAGCAAGGCAGCAAGTGGTCTATAGCACGTCAGCACCAGGAGGTCTACAGATCTTGCCGTAAACCAATAAATGCTGCCAGTTTAATACTGGCAGTGAGACGAACCAGCCGCACAAAGCCATAGGGGTGTGAATACTCCCCAGGTACTCCCGCGCTCATTTTGGCTCGTTGCAGCTTTCTCTAAGATGCAGAAAAAAAAATAAATTATTTTTTAAAAGGGTTATTAATCCATTTTAGGGCCAGCAGGACCCTCCAGCGCTGCCACCTGCCTTACACGGACCAACCAGCTTCACTCGGCAGCATCGGCATCACGGCAGTAACTGCTGGTAGAGCAAGCATCTCATTTCATCAAACGTGGAAAAGATTGGCTTCTTCCCTGCTCCAAAAAATCATGCCTAATGCTTTTTTTTTTTTTTTTGTATTATAAGTTTAAAATAAGAAAGTGGAATTGCTCAGCAGGGCAAACTTCAGCACTAACCACAAACTCAGGCCTGGCTGCAGCAAGCAGCGAGCTGGGAGGCATTACTAGGCTGTTAGTGTTAAACGCAACAAACGGCAAGGAAAATCTGTTCCCCGCTCCCTCCCAGTGTGCCAGTCCCTGGTCAACCTTCCCAGCCTGATCATTCCACCGATGCCCAGCCAGCCATTGCAGTGTAAAGAGATAAGGGTGGCGGGGAGGGGGAATTTTCCACAGCTCATCACTAGTCCTGATGGCAATGCCATAATCAAAACCTGCTGAGCCATCTATCCATGTTCAAAGCCAAACGAAGACTGATTGAGGCAGACGTGGTGGGGTCATGCCGTAGACTCGTCACGACAGCCGAGCGTATGCTTGTGTGTCTGAACGGCGGGCTCCCCTTTGCTCGCCGCCTTGCTGCCTCCCCGGCACCACGAGGAAGGTGTTAGGAGTCACTCGGGGTGTGAGGTACCGCAGGGAATGGCTGTGCTGCATCCCATGAGGAGTCACTCGGGGTGTGAGGTACCGCAGGGAATGGCTGTGCTGCATCCCATGAGGAGTCACTTGGGGTGTGAGGTACCGCAGGGAATGGCTGTGCTGCATCCCATGACTCTTCTACAGGACACAAGGACTGAGCTCACCCAGGTCTTGCCTGGCACCATGGCAAGATGCTTTGCTGCATGAGCATCCATGGGGGAAGTAATCCTCCAAAGATGGAAAAGCCCTCCCAGTAGCTTCCCCTTAACATTTCCATTTGCCTCCCTTTGACTCCCTTTATTACAGATACCATGTAGTTATTAATATTTTTTCTTTCTTGGCTACCTCTTTGCTTCTGCAAGGGGGTGACAGGCTAAATCAGCTGGCTATTGCTCCAGCAGCCTTCCACTCAAAGTCAGTGATATTCGCTGCAAAATGTCTCCGTCTCCTGCCCTGGAGCTGAGTGGGTTTGTCGCAGCTCTAGAAGAAGCAATTTGAGCTGCCATCTTAAATTAAGACTTGCAGCCCCGGTAGGTGGAGGGTGAGAGCTGCATGGCTTTCTCTGTCACCCAGAGCACAGAGCCCCAGGGAACTAACAGGACTTCCGAGAGACAATTTCTGCCTCCAGATTTCCCCTGTGCCTCTTCTTTCTCTCTTTTCACCATTATCGCCATTTCTCACCACATATTACACTCTAATGCCACACAGACATGTGCTTTCCTTGACCCCAGCAGACCTTTAGCAAGTCAATGCTTTCGCAAGAGGTTTTTTTCCCCCATTTATTTTTTCTGGGACCTGGAGGCAAACTCAATTTTGGAAATTAATTTTCAGTTTTGCTCCTCTTGTTCCTTCTGTGAGGAGGACAGGTTGCCTGATTACCTTCCGCTGGGCCATTCTGCAGCCAGCCCATGGCCACCAAGGTCCTTGGGGACATCTCAAGGCCTTACCTCTCCTTCTCTCACTGAGCCCCATGGTGTTTTACTGCGGCTGAGGCGGCCCCATGCAACACTGTCCATGCTTTGGTTTGACTTTTCTGTCAATAACCTTGCCAGGCTGGTTCTGGGATTTGTCAGGAGAAGGACATTTTCTTTGTACACAGTTTAATACTCTGCCTGGAACATTCACAATTCATCTCAGCTTGATATTTTATGCACTTTGAGAAACCCACAAGTCCTCGAGTAGAATTAGATAACCCTTTAATGGTGGTGTGGGCAGAAACGTAATGGGGTCGGGGTGAAAAATGTCAAAAGTCAATTTAAACAATAAAAATAGCTGCTTTGAACAAAACCAGGACTTTATACCATAACACAAGGTTCATCCAAGTTAGGTGTGGTGGAGGATAGAGGACCACAGCCTTCTTCAGCTCATCAGCAGGGAAAATTTTATGCATTCTTCAGATACACCCTTGGACCCAGTCATTGCTCCCAAGGGGAGAGACTCTCCGGACTATGTCAGATTTCAGAAAAACACAAAGACAATGACTGTGCTTCCCAGATACTAATATTTCAGAAATGATAGTGCATTTTTCAAGGCAGAAGGCAGCAGTCTGGAGTTCAGTTACATTGTCCGGGTGATTAATGTGTTATTTAGGGAGCAGACAGAAGCAAGGAGCCTGAGAGAGGTCTCCTCCTCTCTGTGCCTGCCTTCTAGTGCTGCAGAAAAAAAAAACAAAAGGCAAATTTAGCTTGTGTGGACGCTGTGTGTTTTCTGGCTATAAGGAGCACGATGAAAATGATCCAAACAGTGACTTGTGCATGCTGAAGGCAGGCGAACTCAGGTTTAACTGCTTCATGGACACAGTTTATCAGAGAAACCAGTCCAACAACACGCAAAATAACAATGCAAACAAAAATCCCAGTCTTCCCTATCTCCTCCCCTTTCTATGACAGAGGTGGCTGAAAGGAGAAGAAATTTATCCCAAATATGAGGGGCTTTTGATGGCAGACACGCAGCAGAGCTGCTCAGCTTTGGTGTCGCAGAGGAGAGGGCTTTGTGCAGTCCAGCCGTGGGTGCCCTGAGTGATGGGGGGGGGTGCAGGAGGGAGCTTGGTGGTCCATGTCTGCATCCAGCACCAGGGATGGGAAGAACATGTAAGGAGTGCCTACAGCCCATTTTCCCCCTGGGTATCAGATGTAATAAATACTATATGTACCAGCCCTAGTAGTGTCAGCCTCTGATTCCTAAGCGGGAAGTAGGGACCCCTGGGTGTCCCTTGGGAGCTTTTCTCCCAGGAAATCAATGTCCAGGTCTCAGATGTGCAGCCCTAGCATTTACAGAGTATATTTTTTATCGCATGGTTCCCCCTCGCTCCTTTTACCAACTCAGAAAATACAGTACAGTGCATGCATTCGGGATGCGCTGAAATGTATAAATAAACTAACATTTTGCTGGGTCAGCTCCCTGTTGGCAGCCTCCTTGTACTTTGTCACTGGAGGCCACAACTCCACTTAAAGTGACCATTTTGTCTTGGCAGGACGTGTTCGCTTATTCACTCGCTCCTCAGCTCTGCTGTTTGGTGCCAAAGCACAACAAGAGCTCCTCAATTGCCCTTGGCTTCCCCTCTGCAAATGAATGCTGAGCTGTGGGGACAGTCCATGCCATAGACAAGGAAAAGGGAAAAAAAATACTGCTTGCCAGCATTCAAGAAAAGAGAGAAGATATACGCTGCCAGGTCCTGCTCAACCATGGCCCATAGGAGGAACTGCAGGGGGTGTTTATAGCTCCCACCATTGGCTTCCGTATTGGCTTTAAGATACCCTTACACAGTAATAGAGATAAATATCCGTTGGCCCTGATGGAGAGAGGCATTTCATGGGACAGCCGTGGCTGCACACAACATTTCCCAGACTAGTGACATTCCTCTCTCTGTGTGCAGAAACTGAAGGGGCTGATCCCCTCCCCTGCATTCGGAAGTAGAATTGCTGTTTCCCATCCTAACTTTACATCAGGTATATGGGTTTGATCTTTTTCAGTGCTGCGTTGTTTTTAAATCGCAAAGTGTCTGCAAATGGAAAAGAAAGAAATCATGGCTCTATCTATGTAAATGGCTGCCTCCCAGTTGAGGGCAATGGGCTCCCCATCACTGGAAGGGTGCTCCCACGGGCACAGGCTCAGCATTCCTAAACGTGAGGTCTCCGTATTTAACGAGGCTAAAATTTGGGAAAAAGACTGGTGATTTCAGATGTACAGCCTCAAAGAAGTCTCATTCTCTGAGGGCAGTGCTCTCAAAAAAATTATGCCGATCCCAAGCCGGACACTGCTCTGGAAAGAATCAAAAGTCTTGCGTGACATTTCAGAGCAATGTCCAAAAACGTTTGTATTTTGTAAACAGGAAGTTACATTGTCTGGAGAGGATATTTTCCCCCTTCAATAGCTGCATGCAGCTTTTTTACATAACCCCTTTTTACAGTATTTCAGGACTGAAAAGTTCATTTCCCTCTCACAAGCACATAGGAGAATGCAGCTGCCACCCAGACATCCTTTAAATGGGACCACATGTAAGCCACTTAGTCTCCAAAAATGAAAGCAAAACACAGTGCTGTCATCACTGCACGGCACCGTCAATCAGAGCTGTTCATAATATGCTGCACCATGTATATCTCAGACCATGCTCATTATAAGCTTAGGCTAATGCAGAATAATAAAGCAGAGTATTACAGATGTTAGAAACTCTGGATTAGTAAATGACGGATAAGTGGAAACAAAAACGTTCAGATCATCTCTTTTCTGGCCGTTAGGATGGTGAAATCAAATTCCTCTAATGCTTAACTGAGGTGTTTTTCCCAGCTTCACCTGCCCCTGACCTTGTTGTGTGGAACCTCCTGAAAAGAACTTGTGGGCCTTTTTGCTCATGGTCTATGTTAATCCACTGAACAACCACAATCAAATTATTTCACTTGCAAGTTCAGCAAAATGAGTTTGCCAGAGATACACCCCCATGGTGTGGATAGGAGACACCAAGGTGGGTCATGCCCAGCTACTTTCATCTCCCCCCTTGCCCTGTTGGTCTCATTTTATGATGCGGAAAGGCCGCAATGGGATGTGCTGCGAAGACAGATGATGCCTGACACACCAAGGACCAAGCAGAGAGGAGGTGTCCACAGGCAGACCTGGGGCTTCAGGCTGCTGCTGGGATTGCCAGAAAAAAATCATCAGAAGAACATATCCCGTGCAGCGAAATAGTTGGTCCAGGTCAAATCTCCAGATCTCACAACTGCTGTAAGTCGCCCAGACAAAGTAGTCTACATTAGCAGGCTGAAAAGACAGTGTGGAATCAAGACTCTTCCCTTGTGTAGAGGCATGAAAGACTGAGAAGGAAGAAGGGTGCATCCTCCCACATGTAGAGAACACAAAGCGGTAACGTGTAGATGCATAAGGGGGTCGACAAAAGTAATAGCTACTGAGAATTGTACTTATCCCTTGCTCACTTCAAACCTGTAAATCTTCTCAAAGGCCAAGTATTAAAAGCCATTATCTTTCCAGCATAGCACCATTGCTAGAATCCAGGTCTTGGCATTGGAAAAGAGATCTGGGGAGGACAGGTGATGGGATGGTGCTATACTGGGAGAAATGCAGAGCACAGGAGGAAGAGAACGAGGAGATGGGTTCACCTGAATGCTTGATGCAGTGGAAAAAGTGCTCAAGGAAGGAGGAAGACCCTGGGAAAACTCCAGTTCAGTTGTATCATGGTACATCTATTGAAAGTATCATTTAAAAAGCACAAGGAAATTATGAAAATATATCTGGTTATTTGTGTAAAGGACTTTCAGTACCTTGACATCATCTGTGGAGTGCTTAAAAGAGAGGAGAGAGTTCATTAAGCAACGAGGTTAGGGTAAGAGGGGCCAAGGCTCTCCGATGGTGTTGGTTTCATCGTGGGAAGGTGTCTCCACGCCTTTCAAGATGCCCTGAGTGTAAAAGTAGTTAGAATCTTAAACAAACCAGCTGGCACAGGCTTAAAACTTTGTTGTTACTCACATGCATCCAAGTATAAAACAAGGACTGTATAAGCTGAGTAAATAAACAGACTCCCTGGTCTCTGGTGAGGAGGTCTGTGTCATTTTATTCACACTTTTTACCATATACTCTGGGGTCATTTGCCAGACTGGGAATAAATGGCATCTGGGTCTTTAACCCAGGCTTGATCTCCTCTCTCTTATAAAGATGTTTGTCTCCTGGCTCCTGGGGTGCAAAAACCAGAAGTGAGAAGAAAATCTAGCTATAAAATGTCGTAAATGTATCAGAAACCTCTGGGCCTGATTCTGACTATGTTTATTCCCTTTTCCTGCCACCACGACGGGGCAGAGCGTCTGACACTTTTGGTTTCATTTACATTCAACAAGAAAGTACTGAGATATTTGTTATAAATTTGCTACATCTCAGTAGAACTAATTTAATTAAATCAGATGCTTTTAAATATGCAATACATCTATTATGAAACACCAAGCACATTTCGGCGGGAGGATTTAACGAAAGGGATTTTAGAGAAGGAAAAATGCCATTTGTGGGAAGAAGAAAACCACCCATTTCCAACGTCAATTTGTTCGACAGTGGCACAGAATTCACACCAATTTACCACAATTTGACTTCGCTCAAGTTCCTCTGTGTCAATGCCGCTGAGAAAGGCAAGTCGGCCCTAACGAGCTGCCTTCACGGAGATTGTTGGACTCTATTCTTTCAACAAACGCATTTTAATATTTCATGATGGTGTGTCAAATGAAAGAACAATTCGGACCTTGCTGCAGCCACGCAAACCCCCCCATTGCCTCCGGTGGAAGACCAGAATTATGAAAATGAATGGTTTCGCTCATCAAGCTCAATCCTACAAATATTTATAAAAATTGAAAAAAAAAACTAAGAGAAGACTGTAAACGGATACCAGGGCATCAGGTCACAGCAAAGTGGTTTGGATTTGGGACTGACACGTGAGTGCCTGAAGACCATCTTCCCTTGCTGCCACAAGCACACTTGCTGCCACCTGAAGCCAGCGAGATCCCTCAAAATAGGTAACTGGGAGAAGTAAAGCGGAGATCAGCGAATTTTACTGCTCGGTAGTCCTGGATTGCCCTGGTAAATGTGCAGCAGTGCTTGGGCGGGAGGGAGAAGTTGTGGGCACACCAACCATCCACATCAAAGCAGAGGCGGCAAAGTTTGGGCTCAGGTTGGTTTTCTGCAGCGTATGGAAGGCGCATCGGTGGAAAATGTGGCCATTCTGGGCCCATGCAAAACCTTTCCCGTGTTATTAATTTTGGAAACCCCTGATTATACTTTCATTAAATGATACCTCTCTTAAAATTGCCCTTTATGCACTTCTCACGCTGAGGGCTATGCACGGCATACACAGCAGCTCTTGGTGGCATTTCACGTGCAACATTTTTGGCCTCCTACAGCTTCTGGCAGGGGAAGGAGAAGAACAAAACCAGAGACAGAGAAGCTTTAACTCCCTTGCATGCTGAAAGGCAGGTGAAGGTGGGTATTTGTGGCCCAGTCCTGATGTTATTGAAATAAATGGCGGGTTTGCCATCGATGTATGTGGGAGAAGGCTTAGGCTCGGACTGCGATGCAGGCATGGAATTAGAGCAGTGCCTAACGGCATTAATTAGGGGGTGGTTGGCGGAAAAGCGAATCCCCAGCGGTACAGGAGATTATTTAGTGGTGGAGCAATGTGGACTCGTGCCTTCTGTTATTGGACTGCTCTCATCCGACGTTCAGTCCTAGGCTGTGCTCCTGGCCTCCCAAAAATGCTTTTCTCCCGTGTAAGAAGACGGCACGCAAACGCATTCCTCATGAATGCATCGTGGCTGGCCTAACACAGCAGCATGAGTGGGGATTTTTCAAGCATGGTGACAGGGGAAAAAAGACTTGTGCACTCCACAGATGTATCTTTGAAGACAAAACATGGGTCATGTCTAGGAATTTAGGGACTATCATATGGGAACAGTTTACCGGGCTTTTAGGGTTTCTTTGTTACAGCATTTCACAGCAAGATGGATCTTCATCTGCTACCTATCACACATACCTAATTGCACAATAATACCACAGGGAGGTATTTTTTCCTTGATCTTGGCTCTTTGCCTTGCATTTTTCTCCTACCTGATATAATTGCAGGTATAATCTCTGTTCTTATGCGTGCTTCCATGCATAGATCAGTTTTTCACATAGCTCTAAAAGCATCTCGCCTCGATGAATCCCGAAACACAGCTTCACTCTTAGCATTTGCATTTACCTCGGCTATCTGCTTGGCCATGCAGAGAAGCCCAGGCAGGGCTGAGGCAGCTGAGGACCCAGCACTTGTGCACTCGAGTGGGTGGGCAGGGATTTCCCTCCCACGTACATATTTCCAGAACTCAGAGTCTCCTTTCTCTTAGCTGTGACATGCCCCAGCGGCTTTTATGGGGTCTAAGGCACAGGGAGCATCCAGGAGAAACCCCAGCCCAGGCGGCCGTGCCAGCTGTGATGGGAGTAGGTCTCACTGAGCTGCACATCAATTAGCTGCTGAGATGAATGTCCTTTTAGATACGCACATGGAATTGATTAATTCAATGAAGGCTTTTTTTTTTGCTGTTGTTGTTTCCTGGAAACAAACATTGCTTTTAGCTCTGGGATATACTCTTACTCCACAAAAGGAGAAAAAACAAAATCACAAGGCTGGGTTTTTTTCGGGTGGTAAAGACTGAAGCTTTCAAAGCTGATTAGTATTATTGCTGGGTGGTGGGAAACATGAGACTCATCCCAGTCCAGCTCGGAGTTCACTCAGCTTTGCAAACCAGGCAGACCTGGGTTGTGGCTATACATCAAAAGCGTGGTAAGCGCTTGTTAAACTTTGGCTGGTTCTCACACGTAGCCAGGAAAGCAGGGCAGTTCAGCTGGGATCTGCTCGGATTTGGGTTAATAACACACGCGACAGATGCTGAGATGTATACGCTGCGATGCAGTGCTGCAGAGACAGAGGACACAGCTCTGCGAAGCTCAGCTGTACCCCACCACCTCCGAGGTGGCTTTTGCTTTGGAAGAGTTTATTTCTTTTGACAGCCATATTGATTCTGCCTCTCTACTGATTCTGCCCCCTCTGCTCTGCTCTTGTGAGACCCCACTGGGGTACTGCGTCCAGCTCTGGGGCCTCCAACATAAGAAGGACATGGACCTGTTGCAGTGAGTCTAGAGGAGGCCACGAAGATGCTCAGAGGGCTGGAGCACCTCTCCTGTGAAGACAGGCTGAGAGAGTTGGGGGTGTTCAGCCTGGAGGAGAGAAGGCTCTGTGGGCACCCTATAGCAGCCTTCCAGTACCTAAAGGGGGCCCACAAGAAAGCTGGGGAGGGACTCTTTATAGGACGAGGGGTAACAGTTTTAAACTGAAAGAGGGGAGATTTAGATTATCAGGAAGAAATTCTTTACTCTGGTGGTGAGCCCCTGGCCCAGGTTGCCCAGAGAAGCTGTGGCTGCCCCATCCCTGGAGGTGTTCAAGGCCAGGCTGGACGGGGCTTGGAGCAACCTGGGCTAGTGGGAGGTGTCCCTGCCCAGGGCAGGGGGTGGCACTGGATGATCTTTAAGGTCCCTTCCAACCCGAACCATTCTATGATTGTGTAATATGTGTGTTTGCTCTTCTGTGTATTTACCCCCACAGCGTAGCAGCTATTCACAAGCGTAGTATTATATTATTTACTTTTTTGCTTACTTTTCTCTTAGCAGATGCTGCTTTAGCGTTGCTTCTGCATGGTGTATGGATCGCAAGGCCGAAATACCCATCACATGCTGGCACTGCACGCGATCCCTTTCACAAACAGATCCAATTTTATTTTAAAAGCAGGGTCAGAAATGATTGCCCCTGCTGTGAGGCTCTTCTCAATCTTGGTGCACTCATGGCTGCAGGAGAGCTAGAGAAAATTGATCCAGAGCCCCAGATGGTTTGAGATGTTCTTTGGCAGGCCACATGAGGTGTTTGATCAGGATTTGGAAACTCTCAGGGTTTTGGGTGGTTTTTGCTGTGTTAGCCAGATCTATTGTCTGTCTGTGTACACATGGGGTCTGTTTCTCCCAGCGGTGGAGAAGTCCTCCTTCATCCTGATGCTCACCAAGGGAGAATGGGGCCCTGTTGCAACAGCCCTAAATCCTCAGTGTTAGTCCAGGCTTGAAATAAAGCACATTTTCCTATCGTCAGGACTGATCATTCAGAGAGCAAAGCACCGCAATTGTTTTTAAAGATCTCATTCTCCAAACACTTACTCCCTGGTTGTGCTTCTAATGTCATAGTTGGCTCTATTTTCTTTCACTCCTGCTCTCCCTCTGTCCTCCAAATTCATCCCAGCCCCTGGGAAACAGCTTTAAAGGTCAGGGCTGTGCAGAGGTGCTACGGTGCTACACATGCTACGGTGTTCAGCAATAGACCAGGTCATGAATTTTAGCAATTCATCTGAGTTAAACACTATTTCTTGTTCCTAAACTACTCCTGTACTTGAGGTGGCTCCAAAAGCAGCAGAGAAAACCTTTAGATCTGACCAGCTCCATTCTGCTGAGCTGTTTAAATTAAAATTAAAAATGTCTATGCAGGCATTGCCGTTCATTTTGGGGTTTATCCTAGTTTCACACTACGCCAGCATTAAGCTTAGATCAACACAGCACTTAAATAATAGCAAACAAACAGTTCGGTAAAATAAAAACTAGGTTGGAGTTGTCTCCCAAATAATGTGTCCAGAACTTTTCAGAGTGTGTAAAAGTTGGGAAAGAAAGTGGAAATAATGAACTACTATAAATAAAACCATTTCTTCCAGTGTTTCCATCAGAGGAAGCCAAAGCCTGGAGGTGCTGGATAAGTTTCGAGAAAATCTACCCTTGCCGTTGGTATGTCGACATTCAGCACTCGGGGTGGTTTGGAAAGGCAAAAGGTGTTTGTTTGGGTTTTCTTTTTGTTGGTTTATTAAAAAACAACAATAACAACAAAACAAAATAAATTTCCCTTGTACCTAGAATAATTTCAAACAACAGTGCTTGGGTGATGACAAGGCAAGAGGTGTTGGAAGCTCTTTCATGGACAAGACTAGAGCCCCAAAAGATCTGGACAAAATGAGGCTCCACCTGAAATAAAAAGGATGTAATTTAGTGCGGAAAAAGGCAAATCCTGTCACTTCCCTAGGACAGGTGGGGAAAGTGAGCAAGGATCTGGAGGCCTGCTGCAGAAAAGGGCTGAAATGGGCCACAGACTGGGATGACTGTACCAGAAATGCCACATGGACAGTCCAATATGCCAAACTACTTGTATAAAATGCAGAAAGGGCTCCAAAGTGGGTAAACCAGAGTGTCATATGTCAGATACGTGTCTATCCATCACCTGCAGACCCCTTCTGCTCTGCTCGGGGCTGGCCAAGCCTCAGCCGCAGTGAATGGTCCAGCTTTTCCGATCCAGACTTCAAGGAAGATCTGGAGAGAGTTCAGCAAAGAATGATGAGAGGTCTAGAAAATGTGACTGCTGCAGGAAGACGGCAAGAACCGAGCTTGCGCTGTCCTCGTCAGGGAGGACAGAGAGGGAAGACATGATATTATAACTCAAATATTTAAACAGAGAGGAAATGAATAAACTGGTTTTGCGTCCACTAAGGAACAAGGAAAGAAATTGCAGGCTTAATCCCCAGCAAAAGAGATTTAGGTTAAAGGTAGGGATGCTCCAGCATGCATTTTTCGGGCCGGCTGTGGGTTTGCCACTGCTGTTTGGTGTGAAGGAGGCCGCATGGGGCACCTTCGCCTCGCGGGGATGGCTCGGAGAGCTTTTGGCACCCGGTCACGCCATGTGACCTTGCGAGCTCCCTTCCAGCTCCATTTTCCGTGATTTCGAAATAACGGCAAAATTACACGCTGACAACATAAGAGCTGGGATTATTTGTTTTAGGATTAATATAATTAGGCTAAGTATGAATCAGATGTTTTAGTTATTTGCAACTAAAGCACAGAGGGGAGACGCAAAGCTGTCTCTGTGTCAGTGAAAAACCCATGCGAGCGCAGAAAGAGGTGCTGACAGACACCTTCCTTTCACCCCAATTCAGACACGGGAGGTAGGAGGACACGGAGGATTAGGCATCGTGCCTTTTAAGCCTGTTGGATAGTGCCAGGCTGATTTTTTTTCTTGTATAACCATAGCATTTCCGCAGTCATACATTCAGTGTCTTAATTAACATCAATAAATGTTAACACTTGGTGGATTTACTAGGAAGATTTGAATGCCAGCCTAATTCAATGCTGACGTATCAACACATGAACTCTGAGATGTGACCCCTCCTGGAGCTGTCTATTTTAAGATCACAAGGGATTGCTCTTCACCATTTACATCTCCCGCAGTGCTGTGTCGAGCCCATGTGCAGGACGGTAACGATGCTCTGGGACTGACACCCAATCTTGGTCGGAAATCTTCAAGTGATGAAGAGGCAACCACATCCCTTGGGAGAGCCCCAGTGGATAATTACCCTCACGGCTCAAAACACATCTAGTTTCTGGCTGCGAGTGTTTTAATTCCAGCTGCTGGATGTACCTGGGTTTCTCTTTATCTGATAGATGGCTATATCAGCTAGCCGGTCAGGAAGAAGCTGCTTACACCCTGTAGGTGCACACAGCATGCAGCTATCAAGCCAGGAAAATTCAGATGGGCAGATATCTGTCACAGAGATTATTCCAGCCTTGGCCACGACTGCTTTTGACCCTTGCTTCCAGCCTGTTTATTACAGACAAACCACAGAGGCTTCTCTGGTTTTCCCCAATTTTCCTTCTGGTAGCAAGCTGTTTGCGCACACACCTTGACACTGGCAGAGAGTTTAGCACAGGGAAATTCCATCCTTGCCATGCGGTGGTCCTGGCACGAGCAAGGAAACAACCTTTCATTCTGACCAACGCTGAGGGTTTTATTTTATTTTTGTGACTGTTTGAGTACAATGTGAACCAGCAGAGCACCGACAAGTGCTGGGAGAGCTGCTGGTGCTCTTCAAACGTGCGGTGTGATGGCTCTGGTGGGACCCGAATGGGAAATTGGTTAAGCCCCAGAAAAGCGGCTGTTGTTGCTTTGCCCCCTGTTTTGATATCAGCGTCACCCTTCACGTCTGTGGTAGTGGATATGTGAGGTCATACAACAGTACAGGTTCAGGAGAGGGGAAGACCAACACCATGCCATGGATGTATTTTAAAGGCAGCTTGCTCTAGTCACCCCCTAGACCAGGTGCACACCAGTGCCGGAACAGCGGCAGATAATACACTGGGCATTCTGTCTGTCTTGCCCTGAATCTCAGCACTAAAAGTTCAGAGGGCTCAATTTTATCCCTTCCTTTCCACTGCTGGCACAATTCCCTCTCAGGAGGGGACGCCATGCTGCAGCCCCCCCCATAACAAGTGCCAGGGCAGATTTTTGGAGGACTATATTGGAATGTGCCAGCCCCCAGCTGAACAACACCACCGGTTTACTGGGAAACTATCCCAGCATAGCTCAAACTTTGATCGGTGGCTGCTTTAAACAGAGATGTGGACAGAGACGCGTGTCCCTGACAAATGCTCCATTTCTTTAAAGAAGAAGAGCCTACAGAAGTTTAAAATTCAGGCTGGATTCTGGAAATCCCTAAAGTGAAAAAAAAAAAAAAAAAAAAAAAAAAAGAAGTGGCCAGGCTTTGCTCCCGACATCAAACTCCTCTGAAAATCCTGGCTGGAGAGAAGGACATGCGATCCCAGCGCCCAGGTTGCTGCTTGCAGAGCAATTTAGCAGCACGGGCGCTCGACCCCTGGTTGCAGTGGTATCATCTGTGGGCTATTATCGGGGATTTCATACCAGCTGGGCAACAGGAGCTCGTCTGAAATCCACCCCAGTTCGGGAGCTGATGAGCTATTTAGCTACCGCTTGTATTTGTCTTATAAAAGTAATAATACCGTGTTCTGTTGCCATTAAGGTCTGACATTAAATGCATTAATTTCCTAATAGATCTAAAGCAACAGCTAGGAAGGCCTTTTATTTTTAATGAACTGAAGACTGTTGTGATCTCATTCATCCACCCATGAAATCCACTGACTGACAGGGTCCCATTTCTGGGCAGCGGGGTTAAACGTGCTTCAGACAAAAGCCAGATTTTCCTTTCTTCTGCATGCCATGGGCAGGATCAAAGGAGTGGGGAAATGGACATTAAAGCCCTTGTAATCAGGGACACAGACTCCAACCCAGCATGGGCCAGCCCCCTTGCAGGCTTATGGAAACGCCACTGTGCGTTATTGCATGGGAAGCCTGGGAGCTTTGGGGAGCAAACTGGGCAAGTAAATAAGGCCGAGGGGCAAGTGCTGCATGGACCAGGCTTATCTGTCATCACCAGGAGCTTCTCCTTGCTAATCATGTGGGAGCAAATTCCCCCACACCTTTGGTGGTGTTTCTCTCAGTTTAGGACTTTCTCAATAAGCCTGTAATATCTCTGGGACTCACCAGATGGTGCTAGTATAGATAACCCTAGAAACACGGCACGGCTGAAGGGATGGGCAAGAAGATCTTGGGGGAAACGGGAAGGCAAGAATACCAGTTTGATTACATTTCTTTATAGAAATGGTGGTAATGCTCCAGGAAAGTTTTTCTCATTAATCACAATTCTCTGCAACTGGAACAACGCTGTAGCTGTGGTGGCGCAGCTGGGAATCCACATAATGTGTGTGACAGAGACCCCGGTGGGTGGCAAGGCCATTTCCCTTGGCTTGCTATGCAAACCACAGGACCTGGTTTGTAGGTGAGGATGAAGGTGACCTTCAGAGAAGCTGATGAGTCATTTCCCCTCTTGCATTTTCATTTGGTCTTTTGTTTTAAAATATTTTATTCAGGTACCCCTCTCAAATGGTCTTAAAAGAAATGGGGAAGAAAGGCTGCTGATGTCTCCCAAAAGGCAGCAAACAGAGAATAGTTTGTTTTCCAAGCACGTATGAGTTCATTTTCTTTTCAAAATTTGCATTTATTTTTAACTGGATTAACATCCAGCTAATGTGGATGTCAACCAGTTGGAATGCAATTTTGGGAATTATGGAGGAATTTAGCACTGCTGATACAAACCAAATGTGATGGAGCTGGAAAGCATATGATATTTATCTACATGGGCTTGGTGTCATCAGTATGCTCTGTCTTTCTCCTAGGTTAACTCTTAGGCAATCCAAATGGAAAGAAATACTTCTACTATCGCTCCCATATGACTAATATGATACAGAGTATTACTTGGCTTGGGGTTTAAAAGAAATAACAGGGAGTTCATTACTCAGACCTTCCTTCTGATAGGAATGGCCAATGACACGAGATATACAAAGTGTTTTTTAACTTGGTATGCTATTTTGTTTCATTTGTCACTGTTTGAATTACAAAGGTTGTTGTAGTGCCTAATGTTTGGTAAGCACACACATTCTAGCAAAAAGATATTGTCCTTATTCTGCATCTATTTGGAACATATTCGATGTCGTTATTGTGGCATGTGCTGAGACTTTATGGTGATAAGACAGGAAAGGACTTAAACATCCTTAAGTCTGTACCAAGAAAGGAAAGCACTTAAATACCTGCTTCATACTTTGCTTTCAGGGTGTTTTCCTGAATTCAGGCCATGAAGAAGCAGCATCATCCCTTTAAATGGAAAAGGTCCAATGGCCTTCTCAGTGCTGAAATCCTGCCTCCAGGAAACACAGCCAGGGACGCATCAAAGCAGAGGGGACGAGCTGTTCCTTAATCAAAATATTGTGAAACTGTGGTTCTGTCAATGGTTTGCTGTTCGGGTTTTGGAGATACGTAGGATGACTGGGACGCTTCAAAGAAAGATGTCAACCAAATGTTTTTCAGAATCACATGCAAGGCAGAAGGAAATGTGCTTCCTAAAGGTCCTACTGGCAGATGAAGATGCTTCTGCAATCATTAAAGTTGTAAAGTCATCCTCCCCCCGCCCCACACACACATGAAAGACGATGGGATTTGCTTGCCAGCCAAAACCAGATTTGGGAATCAGACATTTCCCTTCGAAGCAGCGGCATGCTGATCTTGCAGAGGATACGCTGGGGAAAAGTGCAGCACGGACCAGCTCCTGTTGGGCAACTCCTTGTCCTCTGCCATTGTGCTGCTGTGTCCCAGCATCAGCTGGCACCTCTGCGCAGGGTCCCCACCACAGCGGCAGGGCCGCCCTGGGAGCCAGGTCATTGCTCACGGCCACTGCTGCTGCTTCGCTGCCTCTTCCCACACAAGTAGTAGAAAATAAATAGAACAGAGGTTTGTTTGTAACCGCGTCCAAAGATCTGCATTTCCCGTGTAGAAATACATTTCCTGGCCTGTCCCTCCTGCACAAAGGGCTCATTACAGTACAGAACTGCTGGTGTCGGGCACGTTGCAAGAGCCCTCCTTCTTGATGCTCAAGTACCTGAGCAGAGGCGGCTCCCTGCCTGCTAAAGGTGGGAGGATTACCCTGTGCTCGCACCGCTCCCGCTGCTCCTGGAGCACAACCTCTCCCACAGGGCATGATCCTGAATCCCACTGCAGCAAAGGACAGCTGCCTACTTTACCGCTCCATTGTCCATCTGTAGCCTACATGGCGGAAAATTCCTTTGGGAATGGTGAGGCTGACAGAGGCTTTTCACATCTCTGTTCCCACACAGTTGTGTTCATCCAACTGTATTTTCTCATCCACAAAAATGCCTGACTTTACAAGTGGGGAACCCCTTTCACCAGAGGACAGCAACACGAGTGATGAGTTTGGGCACCTCCAGTAACGAGTTAAAGGGATGATGAAATAGCAATGTGATCTTTGGGCTCATACCTCTCTGAAGGAGGGTTTATAGTAACTATAGCAGGTTGCTTTGTCTGACAAAGGAAGAGCTTTGACGAATATGGATTTGAATATGACTCCCAGTTCCTCAGTTCAGACCAAATTTAAGTTCATGTTCCTCAGGAATGCAGAAGTGTGATCTATGGATGGTGGCATTGGGTAAAGGCTTAAATCCATACTCTTCCTTCTGATAACTCCTTCACTCCTTGAACCTGCAGGAAGCTTGAGTCATTATGGTATTACAACACCTTTAGCGTAAGGTTAAATTCAAGGTTACTATTATTTCGTTATTTATGTCTAGCCATCTCCTTGGAATTGCAAACCCTTGGAGATATATTGCTTCTGCAACACAGATCAGCTGAGCTGTGGTGGTGGCACTCTCCATGCATAAGGTCTGACATGGACTGTCTTGCAATTAACTGAGCCATTCCCTATTAAGTCCCATCAATGGCTAGAGGGCATTAAAAAGTCTTTTATCACTGGCTAATTCCATAATGTTTGGAAACAGAAACCCCATGTGTTTTTTCAATAAGCACTTCTCCTTCTGACAGCGCTACATCTTTCACAAACACAGCAAGAATAACCTCTGGACTTTGCCTGCAGCAGTGAAGTATGAAATTTTGAATTCCATGGGTCACTGTTTTTGCTGCAGCCAGATGTGGATAAAAGGCAAAGGGTGTTTTATTGTTGTTGTTTCAAGAAACAGAGAAAGGTTTGTACTAAGGTACACCCTCTATCCTAAAAACAAGTGGCTAACATGTGGCTTGAATATCGCCAATTGCCATTTCAAAAGATGGGACTTTAAAAAAAATATTTTGAATTTAAATATTCTGTCTGCAGCTAGTAAAGTACACTACGACTTTAAATTGGATTTGGAAAAACGCACAGGAGAGCCACAACCTTGACGCCGATCTGTGCATTAGCGCCACGACTGTTGGTGGAGTTGGTTCTGTCTTGGTGGTTTCGTTGGCATCGCGGGTACCAATGAGTTGTGGTGGATGTAAAGGGGAAATACTTAATGGCTGAGAAAAACAGCATAGTGAGTCCTTCTTTTTGTTCTGAACAGATTGGGTTATTCATTGGAAATAAATTAACAGATGAATTCAATCCCTGTTTGCAATGATGGATGAGTCTATGAAAGCATTCATTATTGGTATGCATTTTATGCAAACTCTCTTGGTGACTGAGGCGTGTTAAAAAACTGCTCAGCTTAATTTCTCTGGAGTCCCAGTGTGCCACTGATGATTTAAACCCTCTGTTTCTTGCTTGGGGAACTGGATATTGAGTAACCAGGAATGAATATCTCACTTCTGGAATTTCATGAGGAAAGTCATCTTCATGGTAAACTTCGATGGACCTCATCAATTAGAAACACTGCCAGAGAACAGCTGAAGCTATGAAATGCATAAATAACAAATTGAGAACTACACTGTTTATTTTGGGGAAAAAAAAAACCAAATAATTTAATTTTTTTTTGCATTACTTAATCCATCTGCTGTCTGTTGCACACACACGGGACAAAATTTGGGTTCACAGCCGCTGTCTGTGCAGCCCAGCACTGCGACGTGATTTGGGCTTCCAGCAGTTTCCCCGCTGTCTCCTTAAATGTTCTGTTACAAAACCAAAGACAAAAATGGTCATCACAATGAAACGCACAATAGAAATTATTTGATCATTCTGTAACCTTGATTGCTGCTGCTTTTAGCCTGGTGCTTGACAGCACACTTGCCAGATGCACTAGTAGCCAGGTCGTGACAACACACGGAGTTTAAATCTTCAGCAGGGATCACTACACTTTAATGACAATGGACTCTAAATATGAGTCATATATAGTAATTTTTTTTGCTGTGGCAAAGGAATATTCTGTAGAAAGTTTGGTTTTCCTTTTTCTTGCTGTTGCTGCCCAAGTTCCCCTTGTCAATAAGATTACCAGCACTGTGCAAACACGCACCAGAGAAACACTTGCTGGTTCTCAGACACCAAGAGCCAGACTCCTGGAGGTGCAGGGCAGTCCTTCATAACTTGATCTAAAATTCCTTAAAGTGTCTTTGGGACCACTTACAGGTCATTATTGCATTAATTTTATAATGCAGACAACTATTGCATTGGAAAAGATGAATTGGAAAAGGGAAAGAAAAATGTTCAGCTGCCCCTTTGTAAGTGTTGAGAGCACCTGTGTCCTCCAAATTACATGATTCCTTTGCTTGTGCCGTCACAAGACGTTCCATCTCTGTCTATTGCATATTGCACACAGAGCTTCAGTGCTTCAGGAGCCAGTTCAACTCACTGATTTCGCAGGAAATATCTGTTTGGGAAAGGATAGAAAGCAGAGTATGGCCACGCGTCGGCTATTGCAGATGGGAGCACGGGAAAGGGAAGGAGGAAAAATGATTTGGAGAGAGGAGCAATGGGGGAAGGAGACCTTCCCCTTTCAATGGCAGTAGGAGAGGGGACCACCACAGCCATCTGTGGGGACACAGATGGGCTAGTGCATGTCTCTGCTCCCTGAGTGCCAGCGGCAGGTAAAGGAGTATCATCGTTCCCCTCCTTCCTCCTGAACCAGAATTGCCCCTTTGGACTTATCTCCACGTGTGCTGCACAGGCTGGTCCTGCTCCAAGCAAAGCCTTCAGAGCAGGAACTGTACCACAAAGGATGATGGAAACTCAGACGCACCCCCGGTAGTTTAATGATCTCAGTAATTGAAGCACTTTGAGGAGCAGAATATTTTCATCCCTTTCTAATTTGCAGTTGAGACCTAGGGCAATTTTTGTTCCTAAAACTTTGGAGGTACTTCAACATTTTAAGCCACACAACAACTGCTCATGTTCTCGCTCCAGTCATTTGAAGTCTCCCTGTGAAACAGCTGGCCTCTGATGTGCAAGATACCTGCTTCCCACTATTTGGCTTCCAACAGCCAGAAGATGACTTACGGCCATGAACTATCCCTTAATTTAACACATCAAAACCGAGCAAAAATAAACAAAGCAGAGTGAAGAACACATGTAGATCATGAACTCACATTCTGCACCTTGCACTTTTGCCCAGAGCACATGTTTTTGCAGCTTATCTCCCTAGGTATCTGTGATGGTGCCTTCTCCTGTGTTTGTTTTCTTTGTGTGGGGATACTTGGCAAGAAACTGCTTCTCTCAGAGAAAAAGCAGTTTTTGCTTCTCTGGGGCCATGGACCAAACAAAGACCATAACTGGATGCTTAACCAGAAATGGCTTGCACTGATTTCAGTATGTCTTGAGGAAGGTTATGTCCAGACTGTTTTGTCCTTTTGAGCTACATTTCCTACCTTCATTTAAAGAAGAGTTTGCTTTCATTTGTCTCTCTCTAGTCTTAGAAGGTCCTCCTGCAGCCCCAAAATGCAATTTAATGTCACAGCAGCAACATAGCTTGAGTCCTGCCTCTGTGTCTGAGATGGGGAAAAGACCCATCCGTGGGTGAAGCCTTTGGCAGTTGGTATCGATCCTGCAATGTGACAGACAGTGATCTTCATCTCTCTCTGCTGAGTGCGAGTAAAAGGCTAATAAGATGCTTCCTACTAAAAATGATCTATTAATTCTTATTTTTATTTCCACGTAGTGCTTTTTTTCTGGTGTTTTTAAGTGAAGGGTCACTGAAGTCTGTCATTCATGGGCACCGTAAAAGGTGTGGTAATATCAGTACTTCCCTCTTGGAAAAAAATATGGTATTATTTGCCAAGGTATAGCTCAGAAATGTTTTAGACCAGAGATTCCCGCTACGGACTTCATCTAGTGGCTCCCTGATTTTGCAGTTGGAAAACAGACTTGGTGATGCTCCGCTTCAAGTTAACTGAAAGAGCCTATGACATCTCCTGAAAGCATTTTTAACTGATTTCTAAATTTAAACTCTTCTTCATACTGGAATAAATGGCATTTAAAAAAGATAGTAAGGAATCAGTCCCAATTTCTGCTGGCCAGAGAATAGGCGTTGTCCTTCCCGTCAACGCTGGGCTTGCTTTGCAGCTGGCAGATGCCTGAGCGGCCGCGTCCCTCACCAAGCACAAGCATCCCAGTCTTCAGCTCGTTTCGCAGAGCCGCAAAACCCGCTCAGAAACTCATTCATTGTCAGCAGAGATGTGCCCACATGGATCTCGTGGCTCTAAAAGGATGCACGTAGAGCCAAGGAGGTGTTGCAGCCAGTACATTCCCACTGTTGATAATGAGTGAAAATACAACCTTTTCTGTGTCACTCCCGATGAATGCAGAATGAAAGGGTCAAATCCAAAAGCTAATGGCTGGTCAGAGATTCAGTTTGGTGAGGGTTAAGATCAAGTCTTGCGGAGTCAGGAAAGAGAAAGGCCCCAAGTGCCCTCGAAATTTCCATATGACATTTAGGTATCAATAACGGCATTGTTTGGGAGCAGGAGCCCATTTTCTAAGGAAGGCTGCTTGCTCCTTGCGGACTGCACTCCCCGCAGCTGAGGATGCCAGGCTGCTCCTGGGCAAGAAGCTTGTTAGTTCACTTAAAAAATGCCCAAGTTAAATGAGGTATAAATCAACACCGTTCCACTCACATGAAGACACACCAATTTAATCCTGCCGAGGACAGTGACCTGAAAATATTTAATGATGGCAACATTTTTAGAGAAAATTTTTCTTACGTGGCATTTCCAAAGGTTTTTGATGTTTTTGTAGTTCATTTTTCTTTTAAAAAAGCCATTTTCCATCTTTTTTTTTTTTTTTTTTTTTTGTAAGGGATTATCTGTTAATCTTACCCTGTTACAAAATGTATTCATAATCCTCATGGCAGTTACTTAGCAAGTCTTAAACCTGTCATTAAAATACCTCCTCTTGTTACTACAATCAGCAGTCTTAATCCACTGCAAGTCTCTTTTTTTTTTTTTTTCCTTTCTCACTTTGTTCCCAAATGGCTTAAACCAAGGTATGACAGGTAGCAAACAATCCCCCATCTAATTACTTGGAAGAAACAAATAAAGGGAAGGAACATGTTTGTGTGGTGAATTCCTGAGCGTTTGGAAACTAGAGGCCGTAGGAATGTGCCCTGGGAAATTTTAAACCCACTCCAAAGCTGTGGGTTTGAACAGCGGTGGATTTAGTCCCTGGAAGGCATCGATGGGGAGAGGTTCTGCCAAGAGAGGGGGCGGCTGTGAGCGGCTCCAAACGCGCAGCCCCAGCCCCGGGGTGAGGACGAGGGAGCGTGGTCCTGCGCGGGAGGATGCTCATGGGTCGGATCCAGCGAGATATGAGCTGGACCTGGAAGTTCTCGGCAGCCCGGTGAGGCTCAGCAGTGCCCGAATCCCTCCCGGCACCGAATCCCCTGGGAAAGCCCCGACTTGGGAGCTACGGGTGCGGTTGGACACCGGCGAGCAGGAGGGCGAGCGGTGGGAAGCAGAAAGGAGCACATTGCCGCAGAAGTGGGTGTGAGTATCATGAATGAAAAAAAAAAAAAAGCCGGTAGCAGGATGTCTGATTCATGGGAAAAAAGAGCTTGAATCAGAGACGAGGAGAGGAAACGCGGCAGCTCTGCACTACGCATTACTGGAAGGGGAAGGAATAAGGTGTCATTCGGTCAGTGCTTTAGCAGGATGTGGCACGAAGCACAGGTTAAACGCATCAGACACCTCCCACTTGTTTGAAGCTCAGAGCTTGTTCCGTACCCGACCCCATCCCAAAAGTGCGTCTCTGGAGGTGGGTATCCATAACAGCTCCCAGCATGTGCTTTCTGTGAAGGTTTTTAGGGGAAAACAAGAGCTCGCTTTCACACTCCCCAGAGACCCCACGCTGTCCTGGGAGCTGCCGGCTAAACACGGCGCTGGTTCGAGATCAGATATCGCCTGTATGAAACTCTTCAGAAGATAATTAGGCTGAACTGGGATTTTTTTAAAGGCATTAAGTCAGTGAACTTTTCAATCTAAAACAATGCCCCAACGACCACGTTGGGAATAAGGCATTATGGCCCTTCCTGCAGATCATGCGTGGAAGCTGTCTTGTTAGCAGGGAGACGTTAATGTAATAAAGGAAAGCATTGTGGCCTGGAACAGCTGGGCTTTTCTAACTGCTTGCCTAAATGTGGGTGATTAATGACCAAAATGCATCCTTGCTGAATGGCATTGAGAGTCTGGAGGTATTTCATGGTATTTTCCTTTTCCCATTTTTGTAAGAGATTTGTTGCAAACAAAGATCCATTGATGTAGGGCCATTACAGATATGCAAAGTGAATACCGTATTATTGCCTATCTGATGGATGACAATAATGTTACTTTGTTATCGCATGTTTTATGCTGCAGGATCCAAAGATGTTCGAAAAACCGCTTTGACGCTTTTGGGGGCTGGAGCCACTCAAACATTTTAATGAGATTTGTTGCCATTGTTGTTGGAAAATGCTGCTTCATCCAAACCAAAACGTCTTGCACTGCAACAGTCCCATTAATAACATATCCATGGGAAAGTTTTCAGAGATTCTGGGGTCAATTTATAAGCAGAGAAGGATCTAAACAAGAACCCTGGTCTTCTCAATCTGAAAACAGATGTTTCAATGGCAACAACAACAACAAAAACCAAAGCCACTCCGGGGAAATGTTTGAAAAGTTTGGTTCTTGTTCCACACTGGAACGAAAACACATCTCTAGACCCCAGAAACCTTTGTGGAAGTGCAATTTTGATCTCTGGCTGCCTCAGCCAGAAACTTCATGGCCTGTCAGGGAAAAGACTAGCATGTAGGTCCTTTGCTGGTCCAGTCACGCCATGGCCGCTCACCCCATGCTTGGACTTTGGTGGGAATATCACCCATCTGCTGCTGCTCTCTGTTCTCCTTCCCCGCCTGCCCAGAAGCCTCTGGCAATGCAGAAAAACTGCCCAATGTTTTGCTTTGCTTTTCTTCACCTGTTGAAATGTGCAAAATGGTTCACAAAAAACAAGAAAAGCTTCTTTGGACCTAGAAGCAGCCATCTAAGGGAGATGCAACGCTGTGATAGCATGGGAAATTAAATTCGATTGCCCAAATAAAACCCCGGAGTGGGTTTATGATATAGTTATCAAAAGTGCATGGGAAGGCCGAAGTCAAATGCTGAAAGACTCTGCAAAAGATGTCCTAATTTCCAGCAGCCCCTTACAATGTCTTTGTTGGTTCAGGTCATGTTACTGTTCAACACCATCCCACAGCAGCCAGCATGCAGATTTGTGTCTCATCCATCATTGCTGCATCAGCAATGACCTGGGGAGTCTCGGCTGATAGGAGGTACCTGGACAGGATGGGTGGATGGACCCATAACGGGGGGTCCAGGTCTCTTTGGGGTGGGACAGTTGGTTTTTAGCGTCTTGCTGACGCTGTGTGCACGATTGCACGTTTGCAGTCCATTTAGTGGGAAAGAAAGAACAACAGTTTCACACCAGTCCTGCGCATTGACCCTTTTCTGCCCACTAGAAACATGTGTGCGTGAGAATTCCCTTCACCTAAAGGTATTGCTGTGACCGGGGAAGGTATACCTTGGATTTACCCAAGAACCACACTTACAGGCAAATGGTTTTTTCTTCTCCGCCAATGTGTTGGCTTTTATCATTCAACAGGCCATGGAATTGTTTTCCCTAACATCCCCTTAAGAAGGATGTATTTTTCAAAATACTGCCGTTCCCTTCTCTAAAACAGGTTTTGATGTGGCTACTTCAAATCAAAACCATGAGCTTTCCTCTCCTCACGCCCACCGACTTAAAATCTGCCCCCGATGCCAGTGGTTCAGAACTATCCAAATAAAGCCGTTGCTTTAAGGACTGTTTGCTTTTCCTCTCAGGCTCCTTCTCCAGACGCTATATTGTTTGTGGAAAAAGAGTTCTCTGGGTGGGTCATTTAGCTGTCGTGGTTAAGAAGCTGTATTTGAAGTCTGGTTCTGTGTAGAAAAAAAACATGCCAAAAAAGCCTTGAAAATACAGTTCACTTTTTTCCCCTCCATGTCAGGATGTTACCTTTTTCCCTCCGTGAAACAGCTCTTTCCCATGAAAAACAGCTTCACGAGGACATTTGCTGGGCGGCTCCAAAATGCAGCGAACATAACCCTCTTTTCATACCAGGAAAACAAATTACTTCTTGAATAAAGCTGTGCCTATACAGCTCTGCATTTTAACTTTGCTCGAACGCATACTCCTGAATATCTTTATATCAGGGAAACATGCTTAATTATTCCTGAGTAATTCTGCCTGCTGGACTGCAATCACTCAAATTAATGCTATGTGGGATTTTGTTGATGATGTTGATTTTTTCATTTGAAATGATGCCAAGGAGCAGGTTTCCCTCTTCCATCTTCCCCCTCTACCTTTTGACTTTAAAGCAGATTCTCTGTGTTCCTTAAATAAACACTCCTCCGAGATACTTTTTACAGAGTGGCATGTGCACCGTGAGCCAGAAATGGCATTAATGCATTTTTCTTCTGCGGCTTTGGAATGACGCGCCTCTAATGTGAATGTGTGTTGCCTCGGAGAACGCTCTGTTTTCTATTCTTGCATTTGATTTTCTGCAGCTGGGAAGCCACGTTTCACAGGTGGTTGGTAAGCTTATTAGATTATTCATAACTGGTTTTATTTCTTTTCTTTCCTTTTTTTTTTTTTTTTAAAAGCAATTAAAAACATGTGTCAGAGGAGGCCCGCGATGATTAGAAGCACTGCTGACATCTATTTCCCAGTTACCTTTTGCTGTTTTCACTCGGGTTATACGGAGCCCAGCGTACTCATGCGAGCGTGCCGCTTACACATAGACACGGCTCCAAGCCCCCACCGGCCAAAGGAGCAAGAAGCTATTCCTGTTGGAAATAATTTATTAAAGAAAAAAAAAAAAAAAGATTTGCTGATAGTTTTTCAGGGACTGCTGTGTGAGAAACTTGTGTTGCTTTCCTGGGACTGAGCAGCAATCACAGCAACAATTATGATAATGATGATGAATGTTTTGAGGCATTTTTCTGCTGATGATCCCAAAGCAGTGACAAACTCTGGACAAGCAGCATTTCAGCTGGAGATGAATTCCCCACCTATGGCAGTCTCAAAAGAGGCACATACATCAGGAAGGGGAAAAATACCAGGGGAGACACTGATGGGGAGAGGTTGAGCCAGCAGAAGAGGCTGGCTCCACACCCCGTTAACACGAATCCCCGGCTGAAATTCAGTCCGGACTACCAGGCTTTGCAAGCCTCCGTCGGGATGGTCCCAGACATGTGTGAGCCAGATACCAGCTCTGCCTCTCCTCCAAAGGAGGACTCTGGTAGCTCTCATGTGGCCTGTTCAGCTTCTGGTTCCCAGAGGAGCCAAGGCTGACTTTGCAGAGGTGTTGAGCTCTGACTGGCTCGGATTCAGGCTCTGCATTACCCCTTGGGAATAGTCAGACCCCAAAAAGCTGAGCTGATTTTCAGAGAGGAACTTCTAGCAAAGGAAATGAATTCACACAGGCTTTTTAAAGTGCTTTTGTTTAAAAAAAGTAGAATTCATAGCTGGTTGAAACCGCTGGTTTTTTTAAAGGATTTGTGCATGGAATGCAAGGAGAAGAGGTGAAAAAATCACGATCGGAAATAGTAGCGTTGACAGGTGGCACCCCCAAGAAGGCCTTGTGGATATACTGCTTCGCCGATGGCAAAGACATCAGTACTCTGCAGTTTTGAAAACTCTAGAACTCCTGTCTTCAGGGACGACTTCAGGAGCAAATTCATAAACCCTTGTATGGGGGATGTCCGGCCCAGCCCAGTCCAGGCCTACCGACAGATCAGAGAAGCATTGCAAACGGAGCTGGGAGAGGTGCCCAGCATACACACGGTGATGGGACCTCTTTTGCCTGGGCACAGAAGCAGCTACCGGCACGCATAACCCTGTGGGACCAAGCAGAACTGTTTACCAGCTCTTCACCCTCCTCCAGAGCACCGCCATCCCCAGAGCGGTGCACACCAAGACACTTTGGGGCAGAAAGTCTTTGTCTTCCTCTTCCTCACTGTGTTTAAGTGACAACCACATCTCCCTGTTGGCTCCCACAGTGCAGCCGCCTGTTTCCACAGTCAGCCAGTAACCCCCTCCTTTTCTCCAAATCTGCTGCTGCTAAATAATTCAGACACCGAAAAGCTTTCTTTTAAAATGCTTCTGGCTTATTACTACTACTTCATGCATCGCAACTTTCCGCATTGTCTCCTTCTCTGCCTTCGGGTAATTTCTTATACACAGGAAACAAGAACAGGATGGCCAAGTTTGCATGAAACATCTATTCTTGCCTGGGAGAAGAGGCAGACTGCTGACTCAGGCTACGGTCACAAACAGTCCAAACACTGCAAAATATATAGCCCCACCGCTCCTCCAGCTGTGCATTTTCCCCACTCTAACCGTCTGCCGCGACTCGTTTGCACAATCAGCCTCTTTGGAAATCACCCACCTGGAGGAGCTGCTCTTTGAAAATATCCGGGGGAAAGACTTTAAAAATGTTTTGGAAGGTAGCGGGTGTCTGAGGTGGAGTACCTACTTACACCTAATCTTGCCCAAACGCAAGTTGGAGTTGCGAGGTGTGCTGTCTGCGTGGAAAATGTCCCTGATAGCAGCCTTTTGTCATGTTTGGTGGGTACATATGCACTGGTGGAAGCTGCCATGAGCTGTGCTCCTCGGTGACCTTTCCTTCGCAGACGGAAATGAACTTCTTCTCTTCATCCTGACATCTGCGAGCAATCTGAGGCGGCTCCATACCACACAGCTTGGTTTCCTAACATTTTGGTGAGGAAAGATCACGTGGGATGAGCTGAACGATATTTTCCAGTTTGCCCATGGGTCTCACCTCTGGTTCTAATCACTTCCTGGAAACCAACAGCATGTCTACGGTGAATGATCAGAGAAGCAGCCAGATTTACTCAGCTATCTTTTTTTTTTTTTCCCCCAAAGGCTCTTCAAACTTGTGTGAATTCCTACTTTTCAAGTGAGAAGTTAGTGGGAGGGCTTCATTAAGTAGTCATGGAAACACCTAAGGGAAAGAAGCAACCTAAAGAGCCAACTTACATGGAAGTGAAAGAACAAATCTGGCCTCAATCAGGGGAATCTGGAGTCTTTCTGGGATTTTACTGTACAAATACCAGTCGTCTTACTCCAGAAGTCACCCGCTTTCCCGGCTGAAGGTCCATCCCTACTATCTCAGGCACTTTCCAGCTTTTCCACTTGTGAGCTTTGTCTTCAGAGACATTTCCCGGAGGGTGAGGAGAGGTGGACTGTGCTCGCAGGTCTGTCTCTGATGCCCCTCATAGCCCGTGGAGGTCACCAGCAATGTCACTCCCCAGAACGTGCTTTGCTGGCATAATCAAGGCCAGACTCCCTGGGAGGGCTGGGATCCAGGAGACAGCGCTTCCAGCCGCCTGGCCGCATCCGTTCGGCATGCGCTGCCTGGTGCTGCTCAGCCCCCATCTCTGCCTTGGCTGGGACTACCCCGGTAATGATGCTCCTACGGATACCGGGAATAAAGCTCCAGTTAACCTCTGTGAGATTAGACCTTGTTCAGCTCAGAGTGATTCTGAAAATCCCATTTGTCTCATCTTCTTGGTCCACGGGTTTCCCCCGGATGATTTTGCTTCCTTTGTCTGAACTGGAGGTGGAAAGGTCTTACTGCTCGCTTGTGGTCCTGTAGGATTGCTCATCAGCACCGGGAGGCACAAATAAATAACAGTATAAGGCACCACTTGAAGTTTATTGGAGTTAAGATTGGGGTTTTAATTGGCTAATGTAAGGAAAAATATGTTGGGGGTTTTGTGGGTGGCTGGAATCCTGTTGGTGAAGCGAGAAAAACCCCCTTCTGCCAACAGCCGTGCCAGGGCTTATCTCCTTTCCTCCACTTCTGGTTTATTCATGTTAGATCCATCCTGCTCGATTAGCTGAGCGGCCGGCGTTGCTTGTGCTGCCCGGCTCATCCGCGCAGATTGCTTTCACAAATGGTGGGATCTCTCTTCTTTCTCTGGTTACTCTGCAAATATCGTTTTATACGAGCATGTTTTCCAGTCCTCCCAGCCGCACCAAAGTGGCTTTTCCTGGAGCAAGAAGTTAGTCCAAGGTTCTGCTGCAGCCTTGATGGTTTAGTTGGAGCTACAGGGAGCTGTCAGGCAGACTTCTCTCATGTTTCACTCCTAGATCACTCTTTTTTTGCAACTTGAACTCTTTATTTTTCCTTCCGCAGGACCTGCAGTCACCGATGCTATCTGTGCACATCCCAGTTCATTCCTAGGGCTCGGCAAAGCTCCCCTCACTTCAGGGAGCTGGGAAAAGATGCGACTCTCCGGTTAAACCTAAAGCAGTTAAACCTAAAGCAGTTTGCAGTGGAAGCGACAGGGAAAAAGCTCTCTCTCCCCACTCCTCCTTCCATCCTCCCCATGGGCGCTGCTGCTCACCCACGTTTTCCCAAGCGCTTTCTCTGCTTTATTTTCATGGAGTCAAGGAAGCAACTCGCTCTTTGGGATTTACATGCCTTTGAGGTAAAGGCAGAGCAGCTTTGAGAGGTGAATCCTTCTCTCTGCTGCCCGTTTTGTGTCTGTCCTTACGAACCACGGGAGAGGGATTTTGCAGCTCAAACCTTTTCGCGTCGTTTTCTGAGCTGACCCCTCTCCTTTGAAACGGAGAACGTGGCAAGCGGGTTTTGCCCAACGTCTTGAGTCTTAATCCAACTTTTGCAAGGGATTCAAGATTTTTGTGGGCAGTTCCTTTTTTTATTCCTCCCCTGACCCACTTTGCTGCCGTGCTTGGATAAATAATTTCTGCAGGGTAGGAAGCGCAGCCAAAGTAAGTTGCTTAATGTCTTTTCTCAGTAAAAATATCATAAAAATGATCAGTCTCAGATTCACTTTGAGACTAAATTAAATCTATGCTCAGACACGATGGCAAAATATCACAAACAAAAACTGCATAAAAAGCCTGGCTACAAAGTGGTTCGTACCTTCCTGAGTTACTCAATGCTCACGCAATAAAGTTGTGCTTTCAGTTGGAGTATGAAGGCAAAGCCGGTGTTAAATCTGGAAGCGGTTTTCACCCAAACTTCGCCTGGTGGCCTCATCAATCTTGTATGATCGATTCATCCCATGTTGTCCTTGTAGAGCTGAAAGCAAAACAGAGTGCTAGAGGATCGTCGTTCTGATACCGTATCACATTATTCCTGAGGGAGTCCATCAAGGGGAGAGAAAGGGACGTTATTTGCTGCTAATCTGGGCTGCTTGCAGGGCGCAGGCTGGAATATCCCAGGGTTTGCCTTTGAAGTCCCTGCAGTGAGTGTGGCTCTTGCACACCCAGAGACACCCACCAGGCAGCTCCTAAGACCTCAAGGTTTCCCTTTTGCATTTAAATTCAAGAATGAGAAATGCAGCCCAGTACCTTCCTAGGAGACCTTGGGTGGGTTTGGGCCACCCTGTAGGAGGGCGATGGGATTCCTCTTCTGATACACGCTATCTCCTCCTGTGGCCAAACAACCAACCGTGTTCCTACCTAAGGATTTTGCAAAGAGAAAATTAACATGCCATATCTCAACTGGCATGAAATATGGAGACACCCAGTCTTTTGGTCACGTTTTTGTTCTCTTTCCAAGCCTCTAACTTTTTTCCACTTGGTCCTTAGGTGATGCCATTATGAGGAAAGATAGAGTTTTTTTCTGTGAATGTTAGAACTGGTCACCAGATGCCCCGATCCCCCACGGCAGTTACCTGATCGTGTCTGCGCGTACTGCCAGCACTCTGAAGCAGCCCATCTGTGGATCTTAAGAAGCTCGAAGTTATGTCTGTCTTCGCTGACTCCAGATAATCAGGTAAAGCTTTGTCCATGCCCCAAGGACAGATAAGAAAATAAACAGAGGAATTCAGATAAACTGGAGGCAAAATATAACCTCAAACTCATGTTTTGTTAGTGTAAATAAAGATGACATTTTCACTTGTCATTAAATTTCATCTGATTCACTGTGTTGACCCACCTTGCCTGTATGACATTAATAACCATTAAAGTATTTTTTTTTGTACCTTAAACCAATCTGGTAAGGCAATTTCATTTCTTCTAAGCAACACTTGTGGTTAAAAAACCCTCTTCCATAATGGAAAAGACTGTGAAACATTTACTCATCTGCCCCAATAAAAGCCTGTCTGGGGATAAAGGGGGAAAGGAGAAAGTAATGTTTTCCAGTACTCACCAAAGCTAGAATTTCATATGAAATTTTAATTCATCATCTATTTTTAATCCCAGAGACCTGATCTGGGTAGGATGGTGTTTGTATAACGTCTATCCCACACACACGAAATGCTGCTCAGAAGAAGAGACACACGTAACTTGCCAGGGATTATTTCGCACTTGGCAACTTACTGCATCCAGATATTGACATATTAATACACTTATATATTGAATTAATAGGATGGACTCCTGCCAGGAGTGGAGTGCATCGCAGGGTGGACCAGCACGCCCTGCTGCCATTCGGGCACCCCTGTGCTGTCCCTCCACCTGGGTTTGACACACGATACCGATCCCGGTGTCCCAGTCCTCCCCCATAAAGCACCAGCACCATCCCCTCTGTTGAGCCTAGCATATTCTGGCTCCTCGAGGGTCGGGGTTTTGTGGTTCCCCGTGTGAAGATGAAGCCTGGCGAGCTCAGCTCGGGCAGGTGCACCGCTCGGTGGACTCCAGCCCGGGGCCAGCTCTTCCCCTTCCCACGGCTGCGTGCTCACCGCTCCATCAGCACTGATTTATTTCCATGCTCGATTTGTAGGAACAAAAGAGCCAGATAAGAAATATGTTTTTAATAGTAACGTCACCAATGAATGCCGAGGATCTTGATATCAGCCATTAAGTAAAAGCAGGGGTGGAATGAGCATCATTTGTCTGTTGCCAGCTTCTCTCAACTGGCTTTCATTTAGGGGAGGAAAAAAACCCCAATCATTGCTAGCCAGGTAATAGTGAAATATATTTGTTGTCAGTAACAGGTCAAAATGCAGGGATATGTTATTCACAGCAAGCTGACTTCACATTTTCTGAGCTAAATGCTGGATCCCTTTCCTCAATTATTCACATATGTTTTCTGGTTTAATAATAACCCACACGCTGTCCCCTAAAGAAAGCTTGCAGTTTACAGGCTTCACGATGTTCAACTAGAATAGATATGTCTGCTCGGTCATTTCTCATTCCAGAGGCTGAGCCAGTGAATCTCAGAAATGAAATAAAGTGCCAGTATAAAGTGCATCCCGCTAAAATATAAAAATAAACAATTTACTCACCAAAGAGATTGCAAGTGAGGAAAGTTTTAATGATGCAGCTTCAGCGGAGCGACTTAAATGAGAAACAAAGCAAGCCTGATGGTCACACTGTAATAGCTAACCGATGTTTCCCCCCAGCACAAAATCGCTCCATCGTTCAGCGCGTCTGGAGGCGGCTGCCACTGTGTCCCAGCGTAACACACTGCATTCCACGGTGCAATAGCATATATGTAACGTTACATGATAAATGGCCACGCGTGCTGCTTAGCAAGTGCTGGGGAACTTTGATGTATGGTTTTGTCTGGTGTGCGGCATGTGACAGCAGAATTGCCCGGGTAAAGGACTGTGTGCTCCGGTCTGAACAGACACATCGTTTCTGTTACCAGTGCTGGAGCTGCATGGCAGATGTCTGTCTTTCCTTCTTGCTCTCTTCCTTCCTTCCACCCTCCCTGCTTCAGGCCTTCTGCAAAGCAAATTACTTTTCTGCCCACGTAGATTTGGACGGCTCTTCTTGGTTCTTACCCCTTGAATCCTGCGTGGGTGCAAGGCTTCGTTCACCTTCTGAACAGCAAAGGCAAAATTGAAATAGCAAGCGTGAGCTGGCCTCGCGTAACGCCTCTTTGTGCGCTGCTTCAGTTACCATATAGCTGACGGTCAGAGCCATGGGCAGGTTCTACAGCTGATCCTTAATAGAGAAATTATGGTCTGTTACCCCAAAGAAAAAGCATAAAGATGCTAAGGGTGGAGTCCATCCAGGAAAAAGGGAGTTCAGTGGCAGCAGGCATGGCTGGAGCTAGATAAGGAGTAATTTGTGCAGTCAGGGATGTCCCAGGCGAGAAAAGAGGGGTAGGAACAGCCGTGGCCAGAAAGTCTCATTTCTGAAATCTCCTGCTCACGTCATCATTCCTGTCTCATTTCCAGCGCTGTGGCAGCAGGGAGGTGCCAGCTCAGGAGACATCGTCACGATGGGTGATGCTGTGCTCATCATCATTACAAATCCCCTTGCCAGGTGTTGGATCCCGAGAACTGGGCTGCTCTACCAGTGGGGGTTTCATTTTCCAATAGAAAAAACAAACATTTTGAGAACACAGATGGTGTTGACGTAACCAAATCCCGTGTTCTCCCCGAAAAAAGGTTCAGTGGAAGATTTTTGACCATCACCAAACACACTTATAACCAGGAGAGCTTAGTGATCCCTCAAAGATGAAAGACCGAGGAGTTTTGGATTCCCAGCCTCTGGGTGATGCCTTAGCAGTCTGGCATTAGACAGCATCCTGCGACTCAAGAGCCCCCACATTCTTAAAGTGATCCCTTTCAAATGTAATGCAGTAAAACCTCATATGATTTCCATATGTCCTGCTGCCTGAATATTTTGCAACTGATTCACGATGAAAAAAACCCAACTTATAAACACATTATCTTGACAGGAGCAATTCTTGAAGTAGCAGGAGATACGATAGCAGACTTTGAAAGGAGGTCATTATTATCCAGTAGCATTTTTCACTGCATGTCTATGAAATTTATGTCAATGAGTCACATCCTTTCAAAAGAAAGAATGAAAAGTGCCCTGTAGGACAGGTGAGCTCCTCCCCAAGCTTCCCCATGACTATTTAGCTCCAGAGCTGCTTGCAGCCCTGCCAGCAAGGCTATTAGCTGAACAAGCCACAGATCCAGATGCCTCGGCTGGGAAAGAAAATGATCCAAGCTTCGACATATGGGTTTTGCTACAGCTGCAGCCGCAAGTGCTGACTCCTTTGCTGGAGGACACAGAGGGGCCAGATGGAAAGAAAAGCAACGCCACCACTGCTGCCCACAAAACCGGACGACTCGAGGCAGCCGGCGATGAAACGGCACGCATACTTCTGACAGCACGTAACTGCCCGTGAGAGCATGGCTCCGGGGGTGACACGGCTCTCGCAAGCTCCAAGTGTTATGCACAGGATGCAAAAGCCTCAAGGTCTGCCAGTCTGGGCCTCCCAAGCGTTCCCTGTGAGGCTGGAAGTTGTTTTGTTTCAGCTGGGGACATCTCTCTCTTCTGTGCTAAAGGATTGATATTGATGCTCAAGATTATTTTGTTTTTTATTTCAAAATAACGAACTGGGTTTTGCTGTCCATTCTTTCTAAGGTCCTCCTTAGAGGAACCTGCTTTCTGGGGAAGGCTGAGCACATGCTTCCCTGCAAACCTCTGCCTGGAGCCACTATCACAGCATCATGGACTGTAACTAGGACTGTGTCTCTGGGGCCGTTCTTAGACCAGTCTATCAGCAGAGTAACATGTTGTGTGCATCTGCCACACTTCAGAGACGTGGGAGAACCCGTGTGGCACAGGGAGCCAGGGCAGCAGTCCAAGCAGAGGACAACCTGGAGCAGCAGCGCCAGGCTCAGCAGCTCTGCCCTGCTCACGAAGGCTCTGGCTCCTCTTGCTTCAGTACAGAGCCGAAACCCCTGTGACAACCTCAGCTCTAAGCAAAACTCATGGTTTATGGCCTCACTTCAAATATAGCATGGATTTCTGCCGTGGGATCCGGCCCTTGTTGGAGATGTCTGCCTACTAATGCTTCGCAGGTTCATTTAACCCCTCCTGTCTTCATACCCCACTTTCTTCCTGTGAAAAGCAGCAAATGTTCCTCTCTGCACCTGACTTCAAATGTAAGAGGTGGTCAACCCCTCCAAAGCAAGGTGTTTCAAATGCGACTCCTGCAGTGTCCAATCTGGAATTACCCCCAAATGGTGGTCCTAGTCTTAAGAAGAATTGCAAAGATGATCACCAGCTGAATGATGGAGCTAGCCTGGAAAACCCATACAACAACCCTAGTAGGTGACATCAGACTTGGATGATCTAGATGCTGATGTAGATGGAAGACTTCAAAATCTGAAGCAGAAGGGGAACAACAGGCGCTTGGCCCTAGTCACTGGTCCAGGAGGTTTCTCCCAGGACACCAATGGACTCAGTTCTCGTACATGGCACACAACTGACCTGCCTTGAGTCCATCCAGGTGGGATTTAGTATTGCCCTGAGAGAGGTCACAGAATCTCAGCTGTCCCCTGCAAATCTCTTGGATTCCCATAAAGAAATTTTGGTTTAAGTTAGTGAATCCTTGAGAAGAGCCCTCCTTTATATCTCTCCTTCCCGTATATTTACTTCCTGTCTTATGGAAGCGCATCCCTACCTTTAACTGGGAAAGATAACTAATGCTAGTGGGGAATAATGTTGCATTAACTGCTCCAAACACGTGGCAGAAGCTGGCTAGATTGCACGTTTTCAGTGTGACGGCTGGTTCAGCTCTTTGTGAATTTGTAGTAAATCAGCACTTCATAAGAAGAACAAATGTTTCATTCTCACTTAAAAATTACTACGGTTAGAGGCTTGTAATGTGTAGTTTTCATGCAGGGGTTACATGACGGGAACTTAAATCTGTTCCATTTTCATCTGTAATTTAAAACGTGTCATTTTGATCGATGAATTAGTAAAGGAACCCAGGATAATTTTGAAACTACCAGCTTAGTAAAGTTATCTGACCTTGAAAATAACCTTTCCAGTTTAGAAGCCTTTAATAGCTTAACTATTAGCTAATCTCCTGGGAAACTTTTTCCCTGGGCAAAACTAGTATGGAAATACAACACCAGTAATAAGGTTTCCATCTTTCTACTATCTTGATCTTTTTAATTAATTGCCACTCAGTAAAAACATAAGACTGGGAGGCAAGGGATAAAAATCCTTGCAAGAGGAGGGCAGGAGTTAACTGTAGGCTGTTTCTATCCTTTACCTGCCTTTTTTGCATAGATTCATTAGGTGCTGAAATATATTAGCAATTGTTAAGGCATAACTGCTGCTTGATTGCTTGACACTTTTTGCTGAAAACTGTGAAATAGATCACTTTTGTAATGGAAAAAAGCTGCTCCTGCTTATAATGAGCAACCATTTTAAAACCTTGAACGCTTTGCAGGGCACCTCAACAAGCCCCAGAGAGCTTTTTGTGTTACCTTTGTGTTGTAGTCGGTTCTTGTGTTTTGTGGGTTATTTCTTTCTGGGGAAGGGCAGTGGTTTTTCCAAGGGCGACCAAGGACTGCAAATATGTGATTTGTTAGAGGAAAAACAAAGTCATGTATAAGTGAAGAGGACAGGGTGGAAATTCATGGTCCAGGTGAAATGTGGACTAACATCTAGCCTAAAACAGGTCTCAGGTTCCTAGAGCATCCTACTAGTTAATTTTTCCAAAGTTTTTAATGCCATTTTATCTAATGGCCCTCTAATATAAGCATTATGTTGAATTGATGAGAGGTTCTCCCTATGGCTTTACCTGGCTGATAAAGGGCTTCTCATTTTACTTTATACGCATTTTGCACTATGTTTTTTCCATGCTATCTGGGGAAAAAGAAAGAAAATCTGTTTTCTAGGCTAGCGGTGTGCTGACCTTTTCATTACTCTAGCTCTCTGGCTGCCCACCTCCAGGTTCAGCTGATGGCAGTCCTCCTTCCAGTAAGGACAGGGGCATCACTGTGCCAAGCACCCAGGGAGGCCTTGGGTGCCTGCTCTGCTTCAGGTGCTGCTATCCCCGCTGTGTTTCGCCCTTTTAACACTATTAACTATTGCTGTTCCAGTAATAAGAAGCAAGAGGCACGCAGCTGAAATGAAAGGTCCTTTCAAACCACAAATATGAATATTTCCATTTAAAAAAAAAAAAAAAAAAAAAAAGGCTTTTCTTTTTAAAAAATTTTTTTTGTGCGAGTGAAGAGCTTAGTGAGACCTACACTTGTTTCCAAGCATTCCACATCTTTTGCTGGGACAAAGATCATCCACCATGCAGGTGAAGGCACAGTTTACGTAGTAGTAACATGTCTCCTGGTTGAAGACATCCAGAGTTTTGGTACAAGGGAACAGAGCCACGGGGGGGGGGCTTCCTTCAGGCTTATCTTTAGCTGCTGAGGTTTATTTTGCAGGTCTGCACGTCAAGCTTTTTGGCTACGTGAGTGAAGGTAAGCCCCTATCTCAGCGCGGTGACACAACCAGCATCTGCTCTGGCACCACCCGTCTAGGCTATTGATCTCCAAACATCTCCTTTCCCACTGAGACTGTGCAGATACCCACAGCATGTGATGGACTGAGTGCAGGGTCCTGCTCTGCGGGTTCTGTTTTTAGTGAAAATGAGCTTCATCCTTGCTCGGCGGCTGGTGTTGCCTGGTGACCTTTGAACCAGCACTTAAGCCCCTGGAGCACACAAATTAGACTTCAGTCTGGAAGGACCTCTGCTCCAACAGATGACCTGTTATTTTATCTTGAACAGCAGCAACCGTGGAGGAGCGTTGGCACATGGCTTTTAGAGCTAATCATTCATGCTCTTTGAGGAGAGCAGGAATTTCGCTCCCTCCCCCTCCAGCAACCTGGGACTTTATTGCATGTCTGGATCATTTCAGGCTGATCCTTCCTTAACTTTTTCTGTTTATTTCCCCTGGGCTCAAACTTCTGATACAATCCCTGGACCTCTCTAGTACACGTGATGGAGGCTTTTCACTTGAGCCCATTGAACCCAACCCTTTCCCTGCTGCAGGTCCCCGTTATCCCCCTCCATGAGCCACCTGTTGTGTCTTTCATCCTTTGGGATCTCCCCAGCAAACCCTGAGTCTCCCATACCAAAATCCTGTCTTCTTGCCTCTTTCAATACCATCATTCATCCCTGATGATGCGCAGGCACCAATCCAAGAAAGAGGTGAGAAGAAGCAGCTCCCCCACTTCCTTTCTCTCCTATCAATCAAGCCTACAGGGAAAACCTGAGGCTACAACCAAATTAGAGAAGGGAATCTCCTTTTTTTTTTTTTATGCCCTGAGGCTTCTAAATATTTGTTGTTTATTCAGTCCAGTTCTGCTTTACCTAACAAGGGCAACACACAAGCCTGTGTCATGAGAAAATGACAAGTGCCATAGCCAGCTGAGAGAGACCAAGATTGAAACCAAGAGCCCATGTGATTGAATTGTGGAAAGCCATTGGTAATGTGCCCAAACTGACCCCCAAACTTACATGAGAGCAGTGGTGAACGGGGTGAGCTCCATGGCCACTCCAGCCTCCCTCCTCTCCCATTAGATCTAGATCAGCTGTAGGGTCTCTCTAGGACTGCTGGCCACCACCTCCATCCATCAGGAGGTCTGGGCTGGTGGGTCAGACCTTAAATGGGTTCCTCCAAGCAGGTGTTGATGGCAGGCTCGTTCCAGCCATGGGGTCAGAGGTCATAGGCTCCCACTGGGCAGGATGAGACCCTGTGAGGGAGCAAGCAGGTGCAGGTGTGACCTCTTGGTCTTGCTGGCTGCGATATCAGATGTGGTTACTGTTAGAAATATATTCAGAGATGCTCAGCATCACAGGACACAGAAGAAATGAATCTGTTGTGCCTGTCCAGAGAGTCTCACAGCAGTGTATCTCCAGCACAGTGGCCATCACCTCCTTCTCTAATCTACCACCTTCAGGGTGATCCTGCACCTCTGGTCTCCATGGGGTTATCCCTGGACCATTTGCATCCCACAGCGTACAACCAGTCTGAACACTGGATACAAACACTCAGCTTTCTTGGAGGTCCCTGGGCCAGTGGGACTGTACCTGTCCTCGTAGCAAACTGCCCTGCAACCCACAGAAAAACCGTTTAGCAAAAATGCTGCACTGCAAAGCTCCTGTCTGGTTTGGGACATTGCAACTGCAGAAGAGAATTCATGGCCTCTTGCAGAGGACTGCACTCAAAGTAAATAATATTATTTCAGAAAACAAAATTCATTTTGCAGCCCGAGACCAACTGCAACAGGATACGAAGCAGGGGGAAAAAAGTAAAAATGCCTTGCCCCCGGGGCTATTTATTATTTATACACCACTGTGCCTAGATAAACTCCTCCTTGAAAGAGTGGGACGAAAATAATTCTGCAATGTGGAAACAAACTACCTATTTAAAGTGATTTTATGCCTGAATGGCCTCATTATAAAAACAGTCTGTGTGCAATAACTTTTTACCTTTTTCTACGTTATCCAATGAACTGCTTTTTGTCACTCTCACCAGTTTCAGCGCTTTCATGCAACCACCTTGGTGGAAAGCCTCCGCGGTTTCCTTAGAAACGTCTTCCTTCCTGGATGTTGACCCATGGTGGTTGAGGCAGCTAAAACCCTGGAGAGGTCCTGTTCAAACAGGAAAGAGCAGACAGTTTAATGGCCAGCTTTGCAGCTCTGTTCCTCCACAGTTTACAGTAGTTGGGAGCTATATAAAAAAAATCATAGCAAATGTTTCTTTATTTTACGGTCAGCTTTGTGTTGGCATTTTTGACAAAAGCTGAATCTGTAGCTCACGGGCTATTGTCGGGCAGCGGTGGGGTAGGGATGGTTCACTTGCAAAGTGTTGGCCCTTGGGAGACGGATCCCCATGTGCAAATAGACTTTGTCTTTTGGAAAAAATACATGCTGTTGAGCTTATAGGTGCATTCATAAGTCAGTGGCACAAGGGAGGCAGTCTGAGAAGCTGTAAATAACATCAACTTTCAAGTGTTTTGCAGTGCTCGTACATGAATGCTCTGCAATGTCTGAGCAGGAATAAGAGGCTGGAGTCCAGCAGTCCATAAGAGAGCTGGGAAAAACACTTGTAGGGCTGGGACGTTATTAAACTCGGCTTATCTCCAGCTCTGCTCATGGCCAAACGCTCGTTCTCAGGGACAGGTATCCACCTCATGCATTGATCACTGCCATTGGCATTACTGGAGATGTCATCGTCAAAGTTGGAGGAGGCTTTAGGGTGACCCTCATGTGAAGGGACCTGGTGAGACCTTTCTACCATGCACCTCCCACAGAATCATCCCCGCCCACGTAAGACATCAATGAGAGCAAGCCGATAGGCAGGTCACGCAGGTGTTTCATATTTGCTGCTTCCTTGCATTTTTATTCACTTCCAGAGGAGCTCATGAAATCTTTCTGCTATGCTAAGACCTGGGCACTTGGCGTTGCCTAAATACTGATGGCATCTCTTCTCCAGGTTGTGTGGCCTTTACACAAAGAGCAAAATAACCAACGACAGTTGAATTATCAGCTCTAAGCTGCTTAACACTCCAGCGTGCACTCTCCAATCTGCTATTCTTGCTGCGTATAGCAGCCACAGACATGGGAAGTCCATGCTATGAACAAGAGCAAAATATCTCCAGGACATTTGCTGCCTGGTCCAAGCTGCCCACGGGTCCTGTGATGAGCATGGCACTCATCCTGTCCCCATCCAAAGGAGGAGAACCGTCTGTTAACTTCAGCACAGTGCTGGTGCACCAGGTCAAAGGACAGCCAGCTTGAAGTGACCTGGGACCACCTGCAAAATCCATGCAGAGCTGGCCCAAGGCAGATGGCGGGAGGTGCCAACCCATGTCTCTGCCTCCTCTGTGCTCCTCATTCATGGTCAAAAAGTCTGCGTTACATCTCTATCGCACTCACTTAGCTGCTAAATCTATAGGGAAATCTTGGTTGCAAGGGCTGGGCATAAGCAAAGAGAATCAACACAGAGGCAAAAAAGGGAGAATTGTAATTAATAACAACAAAAATAAATTACGCAAGACCATTTCTCTTAAAGTTTTTAATAGCATTACAGAGAGCAGGTTTTTCAAGCCAAACAGGAAGGAAAACAAACAAACAACTACAGCCAGCTAATTCACAGGCTTTTACAAGTCAGGTTATCAACCAGGGACCCACAGACAGGAACTGATGAAGCACAAATCTCCAGGGAAACTGATGAGGTTTTCAAAGAACACAAACACATAAAACCCTAAGATGTACATACATTTATAAATAATCCCAGGGAAGAGCTGGACACCTGATTCCCAGGCTGAGGGTTATGAGCTGGAAGAAGAGTCTGAATACTTGATCCACGCGGTTAAAATATGGAAACGGTTGGGGAGGAAATTTGGGTATGTGCAAATCTTGGATAAGACAGATAATATTAGTGAGAGCGGCTGCTGCTGGCCTGGATGTGACAGCAGAAGAGGAGGGCAAAGAAAAGCTAAAAAATATCTAGAAATGTGGAGGCCAAGTGTTAGGCAGCTCCATCCTCTCCAAAGGAGAGTGATCATTAAGGAAGAGTGCTCCACAGCACTACACACAATCTTTAGGGTGGAAACACTGCTATTAAGTCATATCAGAAACTACAAGGCTCTTGAGAGACCCCGAGCTCTGCTTCAGGATGACCTGCCGTGGGCTGAGCTGCTCTTATTCCTCTCCAAACATCTCTCAACCGCCAAACAGTTTATATTTCCAATGACACAGTAATGGATAGGGTTTAATACCTACAGGCAAGAGTTAAATGGCCTCTTGGTGATGTGTAAATTAGCAAGTGGACAGTTGCCCCAGAGAGAAATGGCAAACAAATATTTATTAGTTGTTTCAAAGAACCACAGCCATAAAACTTTGTCATTTGACTGCCGAAGTGTTTGTTTTTTTACTAAAACCAATGCTAAAGGTGATGGCTTTATTCCTGACTGAGGTAACATTTGTAACTCTGTGATTTACTGCCATCAGGTAACAGGAAAAAAGCCCAGAATGTGTTTTAATGTACATTGCTCTTGCAGTATGCTAGGAAGATGCCAAGAAGGAATTTAAATACCATTTCACATGGGCAAAATTACTGTTGGTTTCACTAAAATGTCTGATTTTGTGACTGCTGTGCTTTTTATCAGAGCAATCACCCACTACCTGGGCAAAGGGCTCTGGCTAAATGACAATATAGCAGGACAAAATGACGTAACAAGGAAGGTGACAGGGAGAGCATCAGCATTGGAATGTGTAATAGAGCTTGATACTGGATCCAAGACGACATGGAAGGTGGGACAGAGAGGACCCTCAGCAAGTTTGCAGATGACACAGAACGGTTGATGGGTTTCCTGCTCTTCAAGGGGTTCTCGAAAGCTGGAGAAATGGGCCAAAGGAAGTCTCCTGATGTTCAACATAGGGAAGTGTTGAGCGAGAAGGAGCAAACCCATGCACCAGAAAAGGCTTGAGGCTGACCATCTGGGAAGCAGCTTGGCAGAATAGGATCTGGGTGTTCTGGTGGACACCAAGTGGAACATGAGGAGCCAGAGATGCACCCTCACGGCAAAGAAGGCCACTAGCACCCTGGGCTGCATTAGGAAGAGTGTTGCATTCAGGTTGAGGGAGGTAATCCTTCCCTTCTTCTTGGCACTGGTGAGACACATCTGGAGTGCTGGGTCTGGTGCTGGGCTCCCCAGGACAGGAGAGAATGGACATGCTGGAGACAGTCCAATGAAGGGCCCCAAAGATGGCTGAGGCTCTGGAGCATTGGAGCATGTCAAACAAGGAGAGGCTGAGACTGTTTAACCTGGACAAGAGAAGGCTCAGGGGGACCTTATCAATGTGTATAAATACCTGAGGGGGCAGACTAAAGAAGACCGAGCCAGACTCTTCTCAGTGGCACCCAGTGCCAGGGCAAGAGGCTATCGATACAAATTGAAATACAGAAAATTCCATTTGTACGTAAAAAAGCACTTTTTTTTTGAAGTGAGGGAGGAGAAACACTAGATCAGGTCACCCAGAGAGCTTGTGGGGTGTCCCTGCTCTATTTACCTTCTAAACTTTCTAAGCCACCATCCAAACTCCAAAAAACATAATTAGGCACCTAATTACCTAGGACAATATTCAGAAATACTGAGGGGACGTAAGAAATCTTTAGCTTCAGTAGAGACCACACGTAAAGTAAAGCATTCTCTAACAGGAGTGAGGTTGTCAGAATCTAAGGATACAGATAAATACCTGTAGTCTTGTATAGATGTCTTAAACATATATATATGCGGATATATATAACACAGAAGTATTTCCTAAGTTGCAGTAACCTCGAATAAGACCCATGCTGAAGAGTGAGCAGTTTGGCATTAGGAGAAGTTGTCAATGTTAATTTTTTCCTTGCATTTTTAAGATGTCACTAAAAGGTGCTGTCATTTGGTCAAGGTTAACCTATAGAAAAAAACAAATTTCTAAACTTACGTATAGGTTGCTAGATTGGAGCCTCGACAGAAAGGCCCCAGGCACTTGTGAAGGATAAGGAAATGATGAAGGCACCTGGGTGTGTGCCATAGCTGAAACTTCTGAGCTTACTTCAGTACCTCTTCAAGAAGTGCTTGAACGGCTGAACGGCCTGAGCGTATACAATGGGGATTAGAGTATGCACAAATTTGAGCTTAATAGACAGTGCTGCAAAAGTTATGGAAAGACCCCAAAATCCATTAGTCTCTATGTGTGCCATTTTCTTATTCCTCCTCAGACACAACAGTAACTGCTCCTGAACCGAGGGCTGTGGTTTAATATGGATTTATAGAAGATCATGGCATGTAGGCTTCAGCCCAGCCTTTGAAATAACTTGCGTTTCAGTGACCCCAGCATCCTGAGTCGACCTGGTTAAGGAAATATGCACTGAGAGGTCATAAACGAGGCCAGGCCCTCTATAACTCTGTGGAGACTCGTCAGTGCCTGGAGACAGCCATCCTTCAGGCTCTGCTTTCCTACGGTTTCTCTCTCATCTCCATGGATAGTACCGTCACCCTGCAAAATGGGCACTCTTTAAAGTAGATGGCCTCCAAATGTTTGGCTTGAGGACTAAAACAAAACTCAGGGAGAATACTCTGATGATTTCAAAACGCACAAGAAAGTTTGATGATGATTCCTCTCCGCAAGAATTTCCCAGGTCTGCAGGGAAGCTGTTTTTTAGCTTTCTGTGGGGAAAAGACATAGCTACTAGTCCGCTTACAGTGGGGAAAATACATTCTTTTCAGTATACACGAGCGAATAGTGGCTAAAGTATTTCACTGCTCTGTTCTTGTTAATTCATCTTTCAGCTGAGACTATGACAAAAAACATAAAATGCCATCCCCAAAGGAAGACTTCATTTTTCTGGGAAGACATGAATTAGCACAAATTAAAATTCTATCCGCATAATTCACTTGGAATTCTAATTGAAATGCTTTTGCAATCTTAATTACACCATTTGTTCCTCATTTAATTGCCTAATGCTCCTGAATCAAGTTAAAAAGGAAAAGCTGCTGCCTGACTTTCTTAGGAGACACCTAAGCCTGGGTAGCTGTTCCTGGGAAGCTTTGAGCGTGTGTCATCAGGCAGCTGGTCTCAGCCTCCTGGGGCTATATATTCTCCATTCTTCCTGAGGACACATCAGTATTAACTTGAAGAAGCCCTCTGTGCCCCACCAAAAGCCAAGTCACCCAGGTGCCTTCAAGGAAGCTTTGACAAAATGAGAAGCAAAAGAAGGGGAGGAAGAAAAATAACTCCAGGATGGGTTTAGATGAGCTGTTATTAATGATGAAAATTCCTTTATTAACCCCTCCAAGTCAGCTTTGCTGTTGCTGGGGGAGGGAGGGGAAAGTTGCTAAGATAACTGAAATACATTAAAGGGACAAACCTCATGGTCTGTGCAGAAAGACGTGACACATTAGATAAATCCCTGTGGACTATCTGCATGTTTACACTGCTTTTATATAAAGTAACTGGACGGTCGGCTTTCCAGAAGTGCCGAATCCAGAGCTGAGTGACTCGGTCTGAAAGTCAGATCAGTTTTACGTGGCTTCTCATCCCCCCAGACTACTTTACTCCATGAAGACTACTGCTTCATTAGTGCAGAAGGTGAATTTTATAGCACCACCAAAATCCTTTCTCATATGTTATCTTTGCCTAGAGAATAGGACTTTTGACATAAACCTGGAAGGTAGTTCAAAGTCTTGCTGCATAAACACACATCCATTTTTTGTACTTTAGGAATAGGTAATGTAAGAGTTGAAAGGTGAAGGTTATGGCAGTTCGTGTTTATTTCACCAAGAGCCAAGAGATGGGAAACATCTGGCACTTACACACCATGCAAGTCTTAAAAACAAAGAGACCTAGACTTTAGTCCGGCTGAGCAAGCACTGGGATAAAAGCTAATGACAGGCTGCTTATTTAAAGGGATCATAATACAGAACAGCCATGTAGGGAACCAGGGAGGATTCGGGAGGGGGAAAATGAGGGGAAAATTTAGCTTTGTATTTCCAAGTTAAGGGTCAAAGCCTGACTTCAGTTACACTCCAGTGTCAATCCTGACCTGCAGGTCTCATACAGCATGTAGGACCCTCCAGATTTCAGCCTTTCCTGGTTTCCAACATGACCAAATATCCAAAGCAGTGCTCAGAAGTGCTGCTGATGTGTTTCATCTGGGACGATGTAGAAGTCCTCAGGACCAAATGAAGGCGAGAGAAGAGCCTCAGCACAGAAGAAGTGACTCACAGGGATGTGATTGTTGTGCTAGTGTAAAAAGACCATCGCATTTCTTGGGAATGATGGAGGTGCTCAAGCATGTTGCTGTGGCTTCCCTGGAACAGATCTTCACCTGCTTTATATCTTCTTGAAAAGGCTTGTCCTGAAAGAGGTGTTCCGTAAAGTTGGGCTCCCTCCTTTAGAAAATCCCATGCTGAACACGTTCATTGATTGTGGCAGCTCCTCTTCAAAACATATTACTTCTGATCTCTCATCTTCTCTACTCATTCCCCAGAATAAAATGGTCACTTCAGCATGATCCATTTTGATAAGCAGAGGTTTACGTAGAAACTGAAGAGTGATGATTCTTTTGCTCCTTTCCCCACTGTACAGACCATGCTCCCACACCAGCTCAGACAACATGGATGGGCTGCGTGGTCACCCCCAGCCTCCCCAGCCTCCTGGCTTTGCCTAACGTCCGATCCACAGCCTCGCAGTTACATGAGAGCTTCATCTCCCGCCACAAAAAAAATCATGTAAAAGGAAAAAGTAGGATTATTTGTTCATGATGTGTCATCCATGTGTCATTTCTCAGCCAAGAACACATATGCTACAGCCATGCTGTTTTGTTAATGGTCCCCTACCCGCTGCTGTGATGACAGTGCGAGAACCTTAGAGCTACGGAGAGCTCCACTTTTTGCTTTTGGCAAGGTAAGTTTCCAATCCCAACCCCTCAACAACACCAAGAATTAATATTTAACATATCTGCAGAGTAATGAGGAAATGTGGACTCCTCCTTCTAAGATTTTAAAGGTAACTGTTGAAAACAGAGCGTTCTCTACTTGGTCGCAAACATGCATGAGAGTCCTCTATAACATGTTGGTTTTTCAAGAGAAAAGACCTGTCGTAGGCATACAACTAAGCAGCATGAAACCTCTTGATCCCATAACATGTGAGAAGGAAAGAATGGTTACTGCCCTAGAAAGAGATTTCCGAGGGTGCCTATGTGACAGGAGCTCAAGAGCCCCAATTCTTATTAAGGCTGTGGTTTGCACCCAACTGTAAGATTTGTGGTATCACACCACCAGTGCCGTGTGCCAGATGAGCAACACGCTGCTACAGCATAGACAAACTCCATTTAATGGTTCACATTTGTCGAAAAAACCCAACCGAAAAAAACCCCCGACCCTTTATAACAGCAGGTTTTTTAGCATATCAGTATTGTCTTAACTTCATGTTGGACCAGCTATCTTCTGCCTTTCCACAGCAGGGGTGCAGCTAGCACAGAAATATAAAGCTGGTATAAATTCCATATCATGTCCCTTGGCTAATTTGACAAAACACAATCATGTGTCCATGCCTGATCCGCATTAGATTTATAGTCCTGGGTGAGCTGGTAGTGCACAGATCTGGTATTAATAATCCTGGAACCACAGCCTAAATCTATTAGCTGGAAGCAGTTATATGATTCTTAATCCTATTTTGTGTCAGAGCAGATGACTGCAACCAAGACGGAGCAGAGATTACATGTTTTTGCCTGACTAAACTTGCCCTGAGTCTGAGCTTTTGGAGAGTTCGAGCCACTCCAGGTACTAATCTTAAAACCGATGTTTTGGGGGGCACTTTATGGGAATTTAAAGTAGAAATCCAAGAGCCCAAAGGATGAAGCTTTGTCCTGTAAGAAATAAACTCCTTTTACTTGAAAGATGCTTATATCCCATGCAAAGAAACGTCATCTATGTTTGAGAACCCACCATTGGAGCAGGATGAAAGCTTACATGCTTAACATAATTTGCAAGCATGGTAAAGATTTGGAACAGTATTCCCCGAAAACTTAATGAGACCCATACTGCAAGAGTCCACCATAAAAAAGCAGCTCCCTTCCTTAGAATGATTTGCCCATACTAAATATCTGAAAATCATAATCCTGCTGTTTCCTCAGCAATTAGGTATTTTTATACACTACATTTCTTTAATAATACTAAAACTTTTTTTTTTTTTTTATTTAAAAAAGCCGTCCCCTTACAAACACGTTATTAAATTACGGTTTATAGCTCTTGCAGTGGGGTAAATTATGGTGGTTTTATTAAAGTATTTTAAAGACTGGAGTTTTACCGACATGTTGCTCATTGCCATTAGTTGATCAGGCCCATGAATGCTGCAAAGGTGCACGTTGCATCTCGCAGAGTCCTTCTGCACACCAGGAGGGAATTCATGTTTGGTTTTCCAAATAATGGGATATCACAGAAAGCACGTCCCAACTGACTCGGAAACTCTGATGTTTAACACCCATTATCTATGTTGGGGGTGTCGTATTTTCTCTCTCACAAGCATTGTGACCCCAGGAAGAGGAGGCTGTAGCCTGTTACTGTTCTTCTGTTTATTCTTATTGCATTAGTTTATTTGCTTCTTTGCAAATGACCCTGCTTCTCCACAGCTGCTGGCCCACCAGGAGCTCCTCAACTTGAAGTGCTACACGTGCTTACCAAGTTGAAAATCATGGATAAAGTATTGGCAACATCCAGGCTGCAGAAAGATGCGATGAAAATGCAAACTCATGCCACTCCTCCAGCCACGCCAAAGGGCACGTGCGCCTTCAGGACCCACTTCTCCCCTGTGTTACCCTCCCTGGAGTTACACTGGTGTCAAATTGAAACTTTGAAAAGGGAAATCATAAAATCATAGCCCAGATATTAAACAGAACACTTGAGCCTTGTTTGGAGTCAATACTGCGTTTTCCCACTTCCGCAGGCGTGTATCTGTAATTGATAACTCTGTCCTTCTGTCATTGTGTTTTCTGATGTCAAATCGCATTGCGAGAACAGACTTGCACGCGCGTGCGGTCGCGGAGCCGAAGCTCCAACAGCCTCTCCGGGGGCTGATCCTGCGGGAGAGCTCCCTTGTCTTCTGCTCCGAGCAATTTCTGCAGACGGCATTTGGCACTGAAACAGGAAATTAAGGGCTGTAGGAAAGCAACCTTTGGCCTTTAATTCACTTTTTAATAAAATCATTAAAAGAAACCTACTCCCTGCCAGACATTATGGGAAATTGCTTTAATGATACTTGCAAGCAAAACACATTCACTCAGCTGCATGCATGGCTTGCTCAATAGCTTTAGCTCACTTATTTGTGTGTTTGCAGTATGAAAATGGTTTGAATTATAAAGTCAGACTAGAAAGTTTTATATGAACCAGGCCATGATAACAACTAGAGGCCGGGTTCTGCCCATTATACACTTCTCCAACACGTGAACAGCAGTTATAAAGTTTTGCTAGGAAAGATCAGTAAGTTTGAGCCAAAGACGACCATCACCGACACATAAGAACAAGGAGAGCAGAGGGGTTTTGCATCCTACCAGTCTCTACTGGGAACAAAATGGGTGCCATTAATTGCACAAGTGATGGGCACGCAGCTGTTCTCCCATTGACTTTAGAGTTTGCCATTGCAGGTTTGTGTAGGCTTTTGTGAAAAAACGCATGGCATTCTTCTACTAGAGAAGAGGCAAATCTTGCTTTATAATTGTTAAGTTCGTAACTTACCACTTGGGCATGTATAAATCTATTTAAGACATTTCATTAATTGCACTGAGCCTATGGATAGGTAGATGGTTACTGGGGACACCTGAAAAATTACAGGAGAGATCTGTGCTAAACCAAATTCATTGTTTTGTTCCAGCAGTGAAATTTTAAGACTGAATAATTTCTATCTAGTGCACAATATGCCTTCATGTACTTTGATTTTTTCTTTCTTTCTTTCCCATTGTATAGAACAATGTTAATCAACAAACCTGGTAGTCAGTTTTCTACAATCAATAAATTCTAAGTCCAAGCCACAGTAGCTTTTATGTCTGTACGTTGTAAAAGTAAATTTACATCATATGTCAAACATTACACATGAAGACAAAAACAACGCTGGTTTCTAGTCCTAAAAGATATATGTGTATCCATAAAACCAGCAAGCTGTGTCCTGAATACAGCTGGAATATCATACTCTGACCAAATGGCTTTTTGTCTAAGGCTGGAGATCTGTCAGACTCAACTGTTTTCCAGAACCGCATCTGTTTCAAGGAGCTTTGGGAAAAGGCAGGAAGAGCCCCTGGTTTTCTACCAGTCCTGGGGGAACCCAAATTTTCCAGCTTCCTGGGCTGTGGAGCAGCCGAGGGGTCATGCCAGGTTCCCAGAGGCTCCGGGATGGCAAGAATTGAGCCCAAATTGGAGCTGTGCTGCACACCCTTCCCCGGCAGAGAGCCAGGCAGCCTGGTAAAATTCGGTCACCAGAGGGAAATGATGAAGGAGGAAAGACCCAGCTGTGCTAATTAATCACAGGGTGACTTGATAGCACCAAGAGAAAAGCAGATCTGATCCTGGCAAGAGGGACTGAGCAGACACAAGGCAGCAGGGAAGCCTTTGCGAGAGGCGTTGATAAGAGCCCGTTGGGGATGCGGCGTGCATTGTCATGCACCCTCCAAGCAAGGAGAATCCCAGCCAGAAGAAATGTAAGAAAAGAGCAACTAGAAAGACCAGGGAATAAGCAGCATTTCTTACAAGACAAAACTTAAAACCTGTGCAACCTCTAGCTTACTAAAATGAAATCTAAGAAGGACACAGTATCTATCAACTGCTGGAGAGGGTGCAGCATAGGGCTACCAAGATGATTAGGGGACTGGAACACCTCTCTTATGAGGAAAGACTGAGGGAATTGGGTCTGTTTAGTCTGGAAAAGAGACGGCTGAGGGGTGACCTAATTAATGCGTACAAATACTTAAAGGGTGGGTGTCAGGAGGATGGGGCCAGGCTCTTTTCAGTGGTGCCCAGCAACAGGACAAGAGGTAACGGGCCCAAACTTGAGTGTAGGAAGTTCCACTTAAACATGAGGAGGAACTTCTTTACTTTGAGGGTGGCAGAGCCCTGGCACAGGCTGCCCAGAGAGGTGGTGGAGTCTCCGTCTCTGGAGACATTCAAAACCCGCCTGGACGCGTTCCTGTGCAACCTGCGCTAAGGTGACCCTGCTCTGGCAGGGGGGTTGGACTAGATGATCTCCAGAGGTCCCTTCCAACCCTATGATTCTATGATTCTATGAAAACTATATTGGAGAAGAGCAGCAGAAAGGAAGAAAACCTTGCTTCAATTTAAAGAGCAAATGTGGCACAAGGAGGATGGAGTATAATCTCTGCCCATAATCACATAAACATACAAGGAGCTCCACTGACTAAAGGAATAAATGGTCAGCACAGTTTTAAGGTTTGTGGTTTTACCCCAACATGCTGGAGGTAGTAAAATCTTCTTGCAATGGCCATAATTTTTTTCCCCCTAGAAATGAACATATATTGCTATTCATCTTTCTAACTCCGGGAGCCTGCACCTTGGAGGATGGGGAACACAGCAGAAAGGGAAAAGGTGGAACCAGAAGAGAAGACCTGTTCACGGGCTCTTTGTTAGTGTCATTTTTCATGTCCTCTGTGAAAAAAATGCTGCTTCTGGAGACCACACGATGCAAGTATTTCCAGAACATTTTCTACTGTTTTCCAATGACATGACATTAGTTTATTTGGGTGGACTCCGTTCTTTGGCTAGTTGTGTCCCCATTCTTGGCTGGAAAACTCCACGGATGAGTAAGGAAAGGAACGCCACCTATTCCCACAAGTAAAGAGGCTTTTTGAGCTGCCCCTGTGTACCCTTCTCATGGAAGGAATTTATTAGAAAATCCCTAATGAAAATTAATATATCTCTGAAATGAGATTTTTTTCTAATACTTCACCATCTTGCTGGGAAGCGACTGGGTGGAGGCAATTGGATTTCAAGCTGGATCTGGTTAATATAAACTGCCACCTGGTGAACGCTAAAGGGTATTTTTGCCTTCGCTAGGTGTGGTCTAGTTTACGCTTAGGAGAAAAACTGATCCTCCGATATTTATGTTGTACAACCAGGGATTACAACACAAATAGGGATATCATGAAATCACTGCATTGCTTTCTCCCAGACACACTGCACAGAGATTATTCTAACACAACGGTTCCTTCTAGAGCCCCCAGGCCAGAACAACCTGAAATCAGGCATTCGCAGCTCCTGCTAATCCAAAATACTTTCCCATCCGACGCCAAGATGTCTTAAGAAGCCGTTCTGCTAAACCTGTGCTACCTGTTGGTAACACAGAAATGACAATACTTCCTTACAAGGATGGCGAAGGATGCCAAGGGCCATCCATGAAGTGTTCAAACCCGGTGGCGATGAGGCCACAGCGGTGTCATGGGGAGATTGGGGATGCCAGGCTGCAGCAGCTCCTTTCAGACAGCTTGCGGCATCACAGACCTGCTCTGAAGCCTATTGACACTGAAGGACTCCCACTGGCTTCTATCAGCTTTGGCTCACATCCTTGGCATCTGGTTCATGCCTCTTTATTTATAATGTCATGCATATCAGAAGCAGCCTCCCAGGGAAAATACGCCAACTCATCTTCTTGCTCAAAGCAGCCATTTAGCCGTGATCGTAATCTGTGATTTCTTTGCTAGCCCCTATTTGCCTTCGCTGTTAGACTCTCCGGGGATAGAATTTTATTTCTTTGGCACAGCTTAAGCATTGTGCTGTTCAAATCTATCTGTCTCTTTATCTCATGCATACCTATATATGTATGTGATGAATAATAAGTACATAGGTGTTACGGGCCTCCTTTGTATTTCTTTGGCACTATTAATAGCCCTTAAAAGAGGGAATAACTCTCATTCGTGCCAGCTTTAAGCTGTCTCGATACAGTCCGTGCACTGTAAGGGAGTTTTATTATAAACAGAACATTTCTGAATAATTAATCATTCCGATATAAGACACACATAGCAATTCCAAATAACCCCCGCATGCGTTCTTGGTTGAAAGGGGCAAATGAAAGGTGGGGAAAAAAGGGAGTCAAAATAAGGAGGTAAGATATAGAATCCAGCCAGGAAAGCATGGACTTTTTTTTTTTTCTCTCCTTACTCATACAATTCAGAACATATTTTCCCTATAAAGTAAATGGGTAGGATATCCAAGTATACCTCTGACAGTATCTCAGCCACATGTGCAACAGTGGGGCATAACGATGGGGTGCTGGACAACATCGTCTGCTATTAACCACCAAGCGCAGTCCCAAAAACTAAGTGCCAAACTCTTGGCACTGCAGCAGTAGACGTGCAACCTGCCAGGCTGCCCAGAGGCATCTCTGTGTGTAAGCTGGTGCAGCCAGTCACTTGTTTCACTTTTAAGAAACCCAAACAATTATAAACACATGCACTTTTTAGCTTTAGCAGCTGTTGCAGAATTCACCAGGGTGAGATGGTCAAGAAACTCGTGCAAGGCAGGAAGTTTGGTGGTTGCTTGTAATTTCAATGGATGTTTCACCGCACTCCATTCTTTTTTTTCGGAAACGTAACGAATCGGCATGCGGCACACCCAGCCAGAGGAGGCTATAATCCATAAGGACACACTCTACAGGATTACTCACTGCTTTCTATTCACTATCCGGCTCATGTTGCTCTTCCTGAAAGTCAGTCTTGCCCTGCCCCAAATGAGTGGTCCATTATCATATGGACGAGTGGTTCACTATCATATGGAAGTGGACTTACAGGACGGTCTCTGTATGGCAGGGTGAGACACAAGATGACCCTGAGTCTTTAAACATGTAGCACAGCTCTGGAGAACCCATAGGAATGTGTTATTTTTGCTGGGTTAATCGTACAGCAGGATCATCTTAAGAATGAGAGCTAATTTCTGCTTTTTCCAGTCATCGCATGTTTTCTCTCATGCCATCTGAAGCCTCTCAAATCCAGCCAAGCACATCTTTAGTAAATAAAGGTTGAAAGAGCTTTGTTTTGCAGTCATGTAACATGAAATTATACGTAATATATGAAGTTAAAAACAAACAAACAAACAAAAATCGGAGTGGTTCATAGGAATAATGCATTTCTTCTCTGACTAATACAAAAGGCATTGTCAGAGCACTCCCAGAACCAGCATCTACAAACGGCCTCAACCTTTGAAATCCTGCTGCCGTGTATTTCGAAAACACCGATGAGCTGGCAGACCTCAGGCTTCATCTTCCATGCCATGAGATGTGGGCTGAAGGTTTGGAGGAAATTTAACTTCTCCTTCGTTCACGACTCTACCAGATGATGGTCTCATGCAATCTCAGCTGTGCTATGGCAGTGTCAGAGTGGAGGGAAAGATCCCAGTGATTTATCGTAGTACAGCCGTCCTTGGCCAGAACAACCCCGTCCCAGTAATGGATGGCCCAGCCTTGCAGTTGAAATCCAGATCCAGGATGGGCTCACAACAAGCCATTCAATTTGGTTGTGTGGTTTGGATTATCCATGCTAATTTCTGCTCTCTGAATGGCAGGAGATTCTGTTGCTGCTGGCTTACATTTTATCAGTAAGCTGCAAGGAGACATAAATAGTCTAACTATTGCTGAATCTGTCAGAGGAACCGCATGAAAATCCCAAGAAACTGGAGTTTGGACAGTGCTTCCTTAGACTTTAGTAGCAATTGTGGTATCCAGCAAAGATTTTTTGTTTTGTTTTGTTTTGTTTTTTTTTTTAAAGTCTTTATGATGACTTTAATGGAAGAGGAAAATTGAGTGCCTGACTTTGCAGCTTGCTTTTGGGATTTGGAAGGATTTTTTCCGTACTAGGGATCAGAACTTTTCCTACAAATCACTCCCAAACCCCACTGAACTCCCTCTGTCACAGGGATACCGCACCTGAAACATGCTTTGTGCACCCTGAGGGCCCTTTAGACCGTAACAGCTTGGTCCCTGGTTCTAAAAAACTGGCAAGAAAAAACTTGTGCCTTTAATGCCATTACAGCAGCGTTGCTTCTTACAGCACAGAAAATCACACAAAGCTCTAAGTCTGTATTGCAAAGTTATAAATCAGCCCCATTTACATAAGTGGACAAGTTCAAGTTGAAGTTATCAAGTATGACGGCTCAAGTGGCATCCTGTACGTCAGACCCAGAACTGAATGACCCCTCTTTTCCTTTTGCCAAGGAGACAAATGGTGAGATCGTGTCAGATTTTATCTCCGATTCACATTTTTAGCTGGGGACATAGGAAATTTTAAACTGAAAATAATGTCTTTCTAGGGGCGTGTTGCAACTTTTTCCTGACAAGGTCTTTTTTTTTAAAAACAGGGCAATAAACAGAACAACACCCAAATAATGACGAGATTGAACTTTACGGATGTTTTTAAGCATTTGTCATCAAAGAGATACTGAGCTGCTTGTCTCCAAAGGCCAGCTCATGAATGACTTTCCTTGCAGCAGGACAGCATAGCATGCCTTGGCCTGTGCCGCTACTCTGGCTGAGATAAGGCCCTGCCAGATCTTTCATCTTTGTCCCACTGACAGAAGGTCCCTGGTGATCCCCTGTTGAAATATCAAAGCGCTAATGACATACCACACTCGTTCTCCCACCATGAGGTTCCCCAGGACCACGATCTGGCCATGACATCTTATAGAAACCAGCAGTTGCTCTCGCATCAGCACGGATGATCTGTGGCCAGGTTAGAGCACTTATATACGTCAGGCTGCCATAAATGGGATGCCGCCTGGTGGAAGACGGGGTCTTTGGTCTTTATGCCCCCCTTAGCCAAGCAAACCTCCCCCACATTAAAAACAAAACAAAGTGAAACAAAAAAAACCTATCAGGAAGACATCCTAGTCCTTCACTGCAGAGCAGTCAGATCATGTAATGTTAATACACATCTCAAGCGGAGACGCGTTGCCCTTTCCCTTTGTGTTAGATAAACAGCAGCTTCTTTCCTTTTTTATTTCTTTGTGAAGGAAATCGTAACTGCGTAGCTTGCCGTATTACTCAGAGGCTGAGTTACTAACAGCCTTCACAATCCTTTCCATTAGGAAACAACCAAACAAACTTGACAGGAGCATCATGTATTCGATCACTTTTACCAAATTCTGTTTATGTTATGTTTAAAGTGGATTTAGCATTCACCAGACTACATCACTTTTGGAAACACAGGCAACAAAAGCTCTTGCTATTAACAGGAAAGGGACAGAAGAGGTCCTTCACACATCCTTGAAAGCTCTCTGCTGCTCTTCTGGCTCTTGAGCCAAAAGTGCAGCGAGGTCTCACATGCGGCCATGCGAGTTCTGCAGAAATTGTCAAAAACATGCCCAGAATATTGATCCTTTTCTATCTCTGAGAAAGTGAGTGGGAAGGTCAATCCCATCGACTTATTCAACAAGCGAAGGTTGACAGCCTTATGCTGGTGGCTGCCATCGCCGCCAAACTGGACTCCATTTGGAATAGCAATTGTTCTTCCTGCAGCGGGAATTTAACCGGTGGCTTCAGTGGCCTGGCCTTTACAGGGGTAAAAAAGACAGCCAGAAGCCTCACGGCCATCCAGCTTAAAGCCTGTATCAACAACAAACAAGAGGGGATTGTGTTTGGTTTCCTATCTGCACCTGGACCCACCACAGCGGCTCATGACAGCCATGCGCTTCATCTCATCTCTGGGTTATCCTCCACATAGCGAGTGGGATTCCATCCAGAGAAATTCTGTAAAGTGTGGCGAGTGGCAGCAGTAGCATTTCGTAAAATGTTTCATTTCACACAATTAGCTGCTTAGTCCGCAAAAGTATGTTTCTGAGAGAATTCCCATTTGTCTACTGTGCAGTAAAGCTAATTAATTTCACCTGACAATGTTACATTTTAAAACTGGAAATATCCTTTTTTTAAAGAAAAGCTTTCTGATCAGCCAGGCCTGTGGTGAGGCAGCGCTTATTGTTCCTTGGTTGGAAGAGACTTTGTGCCACGTGCAGACAAAAAAGTGATTATTAACCCCAATCCCTCCAGTGAACATCACACCAGTCCTGCAAACCGCTCCCCTGTTCCGATAAGGAAGGAAAACATAAATGCAAAATTTATTGGTCATCAGGCAGCATATTGTGGCTGGAATTTTCCAACGAGCTCAGCGTCTCTAGCAGTGGCCAAACATCCAAAAGAAGCCCTTCATAGTCCAAAATAAATGTCTGTATTTTCAGAAGACAGGCAGAGATTAGGCGCTGTCTGGGAAGAGATTTTTTTTTTTTTTTTTTTTTAATCACTTCCAAGTTTTATTTCTGCACGTGAATTTTGTCCTCGGGCCTGGCTGAGCTGGAAGAGGCACAGGATGCTCTGCCGCTCAGAAGGACCAGACCAGCACAGGCACCGCTGAGGCATGGGCTGGCCGTGCTGCTGGATGCACCGCTTCAGTGGCGCTGGAAATTGCTGCCCCTGGATGATCACTGCAATTTCGGGATGGTCTGGCCATATCCTCCATGTCAGGGCCAGGCAAAGAGTGATGCAGAGACGGTATCACCTTAAATCAGACTCATCAGCTGTGCCCTCCGGAGCATAAGCCTTGTAAATACTCACACCCCAGAAAAGCGCACGCACAGAGCGTATCGTATTGCCTACTGTAACACAAGAGAAATGAGAAATCAAAGACACTGGAGACTTTTATTGTTCTTTTTTAAGTTCTCTCCCAGCAAATACGGTGCCCATATTTTACAAGGCTACAACACAATAATCTACCACCACCACTTTAACGACCAAGCAGTTGCAGAGTTGATCTATAAACTGATGTTGCCATTTAATGTGGTTTCCAGTGAACTGTAAAATTTATAGCTGTAACTAACACCCCCCCTGCCCCTCTCTCTTTTATGTTCTCCTCAAAAAACAAGCTGCTCCACAGCTCCAAAAGGCAAGGCGCAGAAAATCAATGCGTAACCTGAAGTGAGCTAATTAGGATCATATTCCCATACCGTGGATCTGTGGCCTCCTGGTCAATTAAGCAGAGATTAATGTCTGACACTGGACGGATAAACACCACCAAAAGGAAGGCACGAAAATATTCAGATCCACCCTTCTCACATAACTTCTTTCATGAATAGTGGCAAAACTGCTCTACAGAGCAGGGACCCTCTGGGAGCTTTCTTCCACGGGCTTTCCCTGCTCTCTCCTTTGCAAACTTCTCAGCTCTTTTTGGGCAGCCTCACCATCACCATCACCTCATCAAGGTGCCACTGGCACCCATTCTTCGGCAGCTGCCTGGCATGGGTGTCCCTCCCCTCAGCTGTGCCGATAAGAGCGGGTGTAAAATGAAATCCTCTTCTGCTCAGCTGGCCTGGCCCTTCTCGTGTCCCCTTTCAAGTGATTGACGGGATTTAAACGGGCTTCACTTCAAGTCCACTGCATGGGGGGAACTTTGTCCCAAACGAACGTCATGTTGGAAAATCTTGGGCGCGCACAAGCGCACGAACTGATTTAAGCTCACTGTTGTGAACGCTTGGAATAAAAACCGGGGGCCTGATCCCAAAGCCCATTAGCCTTTGGAAAGGCTCCCTGTGATGTCAGTGGATTTTGGAACAAGCTTTTGATGCTTTCTGGTAAGGGCTGATGGAAAAAAATCTCCAAGCTTAATTGGGTGGTGGGGGGAGTTAGTAAGGAAAATGTTTTTAGATGAACACCACCTTTGCAGGGGATGCATATGTTTGCTTGAGGTCCATTGATACTTTCTGTAGAAAACTCCCACACTTACTGTTTTTGTGCATTTGTTTATAGGGTGTAATTTTTTTTTAGGGGGGGGACTAACTTTCTGACCTCATGCGAGATCACATTTAATGTATTAATCTTCTCAACAGCTTCCTAATGGGAAGGAGGATCCATTTCAAGACTTATCTGGATATTTAATCAAACCTTTGGCTTCCTCTCCCCTGCCACTGTCTCTCCACCACGAGCACGGCTGTCTGCAGGCGCCGGGAGTGGTGCTGATGCCATGATGTATCGAGCAATAGATGCACACTGTCCCCATGGGAGGTTTCTCAGGGGGATGGGGAGAGCAGTCCAAAGGGACACAAAGCCTTCCCTGGGCCACGCTGGGAGCTGCCGGGCCTGCAGCGTATGTCTATTGGCTGATAAGAGGAGTCACAATCTTTAGCATCATGACTGCAGCACTTAACCACAGGCTTACTTTAAGGTGGCTTTTTCTGGAGCCAGAGTGTGAGAGACAATATGGGGTAAGGCTACCTTATGATGGTTTACGGAGAATTGTCAAGCTAAGCTCATGTCAAGGCTGCCACGCTTTTATTAAACAGCAGAGCAAAACGAAAGCAGAGGGCCAGATTCTGATGTCATTTTTGCTAGTAAAAACCAGACACAAGTCAATGGGTAATAAACTTGCCACTGCAGAACCACCGTGCTGTGCCATGTAATTATGGTCGACCACATAAAAATTGGTGGAGGTGGGAATGGAAGAGACCTACCATCTTGGAGAGAAAGGAATTAGGAACTCTAATAGTAGAGGAAAATGGGATGGATAATGAAAAACTGGATCCAAGTGCCTGGTTTGGGACGTTCAGAAGTGTTAGATTAATTTTCTTCTTTTCCCTTAGCTCAGTACATCGCTCGCTGTCTACGTGTGCCAGGGGGGACTATCCACTGGAAGTCTCCCTGCTCAGCGCGGTGTAATTATACCAAGATATTGTTGTGCAAGGGTGCAGACACAAGGACCTGCTGTTTCCTGGTAGGGCTGGATGCGGAAGCACTGAGCAACTTGCAAGCATCTCGGCAGAGCTAGAGGATACTGATGGAGTACCACATTGCACAGCCAGCTAGCGCGTCACCAAAGAGCCCATAAAGCAGAAACAACAAAAGAGCGACTGCAAATAGCAACAAATATCACGTCTGTGAATCTGCTCTGCACACTTTACAGCAGGGAGAGCTCAACTCTAGTTTTACAAAATACCCTGGCAGCTGTGCTATTTATATGTTCGCCAGGCTTTCATTAATTTTAACATGTGTTAATGGACACCCCGTATTATTTTGGGACACTAAAAGTGAGATGTATTTAATTTCCTTAAATATCAAATATGGGTCAAGCAAAATAAGCCATGGATCGTATTTTTTTAAGGAAAAAAAAGAAGTGTCAGTTTAACAGAATTTAGACAGAGCAATGTCTGATCATATTTACAGCATTTATAGGTTTGGAAATCTCTAAAGAAATCAGAGGAAACCTAAAGCCTGCCTGAGTACACTGAGTAAAATTCCTCTTGGTAATGCATAAATATTCCACAGGTCTTTACAAGAAAACCCTTTAACTATATGTAAATATTCCACAATCTTTTAGAAAATGTCCAATTTAAAGGTGATGCTTAAAACAGGCTCTTTTTTCGCTTTTAATTTTTTAAATGCCATTTGCAGATCCTATCATTTCCCTTGGATTTCTTCCTTTTCCTAAAAACCCCGGTGTTTCCAAACAGCCATACAAAGGCTTTCGAAACAGAGTCCTTGTGTTGTTTTAAAAAAAGTTCTCAAATATGAACTACATGCACCTAAATCAAATTGCAGCTACAAACAAACTTACCTCTCACCTCATCTTGTTCCTTAGGATTTCATGGAAAACTGGCATAAAGCGTGGCAACAGAAAAAATACCTGCCACAAAAAATAAATCTGTCATACTTGGGAAAAATCCATTCATCAAAGGAGGGAAAAATACAATGAAATCGTGAGAAGTTTATGGAATAAATCTGTAACTGATTTGGCTCTAATATTTAATCTCCCTCTGCTCCCTTGTAGTGTGATATTGTGTTCACCCTGCATAACTTGAACATGACAATGGGTTTTTAGTAGCAAATTTATAACTTAATCGGGATATTACTGGTGGGGTAGGACAAAGCCAGTGTCTTCCGAGTGTTTCTGATTCTGGCCAGAGCGACAGATGCCCGGGGAGGTAAATCAGACACAGTTTGACTGGTAACACATGACTTTGTAGAAGCGTAGTAGAAGATTTACACCACTGGAGAGCCTGGCTCTAATCTGCACTGGAAAAGGCACCTTCAAAGCAAAACTGCCCTGGTACACACCGGTTCCAGTTAAACACAGTCCTGTTTGGGACTGTTTGGGAGCCAGGATCTGGGATCATAGGTTCGTAGTGCCAGGAGAAATGCTCTCAGCTTCGTTCCTTTAACGCAATAAAAACCTTTACCCTCGCACACCGTGACGGCGACGCTGAGCTTGCTGACACACCAGGCTTCAAAGGAGGGTGAGGGACAGCTGTGAAGGAGCTGACCTTGCAAAGAGGTTTGTTTATTGGCACGAACCGGTGCCCTCCTCCAGCCCAGGGGCCAACTGAGTCAAACAGCTTCTGTTTGAGCCCATGAACTGCGGGGAACTGGAGAGCCCATGGGAGGGCTGCAGCGCCTGTCCAGAGATTTGACTTTCTTGAGTGACAGCTTGATGAACTCAGGCGTGAGCAGTTGGCCCTTTGAAGAATTAATTATGCTGCTCGTCAAGAAAAAAGTAGCTCCGGATTGTGCCGTGCATGTTTACACAATGCCAAAGAGACGAGCAGGCGCTCCTTGGGACCAGTGCCACAACAAGGAAGACGCATTTCAAAGAGTTATTTATTCACCGGAGATCCTGAAAGGATGTTTGTTGGATCATGCAGAAGAGTGGAAGCTCCTGAAATCCAGGATGCCATAACTTCAACTAGCAGCAGGCAGCAGAAGATTTATCTCTCTGGGCTGCTGGGAGCTTGTCACTGCTTCAAGTGCCATAATTACCATTTGGTCTCCTCCCACCCATGACTCCCCAGTGGCAGCCTCCTTTGTGACAGCCCTGATGGTGGTTATTTATGTCATATAAACAACATATGTTGGCACAATCATCTTTCCCCACTCCTTAATTCACCAGTTACTCGATGAGCTTTGCAAATGCAACGGAAATGGGAAGGAAAATGATCAGCGCTGAGCAAGCGAAGGGGTTTGTCTGAGATGTTCTCCTCCTCCTCGCCGAGGAAGAGAGAGAGTCTCTGCATGCCACCATGCTGCTGGGTACCTGGGGGGGCACTGGCCTAGCCTCGTCCCTGAGGATGCTCTTGGCTCCCAGTTCTCCTCAGGTTGTAATTTATCACAAAAGCAGTAAAAAAAGTGCATATGCAGCTATTTTTATAATAAAGCATCCACCTTCTGCCTTCCTGTGCTGCGTGCTTGCTCTGAGATGGATGCCTCCCCTGTGCCAGCCCCTTGCCTGCATCTTGTTCCTCTTGTTTTGTCTACTCTCTCCGTGATAATCGCCAGCATTTGTACGCTGCATTGTTTTAATTCCAGCCACCGCCGAGATAAGACTATCAGCGTGTCAACAACTTTTGCTTAGGATAATCCGTGTGTGCTCTTGTGAAAGGCACGCTCCGCAACACCCGCTGGATGTACCGGAGGGATGCTCAGCGGCCATGGCCTTGCTGTAAAACCTGCAGCAACTCCCCCCGGCTGTTTTCCCATTTGACAACACCTGTCCGCTTATTTTTGAGGGTAAGGCTGACTTTTAATACAGATAACTGGAGCGCTAAGCATAGGGGTGGACCTTGACTGAATCTCCTCTGGCTACCGTAATATAAATTGCATTGTAATGTACAATGTATTGTCTTGCATCCAAGTTGTAGGCAAATATTTGTATATAGATAAGCTGACGTTTTGTTTAGTACATGCACTCTAATTTCCAATAAAACCTCTAATAGAGGATTATAAAGTGAATTTATTGCTTCACTTCAAAGCAAGGACATGCTGCCACTTTGAAGGGGTATTTGAAGCGTTAAATCCATTTCTATGAGGCTTTAATATATTTTCTGTACTTGTTTTTTTTTAGTTATTTTAATATTATTGTGCCACTCTGTTAAAAGGCCATAAAATATTTTAAAGAGCAATAAAAGTAAACACAAATGCTAAAAAGTCCATTCTTCTCTCTCCAACCCACTGAGAGAGGAAGAGACAGAGGATTTAGGCATAACAAAACTCATGGCAGCTGTGTAAATAAAATAAAAGAGCGCACTGTTTTTCGGTTGATGGTGATTCTTAACATCTTGCTATCTAGCAGGAGCCCAAGGCAAGCTATGGGAAGGAAGCAGAAACACTGAAGGAGAGCACACAACGGAGGGTAGGCTTTGTGTCCTTCCTGAAGATGGGAATCCAAATTAAAGAACAACAGAGGAAGTTTTCCAGGGCAAGAGCCTTTATCCAGCAGACTTCACCTGCTGCAGGCAGGAACCAGCTGAAGGGTGCTATTACAACCAGTGTTAATAAGGATGTACTCCCTGCCAAGCCAGAGTAGGCTTTGGTAGGACCGACCTCCCAGAGACAGATGACCTCCCTTCTCCTCTCTGGCTTTCATTTGCTTTCTGCAAAGCACAGAGTTTAGCTCTGTGCCGGGTACCTGCCTACGGTTCACTGAAGTTTCAGAAAAGAGGGCTTAGAGAAGACATAACTCGATAAACTACATGGTTCTTCTCAGCCCACCCCTGAATTTCACTCGATGATGAAAACGGTCAGAGAGAGTCTTTCAAAAATCTGAATAATGGCTGTTGATGCTACTAAAAATAGAGAGACAAAACCCCCTGCCAAAATGGGTTTATCTCAGGGAAACTGGATTCTCAATGTTGATGCTCTCTGCAGAAATTTACAACAGTTCCCATAAAAGAAAATCTTGGATTTTGACCCAGCATCCCTCCTTTCTGTAAAATATTCCTGACAAAAGTGTGGGTTTCTTTTTTTTCCCCCCATCCTGGGCCAGTGCAGGGAGCACAGCACCTCCTCAAGCTGCATCTGATTGCGAGTGATGGCTGGTCTCACCATCTGGCCGGTCTCACCGTCTTCCTCGGTCCAGGGCACCAAGGAGCTGGCAGAGCCACTGTCAGCCCTCTGCCTTATTAAAAAATAAGAAAGCAGCACGGGTTATTCTATTTATAGCAACTTAAAATCTGAATTTGCAGCTACACCTACAGGTACAAGCTCAGGCCCTGGTTTACTGCTTGGGATGAGCACAAAGCCCCCTAATACAGCTTGTGTTTAGGGTTCACCAATAATTATACAACAAAACCTCCCAACTGCCATGTCTGTTGGAGTTTTTGGAGATGTTGGGCATGTCACAGAGAGACCGCGCTCTTTGCAAGGTACTGGTACAAACTTCCCTTGCCTTGAAGACTGTTTCACCAATGAGCTCTTACAAATGCAGTGTTTCACAGATGACAGCCACTGGGGTGGTGGCAGAAGTGAGAAGGAATTTGGCTTCAAAAGCCAAGTTGTGGAAGAAGGGGGAAATAAATTTGGGAGAACTGGGGTGAAGGAAAGCTTAGTGGGAGCAAAACATGACTGATGATCAAGTTGATCCAACAGGTAATGAGCATCATAAAGGCTCCTTCAAGAGCTGGAGACCTCCTGGCTTATGTTAGAATGGTTTTCCAGGTAGGGAAAGGTAGCGGGATCCTGCCCTCAGTGTGTGCAATGGGCACCACAAGCCCTGATCAGCCTTGCAGGGCCTCTGACACCCCATTGCGCCCCAACCTGCCCCACACCGGGCAGGACACACACCTCTCCGAACCCCTGATGAGTCCGCTGCAGTCTGTAATTGCAGCACACACACAGAGACCCAAGTGTTACATGAGCAAGACGCTCGACAATGTTTTTCTGGAAGTGACTTCATTTGGTCTGAGACCTTAATGCAGGATTTGGTTGTATTTATTTATTTTTCCCTGTGTTTTCTTGTCCTAGACAACATATTTGCAGCTGCGAAGGGCTGATGACTCCCTTTGCTAAGCAGACTTTCTCCTGAGAGCCTTCTTTCAATGGTCTCCATTGTAACGATCTGGATTTTGCATTTCCGCCGTCGTGCTGACGAATGGAGTCCCAGGTCCTGGAGTCACTACAATGAGCACGGGGCAGAAATCACAGCCAAATTCACCAGCGCAGCTCACTGGCCTCTGATTTATTTCCCTCTGTGACCTCCACATGGCTGCGGTCCAGACGTGAGCCCACGTACTGCTGGAATCCTACACATCATTTCGGGGTCTTTACTCATCATTTACTAGACTGTGCTCTCCAAGTTGTCAGTACGGTTTCCAGGAGGCTCTCATTGTGCTCAGCGGGGATTTGGCCACGGCTTTCCGGAAGGACAGGAATACTGAAAATACTAAAGTCCTCCAAGTTACTCACTTCAGCGTGTCTGTAAGGTCCGCATATGGAAAATTATTTGTCATTTCCTTGCAGACGCTATTTTCAAAGGAGAGATCTATCATTCTGGCAACAGTGCAGCACCGTGTTTATCTCTCAGCCCAGCTCTGCTGTATAAATTCTGGAATCTAGCCCTGTCCCATCTTCCTCTCCTTTTTTGTTAATGAACACACAGTTCTGGTCTAATAAGGCTTGTTCGTTGAACAAGATCTTGTTCAACCAAGGGAAATGGGGGTTTGCAGCTCTCAGAGCTTCATCCAGTGGGATGGGGTTGTTTGAAAGCCTAGTGTGATTCCAACAGCTAAAGACATTTAGAGATGGGAATTCATCATACCATTTCACCTTCGTAACACTGGGGTGTAGAGATGCTGGAGGAGAACATTGCTGTGGGAGAAGCTTTCTGGGGTAAAGCACCCATGAAAATGGTTCTCTTCACTCCCGTTAGCAGAGTAAGTGGAGGAAGGGATACGAATAGGGTTCCTTTGTGAGCCACCAGTTTTCTCCATTTCTCCTATCTCCAGCAGCCTTGGGTACCATTTATATCTATATTATAGTAGCTCTCAGGCCTGGCACACAACTGACCCAGCTAAGAAGAGGACCTTGCAAACCAACCCTGGACCTTGTCACCCACCCTGATGATGGGCATCCCTTGACACTCCTTATCCCTGGTCATCCCAGTGGTTTCAACCTCTAAAACTGAGAGCACAGGCACGCTTAGGTTTATATATAGTTTTAGGATGTTCTGAAGCAGCAGGAGTTTTCCCTCACTTTGCTCTTTTTTTTTAAGAGGCAGGATAATTTATTTTCTATGCTTTATAAGAAGAAAAGTTACAAGTGGCCTCATCTTGTGAGGGCTTGAGGGCACTTTGCTTTGATAGAGTTTGGCTCCAACATGTATACTGAGTCCCAGATTTGCTTTGAATAGAAGCTGGAGTGCCTGTAAGTTCTGGCTGCAGAAAAACCATGGATGTAGTCAGGCCTCTTACAGGACAAGTCAAATTACATCTTTGGAATGGAAACCAGACATTTCAGAGCTGAGACTGAAATTCATTAGAAATAAAGACGGAAGACCATGAAGTCCAGGACTGCGAATGGAAGAAGTTAAATAACCTCCCAAAGCCCTGACAGGCCAACAACCTCCTCCACCAAAACATTAAAGATGTCTCTTCACAAAATAAAAAAAAAAAGTGCCTTTTAGGGCTTGAGAGAGGTCTGCCTTCAGGAATTCCTTTGTCCATTTGCCCAAAAGTCTCAGTATCAGTTACAGCCTGTGAAATACTCAAAGCTTCCTGGGGTCCCTTAGCCAGCAGATTCCCTCTCTCTGCTTCCAAGGATTATTTTTTCCCCATTAGAATAAAAATTCTGGACAATTTCCCTCTCATCGTGCACAAGTGTAACAGATGATCTCTCACTGAATTATTTTAGAAATGCATTTATGGAGTCTGTTGTCTGGGATATAGAAGCTCCATCTTTCCTATGCTACATATTATCAAATATCATTAACAGGGTCCAAAGCATGAAAGACTGACTCTGCAACTGAGAAAAACCTTCCACCACTCAACCTACTCTGTTATACATTTGCACTGTGCTCATAATCCGCTTTGTGTCTCTCTCGAGCGCCTCTTGCATGTGGAGGATAGAAAGCTATTGCTGATGCCAGCTGAAGGAGCTGCTACAGGAGCTCAGGTGACAAAAGATCACACCTTTTGGTCACATAGATCCCATGCCTGCTTCTCACCGAGGACACAACCCCGGCCATTTGCAGCAGCACACCCGACGCTGTTGATGCCCTATACTGCTGTGATGCCGCTTGTTGACCTGGTGACATCTTAGGAAAAGTGATGGCTTTGTGCAAAATGATCGTGATGGAAGAGAAGGGCCCCAGCCACGTTTGTGCTCACTCTCCTGGTCCCTGGGTGCACAGGTTGTTTGTGTCCTGGCTCCTTGCTAGGAACTGACCTGAGCGTGGTCTGTCTCCCATGTGTGCCCTGTTTCCTCGGGAAAGGAGAGCGCCATGTGCCCTGTTTCCTTGGGAAAGGAGGGGGCCAGGGGACATTTCATGAGGTCCCTTGGGTAGACAAGCTTCAAACATGGGCTACAGACCTCACCATGCCGAATCATTCCTGTCGTCTATGCTTCATCCGTTGTGTTGGAGTCAGACAACGGAATGTCGTTATAAGGATTTATTTACAAAGAAAACAAAAAGAAATCACAAGCCCAATGCTGTACAGTGGGTAGAGCAGAAAATACCCTGCCCAGAGCCAACCGAATACTTAAGCTGATACTTAGTGTTCTCTTTGTGTTTAAAATTGTACATGTTCAGGGGTCTGGCCCTGGACACTGAACTTTTTAGGCAATTCAGCCCCTCAGCACTGCTCGGGACATTCTTTTTGGTTTGCAAGGAATCTTTATTGAAGCAGTACACGATGATAAGCGTTAATAGAAAGGACATTCCTCTCCCATAACTTTAAAGAGAAATCATTAATTCCCTTTGCAGAAGTGCGTGAGATGTGAATTCCTGGATGGGTGGGGCAGGAGGGAGAAAGGACCGAGAGAGGAAAACCTGGGGGAACGGTGTCAAAAATAACATGTAAGCTGTATAGCGCGTGATGTAGCTTTAGAGAAGCAATGTGCCTTGGGGGGAAAAAAAAGCACTGGTCAGCCACTATTAGCAGCATGTCCAACTTGATCATCCTGTCCTCAGTTAATGTCCCATGTACTGACCACCCCAGAAGCTGCTGGGCATGGTCATCCCATTCCCTTCCCCACTCATTGTCCTCTGTCCTGAGTGCTCCTTGGTCCCAGACCTGTCTGTCATGCTGCTGCCCTCTCCTGTTGGATGGACTGAGCGTAACCACCCTTCAGTGGGCAGAGGGCACATGGAGGGCAAGGACCAGAATCGTTTCTGAACATGGTGGGAACGGGAACATTGCCCCTGCATCCATTTGCTGCTGGTGCAAGGAAAACCCCTTCTGCAGATCATGCTCTGGGTGTTGGTCCTGAGGTGCAGATGTGTTGCCACCTCCAGGGCTAACCCCAGGCTGTGGACACAAGGACAAGCGCTGCAGGACCTCTCGCCATGTGCCACCGCCCTGCGGCAGCCAGTCCATCAGGGCACTGAGCCCAGGGCCAAGGGCAGGATGGGAAGAGAGGAGACAGAGATGCGAGGAATCAGAAAGGCAATTAGCCACAGCCTCAGATAAGAGTAAAATATTCCGTCTGTCTTTGTTTTAATGTCATTGATCTAAACCAGAGATGCAGTGATTTCCAGTGCAAAAGTTTACGGGCGTAATCTCTGCTGGCTGGTGGAAGTGGCTCTCTGGACTTCAGAGTGGGAGCATGCCATGTTGGTGCAGTTTATCTTCTGGTGAGCTAAAGACTTCAAGGAGATCGCTTTAACAAGGGGTTAGTAAACTTCACAGTCGTCTGCAATGTTTTATTGGAGGTTTGAGAGACTGTTCAAACATCTGTTCGGAAACGTAAACAAACAGACGTGCCACGTCGGTTATAGCTGACTCATGGGTTTTGTGAAGGAGGTGGTCAGTGGATTTAAATTACAGTTTGAAAGTGCAGCCTAGCTCCTAGGGCATGACTTATAAGGCAAATAAGAGCATGAGGAGGGTGCGGAACCTCCGTGCGATCGAGTTCTGGCCCTCTCCATTGCATTCATACTTTAATATCGCATCCCAGAAGGGAGATGCGGTGGTGGTTGTTTTTCAGAATAAACATTCTGGGTCGGGAGCCATGATTAATACAGCAGAGATGTAGGAAAGTATACCTCTGTAAACAACAATGTTTTATAGCTATGAAAGGAACTGTGTGTACCAAAAATCCTCTGTCTGTATCCAAGTATGCCCCGCTCACTGAAAAAAATCAACGGGGAATTTCCCCACTTGGAGGAAAATACTCAGAAGATTTCATTTGTACAATGCATTTCACCTAATCCATATTTCCCTGGAATAAAGAGATAGAATATAGACTGCGGTACGAAATTAAACACCAGAGGAACCAAAGGAGGAGTCAGTGAGATTTCTTACGTGGATAACAGAATGAAATACATTAGAAAACCTTAACTTTGCTATCGGTCACCAAAGAGAAAGTTTAAAATATAGATCCTGCCTGCCACAAATTTCCTGTGTACTGTTATTGTAAGAATGTTGCACAAATATACATATATATATATATATATCTCTCTCACCACAGAAATACAGACATTTAACACTGGAAAAATGTGTGTCACCCAAATGCAACAGTGAAACATGCAGGGTGCAAAGGCGCTGGTGATATTATCTCTTATCTGAGTGCCAGCCCTGCCAGCAGCTGGGAACATGAGCTCCATGGGGGTTTGAGGTCAACAGAAGAAGCCGATATGGGTAACCTAATAGCGCAGTATAGGCAGGACTGATTTTCACTGTACAAAGAGCAATTTCATGGTCATCTCCCTTGGAAAGCTGGTGGGAGGTGGAAAATGAACTGCTATTTGTGTCTTTGAAATCCCCTCCTGTAATATTTGGACAGAATGGCGACAGGGTTTTAAAAAAACACCCCAAAACAGGCAAAGGTGGAACCTGTTTTAATCTAATGCTGTCCAAGGATAGGAAAGTGTCTCAGTTGAACGAGAGAAAATTCTTAAATGTTGACCCGTGGGCCAACGTGCCTTTGATTAAACTACCTTTATCAGTGCTTGTGGCTGCAGGGGCGTCCCCTTAATGTTTGGTGAGCCCTCAAGTGACATGCAATACGCTCTGTGTGTTTCAGCACACTCCAGAAGCCACCAACAAGGTCACCGGGAATATAGTTTGCTCTGTCATTCATATAGAGAGTACAGCAACCAACAAACTTAGCTCTGAACTTCAGGGGCTTAATAACCTTCCTGTGCTCAAGAAAAAATGGTGTCACCAGAAGAAAACCTGCATTTCTCCTTGCAAGGGTGACTTTACTCACTCTCTTGGCAGAAGCCAGGCATGCAAAGTCCTTTTTTCCTGTAGATAGTCTTTCTTTCAATAGATTTCATAACATGTAGTAATCTTATTATGGCAGGTAGGTTGTTTTTGCAAAGGAAACAGGGCTTTTCCCTCTAAAAGACTGTTTCTTTCAGAGGAAGACTACTTTTTTCTAAGGAAAAAACAGGGCCTGGGCTGTGGCAGCAAGTCTTCTAGGAAATTCAAGGGCTGATTCATTCTTCTGGTTGCCTTTGGTGCCAGGGGCCTCATGTCTCCTTGGCTCCCCATCACACATGGACATCACCTTCTTGCACCTTGCAGAAGGCTTTCCCCAGTGCTCAGGGACACAAAGGTGTCCCTTGTGTGGTGGCTTTGCACCCTGCCCCAGGAGAGAAGGAAGAGGAAGACAAGGAGGAGAAGGAGAAGGTGGAGGCGATCATCCGTGCTGGGTGAATGTCAGCCCCTGGGTTTTAGAATACTATCCCCAATCTTTCTGAAAATTGAACAATTGGGTTAATAACAGGAAGTCAGGAGCTGGCAAATGACCATTCTTATAATCAGAACAGGAGGCTGAGAGAAGAAGTTGTGTTTTGGCAGTTATAGCTAATTTCCACGTCTCATTAAAACAACGTGGCTTATTCATATATTTTTAAGGCTATTTTTCATTTAAAGGATAATAGAGCAGGTGCCCCCTTTTATGAGGCATTAATGCGTTTTGGCTGAGCGGTTTGTATTGGTGGAGGAAGCGGATTTATTCGAAGTGCCTGGGTAAACACGGTACCAGTCCTGTATCCCTCTGATACCAGGCTCTTACGGGAAAAGACATGAAACACGTCACTTCCATGGTATGTCTCCGGGCTCAGCTCCGAGCCGGCGCAGCGACTGTCCCGGGAGTCTTTTCATTATGCACGTCCCCTGCATTGTTTTTTTCCCAGAAGAGGCTCAACATTTTGATGTGGGTGTGACTGAAAAGTCACCAAAGGGATAAATATGGGCTTATGGTATCAGGGTGCAGGCATGTACCCGGCCACTGTGCAATGAAATGGGTGGCTGGACCTGGCCCAGTCGCCAACCCATATCCCACCTCCACAAGAGTGATGTTGTGTGACGAATATCAGAAATAACGTCAGTCAAATCCTTTCCTACAGCTGGGGCAGTTTAAGGGCAATTTAGGTCTGCAGAGACCCTTTCTCCTTTCCTTGTTGGTAAAGTCCCTACCCATGAGGACTGAAGAACTGGTCTCTAGCAGGAAAACGTAAAATAAAGCAGATTTCTTGAGTATATTGTGACTTTCTCCGTCAGCAGTTCTCCTCGGTGGACACCCCGTTCTCCTTCCTACCTGGCTGCAACCCTTCCACGCAGGGGACTGAGAGATGTGGCGCGCAGCGAAAGCGCTGCACAACCCACAGGGTGTTCTGCAGAGTCAGCCCAAAGGGCTGCGCAGAGACACAACAGTGATAAGACACAAGTAAGAGTGACTGAAAGCCTGCATTACCAAAGGTGTGGGTCATAATGATCCCACAACAGCATTTACACAGAGTTTCTGGAACACAGCCTTTGAAGGGATAAGAATGTATTTTGACTGAATTTGGGCCGAAGGCTGTTGTGGTGGATTTCTTTGCTACGGCCCCAGAATCAATGGTTTGGGCAGAAACCTCTTGCTGCAAAATAGCAGGACTTGAGGCAGCGCTAACTGCGCAATAGAAAACACCAAAAACAATTTGGCATAATGTTCATCCGAATAGGGACTTTATCCTTTGAGTTATGTTTAAAGATAAGTAGAGGCCACGCGTGTGTCTTCATCAGGCACTTCTATGACGTGATCTGAAATAAAAAAATTTTGGGCTGAGCAATTTAGGAGCAAGGAGGAAATCCTGAAAAACCTAACTCGTCCAGTTTTATATATGAATTGGACAGCCTAGCACAGAAGGGAGCCCGGTCTCCGAGGTCCAGCACCTTTTGCTAGACGATATATTGACTGTACGTACGATGCTGTAAAATATCCTGTCTGCTTTATCTTGGGTGGAGCAATAAAGGAAGGAAAGTCACAATAGCTCTCCTCCCTTTATCAAAATAGCCTGTGCCTATCTAAGAATCAAGGATAAATTAATAATAGCGATCCTTTGGGATTTGGGCTGCTGCTAGAAGCCAACGGGCGACATGGGGAATATGCATACTTGAATATCATCCAAGCATTTAACACCCTCCGATTTGGACAACGTGTCTGTGCAGCATCCCTCCAACCAGTTCCTGTGCAGCCTCATAAAATACGTAAACACAGTGCTCTTTTTTTTGAAAGCCTCTCCTTCCTTTCATATTAGTTTTTATAACCCTTGCATCCTCTGCCGCTCTCCTCCCAAAGAGGATCCAGCGCCTTCCAGCCTGCAGCCTCCCAGAGTCCCCATTGCAGATGGGGAATGGCACCTTCTGCACGTCCTCGATGTGCTTCTGAAAGGTATCCCTCCTGAATGCCTCATTTGCACTTGGCCACATCTTTATTCACATTTGATTTGCCGGCGGTAAATATTTATGCATTTCCTGAATTTAAAAATAACAGCGCAGGATTTTTCTTCTCCAAGGAAAGAAGAAGAATTAAAACTTGACCTGCTATCAGATCCCTAAGCAAAATGGAAAGAAAAAATTGGAGATGATCAGAGAAAGGACAGTAGGACTGAGTGACCATAGCCAAAACAGAGGTGTGCACGCCGCAGGCACACTTCACGTCTGCACCAGGGCTGGTCGTGCTTTGTGACGAGCAGACACACCTAAACGTCTTTTGTCCTCGGGATGGCTCAGCCGAGCAACACAGCTCCTTAGAGCCAGGGCTGATTGCTGTCTCATGGGCTGTCTCACAGAGAAATCAAACAAAGCATGAACCATCCGTGGTGCCCAGCCACCTCGCAGAGCCGTGAGGGCACAGCAGGTGATGCGTGAAACAGAAAGCTGTTGCAGAATGAGACCACATAGCGTCTAAGTAACGACTAATTTCATTGCATGGTGCCTTTTATGTAGGCTAGCCTGGTTTATTTTATATAGCCAACTTGCTCTTTTGCGTGTGCATGAGAGGAGCACCTTTTTCGGAAGGACTTGGCTGAAGTGAAGCTGATGAGCAAGGTAGGGGAGCAAGCCAAGCAGAGGAGGCTGGTGGGGCAAGTTCATAAAAAACATATTAGCAAAGAGGGGAAAGCTTTCTCTACGAGAGAGAGATGAAAACAGGCTCTTCAGGTAGGTTGTAGGATGTGGGGGCACCAAGGGGAACATCTATCCTGTGTGAATGGGATATCAAGAGCTCACTGGTGGAATATATTCTTTCTTTAAAGGACATTGATTCTGTCTAAACTACAGAAACTCAAGTCCTGGGATTTCCTGGACAAACCTCAGCTGATCTGTGGGCAGGCCAGAAGATCCACCGAGGGTTAATAATAATTATTTGCCACTGTTTGTGGTTTGATGGGAGAAGATCAAATATAAGGGTGTTCCTCATCTCATGTAGAGTGAAACACAAGCCAGAAGAGAGGATAGGTTTGCTCTGCTGAGGGTATGATTAAATGGAGAGTGCTCCGCATACTTCCTAGGCACAGAAGGGAGCATGGGGAAGAACCGTGTCCCAGAGGAGCGACTTTTCCTGCACTCTTCCCTGTGACAATGCTTTTTTTTTACCCCTCCTTCTTCTGGGTTATCTGCAGCTGATACCATCTGACCCGAGTTCACTATAAAGCTGTAACTTGCCCATTGCTTTCTCCAGGGTCCCAGGCAAAAGAGAGGAGGTGACTGAGCCCCGAGTTTAGGCAGCAATAGGCACACGTGGCTGTTAGCGTTTTAAGAGGTACAGCATCCCAAGAAGGTGGGAGAAAAAAAAAAAGGCACATTTTCTCATGATTTATGCAACTGATATGAAATATTTGTTATACATTTCCTTTGGGATGTATTTTGGTTCAAAACCTGTGATACCAGCTGATAATGAGTTACACATTTATTTTGAAACAATGCAGACCAACATTAATTGGAAGCACATTCTGTTTAACTAAGCAGGTACAATAACTCTAAAATATTCACTGTCAGGCTTCTGCAATGATATTAATCAAAGGACTTTTTCTAAGCTAGGAAAACGTCAATGCAGCAGTGATCAGGTGTGGTAAAAAACAAAGCAACAATCAACCAGGACCAGCCAAGGAGATTTTTCTTTTCTAGGACTGTTACGTTTTAATCCAAAAAATCAAAAAGCTTTCAACTGGGGCTAGTAAATTTTTCATTGTCAGGTGAAAACTTCTAGTGATTTCAGGAAATGTCAACTTTTCCCCCCATGGAAAGCAGGCCTTTTTTGTAAAAAAAAAAAAAGGTGGTTTAAAATATAAGCCTGGCTGGAAATTTGTGACTAGTTTTTATATATGTTCTTTCTGCGCTCTCTGGCAATCGCGTTGCATTTACAAACATTAACTCGTTGTGCTGTGGCCCAACCGCAACCGTGTGAGATCGAAGAGATGGAGACATGTGAAGAAATGGAGACACAACGAGGTTACGGCAGCTGTTGCTACAAAGCCCGCGTAGCTGAAAGCCTGACAACACCGTTCATCATCGTCATTTGCGTTATATTATCCTGCACGATCACGCAAGCAAGGCTGAGACTACTGACTGCAACATGGTGTACAAAGACACATGAGGAGGCTATTATATCTCTTGGGATGAGATTTATTATTATCTATAGCAGGTCTGTGGTGACTGTCGTTATGCAGAAAAATAATTAACATTCTTGGCCAGGAAAGTAAAGCACAAGGACAACCCTTACGATGGCACATTAAGCGTAAAAAACTGTGACAGCACTGTGCTAAATCGACAGCCCTTGAAATTTAGGAGTATCAACAATCTAGATTTTTTAAGATAGCAAGAGATCCGCCTTTTATCCTTCTGCTGTTCATATAGATAAATGAACAGAAATTATATACACGAATGTAGATGATGTAGGAATCTTTTCTGTGGGTGGAAATGGATTCAGAGAACTACTCAATAAGCATTACTGCATACAGTAACAGCTGCACTGAAAAACAAATTGGTATGACAAAAGCGAGGAAATTACCAGAATAAGACTGTTGGTGTCAGATCTTACAGTCTCATACCTGACACCCCAAGCTGTTCGTGTCCAGTGAAGTGACCCGTCCCCATCACAGAAATGTGATTTTCGTGGTGGCATTTCATGTGGGAGAATCATCTGCCAATTTCAAAGCTAAAACTGGGTTTTTCCTATTGCCACATCTTGCCAAATACTTGGGGAAAAAAGTAAAATGGTATTCTCAAATGGGTTTATCTGAATTTTTCATGTGTTAGACATTGTTTCCTTCTCCAAATATGAGAAAAAATGTGATGGATTTTTTTTTTAACACCTAGTTCCATCCATGGGATGATTTTTGTGTACCTGGCAATCGTTGCTTTCTACTTAATAAGTTGCTGCTGAGTGTTCGCAATCGGCTGGAAGCAATTCAATCACGCTTTTGCAGGAGAAGAGTTCAGCAAAGTTTCACGAGGGTACTCCAGCGCAAAACTTTCCTACCTGGCTAAGTTACAAAATGGGCCTTTCCCCTATACCACGAGGAGATTCAATAAACCAGTGAAACCTCTAAGCACACAGGCTGGAAGAAGAAGGCAATGCAGAGGGGCCCCAGGGGGAGCCAGGGCAGAACGCGCCGGCGCAAACACACATGCGGAGATATTAAGTAAACAGGGAAAAAACTATGCAGAGGTATAATTAGATCTTGCGTGGCTCTATGATGAGGAATCCACTGACTGAAAAAATACCCCAGGTTGCTTGGTACTGCTGGGCTGGCTCGATGCCTTGGAGAAACACGGAGCAATCTCCAGCAAGGGAAATTTCCACGAAACAGCGCCGTGAGGACATCCTGCGCCTGCTCCACCATCGTTTTTTCCAAGAAAAACAGCCAGCAGCCCAAACTAAACCCCCAACAACGTAGACCTCAGAAATGTAAATAAAAACAAGCAGGAGAAAGAAGCCTTCGGAAATTTGGGAAAGCAAGGAAAGGAGCAGCCCAGCTGAAGGCACCGCAGGACTTGAAGTCAAGTCCAGCCTGCTATTTGTTCATTGCACCAGAGCAAATGTGATGAAACTGTCCCTGGGAGCAAGAGATTTGGCTGGCTAGAGCACAACAACGTGCCTGTTCCCCAAAATGGGAGGTTTCATGTGGACTTCATCACCAGAGAGCAGTAACTTTCCATTCGAAAGCCAACGAAGAGATTGACTGTGATGGTGTAAGTCCTCCACGAAGAAGAAAGGCATTGTGCACCCCCAGTCCCTTGGACGATGGATGCAAGTCCATGGGTTAGAGTGTCTATTTCCAGACGCTACAAAAAGCCACTCCAAACAAAGGGCCCTCTCAACGTGCCACAAGTGGTGGTGAGCGTATGACCGTAAGTGCAGCTGACATCAGAAAAAAGCAGTCTCCAGGAAAAACAGCACAGGCTGAAGTACTGCGCCTTTAAATAATAAGCTCTTCTCTTCCAGATGATTTTAATAAGCCCAGGCACATGTGTTGTAACCCCTTGATGCAGTACAATATGAATAACCAAATAAAAGATCTCTCCAGATTTTAAGATTTACTGTTTGCGATGGGAAAAGGCCAACCAGATGACATCATTATACTTCAAATGTGAATTACTGCCAAGTTTGGTAATACTAAACTAGAGAAATTGATCGTCTATGTTTTTGCAGAAAAACGATTTTTGGCTTCGGTGGTGATTTTTTCTCTTGTTATTTATGTAACTATAACGTTCATGTTTAGCAAACCTGATTTTTACTTAAAACTAGAGCCAGAGTACCTTATCTTACAGGTTATTTGTTTTCAGCCATCTGCTTAGCTGCAATAATTGAGTTTGACAATTTATGGGTTAAAGAGTCAATGGATGGTGTTGGATAATTCACAAAGAGCCAAATTCTAGCTCAGGCAAAACTGTACTTGGCTTGGGTGGGAGTCTGCCTGATGAGGATGTCAGGATCTTGGTCCCTGTCTGGAAGATGTTGCTTTCTTTGCCTCTAAGGAAGAAAAATCCATACGTATGTAGCTATAACACCCTTTTCATGTAAGCCATCTGGATTTTTGGAAGTGTAAAGCCATGATACTCCAGCAAGCATGACAATACTGTATTGCACTTACATGCCATCTTTCTTCAGGGACTCCGCATCTTTTCATCTCTCATGGGTATTTCAAACACCCCCTTAAATGATGTCCACTGAATACTGTTCAGCCCACTGCAGAGCTAAATAGATGGAGTCCCTGAGAGGTTAAGCCATTTGCCCAAGACTGCAAAGTGATTCACAGGCAGAGCTGAAACCGAAAACCACAAAGCTCTTTTTCCCACACCCCTGCACACCACTTCTTTCAGTCTGTTTGTTGATGATGTGAATAACAACAGTTGCAAAGTTTTGTACTGCAGACAGCTCCCGTGATTTTTTTTTTTTTTTAAGAAATCAATTACTTACTAAAAATCTTCATTTTTTCCTCTGCAGAAAAGGATTCTGAAATTTCATGTTACAGCAATGTTTGCAGACAAATCCATACCCTTAGGGCCAGGAAAATGTTCTATTTTTACAGCATACATAAGTATATTTATTAAAGCAGCCATACATACGTGGAATTATGTTGGATATATTTTCTTCAGAGAGGAAGCCCCAAGCCGTACAACTGCTATTATTCTTTAAAATGTGCTGCATGGCACCCGTGAAATGCACTTGGTTCACCAATTACAACAGAACAGGTCTTATTTAAAGCTTGGTGCCATGACTGCTGCAGAGTATGAGTTGCCCAGAGGAAATCACGGCCAGTGCCCAGATTTTTCTGCCGTGTTCAACCCTTAAATACCAATTCCCCCATCCCTGTTGCCAACGCTCAGTACCACAAGCTGCTCTACCCTGCAGCTGGCACCAGCAGGTGAGACACACCAGGTCCTGCTGGTCTCCAAAGCCTGCAGACCACAAGCAGTGTCGCACAGCTATTTTTTTCTTGTTGGCTTCTGTTGCCAAGTGGGTAAGTCTCCTCGTGGCGGACAAAGGTTTTCTCAATGCTAACAAAGGGTTGGTCTGAGGTGACCTCCTTCGGTGGGACCGTGAACTCCATCCCATCATGGAGGTGATGGTGTCTGGTGGATATGGCGGTGGGAAGAGCAGCCGGAGCATGCCTACAGCCTGGGACCAGCGGCAAGAAGCAGAGGATGAGGCCAGAATAAGCACAGGAACTGAGAAACTCCAAAAGGAAGTTTTTGGGGCCAAAAGCTGGTTGGTAACGGCACTTGGGTCTCTGAGCGAGAAGAGCCTTTCCAGCTCTTTGATTCCTGGTGTGGGGGGGGAAGTGGGACTTCATAGCTTCCCATGGAAGAAATGGCCCACATCACCACCAGCTCTGGCTCCAGCCAGGCATTCCTCTTCCCACCAGCCAAACAGGGAAAGAAAAGAAGGGGGAGAAAAAAAAAAAAGTGCTAAGCCCTGAATTTGGCGAGCCACTTCAGCCAAAAAAAAAAGGTTGAAAGCCTCTCTGGTTACAGTGACAACCACTGTTTGAACTGCGGGTGAGTTCAAACCTAGAGAAGTTTTTGTAGGACCAGTTGTGAGGGGTTTGGGGGTGGAGCAGTTCGCACACCTCATCAAGGAGCAGCGCCTGGGCAGGAGCTGTGTCCAGTTTTAGTCACACAGGCTGGCATGGAGACATCCAGGGCAGCTGCGTGTGATGCAGCACCACTCTCTTAGATCCTCTCGGCCTTAGAAGCAGGTTTGCCTGAAGCTTACGACTCAGGGAGTTCTGGGTGGCCCAAAGAGCTTTCTGCCATCAAAACCAAACCTGGGGGGAAAGGTTCAGGGATGACCAGCTTTTGGGTATGGAAAGAACTACAAATATTTGCTGCTGCTTTTTTTAAAATGGATTTTTCTTCCGCCCAGCTACCCAGGCATTCTCCACCGATCTCGTCAAGGATGGAGATCTGGGGTGGGAAAGCAGATAATCTCTGCTCTTGCACTGCTTGCTCCACTCCTAGGTGCTCTGCTAGTTAAATTGGTAGATATAGGAATCTGGCAAGCTAACTAACAGCCACATGCTTTAACCAGAGAGTGTGAATGCAATTATGTGCTTCACAGCACGCAGAATCTACCATGGACTTGGCAGAAACGTCCCCATGAGTTTTGAATTTTGACCCATGAGTCAAAATAATAAGGAATATATGAAAGTCTGAATTCATACATCCAAATGAACTAGAACAAGACCCCAGAACATAGAAATTAAAGAATTAAAACACAGGTCCCTGCATTAAGAGACATCAGGGACACATTTCCCCCCCAGAGCTTTATGTTTAACTTAGTGTGTGAAGGAAGGAGGGCAGGTCTGCAGACATGGCATGCCATACTGGAAAAGGCCATCAGAGGTCAGAAGGACCAAGAGCCTCCCAGTGAGGGGGACATGAAGGAGCTACAACAAATCCCTCAGAGGAAAGCACCGGCCCTTTCCAATAGCACATGCTTTACTTTTCCTCCTTTTACCAGTGCACAGACCACATATATCCCAGTGCCCTCCATGAAAATCATGATGTTGCCTTCAAGTACCGCCCAAGCCAAAACACAGCAGGGAAGATGAAGAAAGGAAAGGTAGGACAACCCAGCATCCCAAGCCAAAGTCCTCCTGCACTAAATTCTGGCTCTGTTACAATGGAAGGGTAAATCTTAGGATAAATGAGGCGGGGATCGCCACGGGAGGGTGCTTATAACCAGGAGGATGCTCCAAGTTACCATTGCGTTCGGTCTTATGACAGCTTTTGGATTCATTTTATTTTACAAATAATCATGGCTGGTTGCCCGACTTTGAACTTCTGTCGGGTGGCGTCCTGCATTTCAGCAGAAGCCTCGTATTTGGTGGTGTCCAACTAAAACATGTAATGTGGTCAGAAATGTGTTTTCCCTGTTTTAAGAGGAGTAGCAGAAGGAAACTTGGAGGAGCCTCTGGTCCCTTTTTTCCCCTCTCTATTGGATGGCTTGAAAAATGAAAGAGAATCTGTTTCTGTGTGAATGTATCCCTTCGGACTATTTTTGAAACACATTATTTAGAGTTGTGCAAAGAATGGATTTTTTTTTTTTTAATTTGACTGCCAAACCAGAAAAATCAGGAAAAAAAAGTTCATTTCAGATTGACTAATCTATTTTGTGTGGCCATAAATGAATGATTCTGTTTCATTTTCACATTCGGACTGTTATTTTCTTAGCCTTTAGAAAAGAGTTGGAGTTGGTTTTTCAGGCAGAAGAACCCCACCCCATCTCCAAATTACACAGTCAGAAACAACCTGTTTAAAAAAGCAAACAAAATATATGAAAGTTATTCTATTTTCTCCCTGGTTTGCAGGTGAAACTATCTGGAAGTTGCCTGATTAATTTCTCATCTCAAAAGAATATTTTAGCAAATTTTCTGTTCAGAAAAAACTCCAGTAAATTTCCAATGATTGTTCAATATGAGGGGAACTACTGGAGAGAGTCCAGCGTAGGGCAACAAAGATGATTGAGGGATGGGAGCATCTCCCTTAGGAGGAAGGGCTGAGAGAGCTGGGACTCTTTAGCCTGGAGAAGAGAAGGCTCAGGGGAGACCTCATGAATGTTTACAAGTATCTAAAGGGTGGGTTGAAGGAGGATGGAGGCAGGCTCTTTTCAGTGGTTCCCAGTGACAGGACGAGGGGTAACGGGCACAAGCTGGAACACAGGAAGTTCCGATCAAATATGAGGAAAAACTTCTTTACGGTGAGGGTGACAGAGCACTGGGACAGGCTGCCCAGGGAGGGTGTGGAGTCCCCTTCTCTGGAGACTTCCAAGACCCGTCTGGACGCAGTCCTGAGTAATGTGCTCTGGGCAATCCTGCTTTAGCAGGGGAGTTGGACTAGATGATCTCTAGAGGTCCCTTCCAACTCTGAAATGCCGTGATTCACGAGGTATTGTTTCCCAGGGAAAATGTACCATTTTAGAGTGAATAAAATAACGCAAACCAATTTTTCAGTGTTGCCTTAACTAGTCATGTCAAAATATCGAAACCACACAGCATTCAGGGCTGAGCAGTGGACCTCCGGCAAAATCTCACCAGCTTGAAAGAAAAACATGGCCTGAGTGCAAAAACCCCTCTGCAATACAATTTCATTTTCAGGGCACGTGCAAATCGGATACAGATGCAGCAATATCTGCTCGCCTTTCAGGTGCGGAGCCACAACTGACCCCAACGTATATTTGTAGCCCACCGTGATTGCAAAGAAGCCCAATGCTTGAGCCTCAGCATGATCACCTAATGCCATCTGCCTCTCTTATAGTTGTTCCTGCTGTTGTCCAAGCAGTGCATTTTGGAGAAATACAGGGAAAATGGTATAGATCCTCCCAGCATTCTTGAAATCAGATAATGGTGTGCACTGAACTGCTCCCAGCTTGCTAAAGAAGGATTTCTTGGAGGTCCCTGAAAGAAGCCATGACCCAGATACCTTTTACTTTTCTCTGAAGACATCATACCACAGTGGACTATTCTGTATCCATCCCATCAAGGTACTTAAGAGAAAAAATGAGTCCTCTTGACATATTTAAGTCAAGAGGAAAAAATGGATAGGATTTGGAGAAATGATGCAGGTTTTTGATGAAGCCCAGTCATCGCAAGCCCAGTCACCAGGGGACTGCGTTTGAGGAATGAAAATACCAGAAACTTTTCTCCAAATTGTCTCCATTCACGCACCGGTGTCCAGACCCCTGTCGAAGTATCAATGTTCTGAAACACCATTTGCTTGTGTGAGGTTAGAGTTAAATCTTTCTAACACATTTTTTCTGTCAGCAGTTGCACACAGCCAGAAATGAATATCTAGAGAGAGCGCATATGAAGAAACTAACCACAATTGGTGTTAATTTGGAAGTGTTAGATTTGAGGGTCCATGAGATTTAACTTCCCCGAATGGATCTCAGTTGCAGCACCAAGTCAACGCAACGTTTTGCGTGAGGTGTGTGAACTTGAGGAATTTTAACTAAGAATCACAATGATACTAAGACACCAAACCCCACATAAATGGCTAAAAAAAAAATAAAAATAAAATCCTCCTCTTTTTCCACAAAATTTCAGTATGTATTTTAATGGAATTTTGGATGAAGTTCAGCTAATGCTTGGAAAGGCTTTGTGTGTTTTACTATCTTAACCATATGTCAGTACTTCAGTCCTTCCCTGTTAGATTTAGGGTGTCTACAAACCAGTACAGAAGTCTAATCAAGTGTGTCCGGAAAGGGACAAACCCAGCAGTGTGTGACCAACACAGTCCCTTTTTAGCTCCTTTTTTTGTTTTAACTTCCTGGTGTGCTAATACGATTATTGTCCACGGACATGGAGTCTTTATTTTAGGGAAATCTTGGAGTGGATTGAAAACACATTCCTCGTCTTCTCCCTGAGAAAACATTTATGCTTATTTTATGGTTGGGTAGTTGCTCAAATGCCCATGCAACGAGTCCGAGGGGATCTGGCGTGTGAGAAGAGCAAGCCCAGCTGCTCGAGGAAAGTCACCCCGAGGGCAAGCTTGGCACTTCTCCCGGCAACATTTTGGGGGGGGTTGAGTGGAGCACCTGACAAACGGCTCCTACGTGAGCCAGCCCAGCCAGGCAGCCAGCCGTGGCTCCAGCAGAGACTCGCGGGTGATGCTGGCGGTGCAAGGTGCTCCAGGCAACCCCTGCTTTGGCTGTGGATTGTGCAAACGGGCACGGAGAGGAGAGGGTGGGCAGAAGGGGTGCACAGCCCCCACCTCCCCCAGGGTGCCTTTCCAGTTTTGAGAAGAGGTTCCTCTCAATTTCTTGTGTCTTCCTGGAGGATCTTGGCACAGCTTTCCTCTGCTTTAACTCTCCTTTTCGATTTGCAATAAATTAATATTGCTACTATTATTATTAAAATAACGTTTGAGCAGCCCAGGGAGGCTATTTCAGAAGAGCTGGCGACATCCTGAGTCTCACACAACCTTTTACCCTCACATCTGTGCATTTTCATCAGCTGAATTAAGAGTGAGTGGAAATACTCACACAATTACAAGTTTCTGTGTATGAAACGACTGGTTGGATGCCCACGTTACTGGGTCCTATGCCAATTAGCTGAGGCATAGGAGAGTGGTTCCAGCTCATCCACACAGTGCGCGGCACTTCATCGTCTCAGCCCTTCCCCTCTAATAAGGGGTTGTGATTTGGTCGCATAGTTTGGTCTTCATTTGTAAACAGAACACACTGCAACGTGAAAATCTGGTTGTAATCTTCCCACATGATTTTGGGGGCACGACATTTCACTCCTAAGCAAGGGGACTAGGAGAAATTCTTCTGGCAGGTCACGCAGATCTTTTAAACACCTTCGTGAGAAGCAGCTGAGTGATGACCTAGTGCTCCCAGCAGCACTGTGCTGGGGAGGACCTGAGCCCATCTGCCTTGGGATCAATGGCAAAGAGTCACTGGTTCAACGTACTGCATCCAAGTTTCAACTAAAGCACATACAGACAGCTTTGCTGCTACTCCACACAGAACAGCTGGCATCTCCATTGCAAAGGATCCCACCCAGCACAGTCTCTGTTCCTTCTCCCCCAGAAGTGTTGCAATAAAAAAATAAATACATCCCTCACTAAAAAAAAATAATTGATGGATCTTCTGGACCTCCACAGGATCTACGTCCCCTTATTGCCCCCTCATTGCTATCGTTCATCTAACACTTTCTTGTGCACTTGAAGTCACATGGCTACCAGGCACCTTAACCTTGTCATTGCCTGTCCTCAGACACACTGTCTCCAAGGATGACACCATCAGGACGCTCAGATTTGGCTGCTGGAAGTGCTAGAAAGAGCTCAGCTGCTTCCTGCACAGTGACCACTATACATCAGCAGAAAGTGCGCTAGGAGACGTGTTTCAGAGCAACCGCTCTATTCCAGGAGACAACGAAGCGTCTTCCAGTCTGCAGAGCACAATGCAATCCATCTGCTCTCTTTGACATCGCCTTGCTGCCTTTTGCAAGACATATATTCCCCAACGTCCCTGTATTTGCCAAATACACTGACTCATGTTCTTCCCAGGTACAGTAAAGTTGTGAATTCCCCTCAGACATTACAGTGGTTCTTGTATTTTGATGGCCTCCTGCTTCGGTAGCCTTAGCAGGGTTTGATGAATGTAGTTATTGGTGTGAAGAGTAAAACAGATGTTTTGTTTTGTTGTGGGTTTTTTTCCCAGCAAACAATGATGTTATTTCTACATAATAACACAATAAGAAAGCACAATCCTTCCAAATCTCAGAGCACTAACCTGCAGCTTTAGCAGCGTGTGGTTTTCCAGTTAACCCACTAGTAGCCAGAAAAATAAATATGTAAAGGAAATACAGGTAAAACTGGCAGATGTGCCGAATGAGCCAGATCCTTGTCAATGGATTCACCTCCCGGCACTTGAACCATACAGGAGGAAGACTTGCACATGGTGGAGAGAACCATGGGGTCCCTCATGAATCAGTGGAGAGGAAAAGGCGTATTTAAGGTGTAATGGCTACCGCAGGGTAAGTGGCTGAGGTCCTTTGGCTGTCTCTTTACTCACTCCAAGGATGACCAGCTCAGATTTTGACGTCGGCATACACTGGGTTGGGTGAAACATGCTGTTTTCAGGTCAGGGGCCAGGCTGTCTGGTGGGGAAAGCTTTCCGCCTGATCAGTCCAAATTTTGCTGGAAGAAAGCATATCACCTTTTCCAAACCAGAAAAAAATTATACGAGGGCATAGTGGCATCTCTCCATGATAACCGAGGTGATAATGTAAAAGGCGGCAAAAAGAGCAAGGTCTGAGCTTTGGTAGGAATAAAATGTAATAAAACAGTAAGTCTTGCTCTTCTGTGTGTGCAACTATAACTTGTGTGTGTGATTATACAGGTGACAGAAGATGTATTGGTTTTTGCTAAACTTTGTGAATCTGTAACAACATTGTTTGTTTAAATTTATGACACCAAAGTAGAATGAAGCCTCTCAGATGTTTCAGATGGCATTTTACTTGCTGTAAGTAGATTCCTTTGTTCTGCTCCTGCAGTTCTTCAATACTTATCACTCCAAATCCAAATGGGGCTAAAACATGGAAATTTGAGGCGGAACCAGGGCTTCCTAATCCAATTTTAAGGTTTTATTTAATTGTTCGTTGGAGGCCCAACTAGTGATGATTTCTCAATTTTAGCGTCTTTGTTTTAGCATGAAACAAAGCTAAAATTGCATTTCCTATCAGAACAGTTGCTGAAGCTGCCACACAGACATTGGGTCACCGTGAGAAGAGCAGAAGGGACTTTGCCTTCTCGGGAATGTGAAAGGACACCCCAGTCTTGCACCTAAGATGCGGCCCATCCAATAAAATGTCTGAACTCTCCTTGCCCTGTTGACTTTCCCCTGTGAACAGGGGGGAAAAGAGCTCCTCTTTGCAATTTGTCTCACGTTTCTTTTTCACCAGAGGAATGGATGTGAAACTACAGGGCTCACCACCAAGAATAGATCTACGTTTAAGCTCTCTCAAACAAGCAGTCATCTCAGATTTCCAAAAGAATACAGATAGCTGAGCTTTGCTGTTTGAAAACTTTTTCAAACAAAATTGCCTCAAATCCTCCTCTTCACCAGCTACTTATTTCCATCCTTTAAAACTCTGACAAGGTTTCTCAGATAAACCGAGCAACCGAGTTATATTCCCAGGCAGGGAAGATGCTGTTCTTGAATTATGTCTTGCCAAACAGTGTCCAGTCTTGCAGTTTCTGGGCTAAATGAACAAGGATTTCCACGGAAAATGATCTAGGTTCCTTCTCTCCCTGAGCTTTCTGTAGAGCTGTCCATTGGAAGACATACTGCTGGGAAAATACTACAAAAAGGGCTCCCAGGAATACTCATTTTAATGCCTTATTGAATGCACTGTAACTGGTCTTATGTTCTTTTTAAGTTTCTCTTTCCAGTAATGAACACATTTACTGACAAGAACAATTACAGAAGCAACAAATTAATGGAAAGAAATTTTATAACACAAATATTCATATTGGAAACTTGGCACTAAACGGTGTGTTGCTTTGAGCATGGAATGAAGTCGTATTACGCTCTCCTTGAAACCTAATGGCTAATAAAAAAAAAAAAAGATGGCATTTTAATATTGATAAGAAAAATTGACAGATATTCAATTATTTGTGAAGAAATTTTTGTAACAATTAGGAGGAGTGGTGATGTTCCTAGATTATTCCAGGTAAGGAAAAAAGAACATGTAAAATTCAATGGCTGAATGATTTGATTGGTATTATTCCTTTCTGATGAAGAGACTTTTTGGGGGCAGGAGCAGTGTGTATCGTACATGCTCTGTGACACCACCACAGCTGAAAGCAAGCAGACACAGGCAACAGCGTGTAGCGATGCTGAATACAAAGGGATGGGAGCTTTAGCCCAGGGTGAACGCTGCTTATTCAACACTGCGCTATCAGACTCATAAGGGGAGCGCAGCTTCTCTTACATAAGAACTCCTGCATTAGTCAGTGTGTTTCTAATGATTCAGATGGAAATATGGCTATTCATGGTCATTATGACCAATCATAGGAACAGGGGAAAAAAAAAATCCCACTAAACTAACCATAAAAGCCAGCAGTGCAATCCAATTATCCTCATCATCATAAAGAATAAAAACTAAGGCTTAACACCTTAGAAAAACTCTTCAGGGAAATCCAGACAATTTTGTTAATACGGACACAGTAATGACTTCTCAAAAAAAAAAAACAACCAACCAAAACCCAACCAAAACCAAAACCCAAACTCTATAATTAAATTTGAAAAGATCTAAAGTATTTTAAAATCTGTCCCATTTATGCTGTGTAATTAAAAATCTGGCAAAACCACCACTTAAACCAGCTTGATTGTTGGAGAATATCGGTAATTACTGAATTCAACTGGTTAACCTCTATTCCTGCAAGAGTAATGAGACACTTATTTGGATTGATAGGAAACAACTCAATGAAAGGCTTTCTAATTTAAGTTTTCTTTTGCAGGGCCAGTCAGATCTCTGTATTAAATCAAAGATAGAAAATGGGGGAAAAGAAAATTAAAAAAAAAAAAAAAGAGCCCAATTCTTTCTGCAGTTAAAAATGCCGCAGCAACTTAGCTGGGCAGATGGAAATCATCCATCGCAAAAATTGTTTGGTCACCAATGGCAAGACAAGAAATCTGGCAATAAGTAACAGGGGGATGGATGTTCCTGACTTGCCTTTAGATGCCATTGAACTCCTCTGTGGGAAGCACAGAAACGGTCCAGATCTCAGTTACAAATCCCACCTAAAACATAGCACAGTTCTTGACTGTATGAGAAGAGATGGTGATGGAGTGCAGTGGCTGAAAGGGAGGATAAGTATTCACTGGAGTGGTTTAAGCTTTCCTCCTTTTCTTATTTGAAAACTGATTCTCTTTAGAAACAACAAAAGCGAAAAGAGGTTAAGTCTATTAATTTCAAAGGGCATGTGTGCAAAGACATACGAAGGAACGCAGAACACTAACTTGTGAGCTCCACTTCATACTTATAGTCAACTATTTTTCATGAAGGATTCATGAAACATGTTGAGATTTTTCAAGTGCTTCATCTTTTTTTTTTTTGCTACAGAGTGGAAAATAATCTTTCAGTTTAATAGACTAGCTTTCCAAACACTTATGGCCGATCTGAAAATCTGCCAGTATTTTCTCTCTTGGCAGATAAGTAGATACTTTTCTTCAGTACTTATCTTCACTATCTTTCCCCTGACCTGGTGGCATATGAAGTGGTGTGCAGAAAAATGTGAAGCTAAAGGGAAAGAAAAATATTTTTGTGTCAAACCAAAGGTATTATCTGCTCACCTTTTGTTTTCTGAGACTGACAATGGAGGATGAAATTGCTTTTCTGCTATTCCCTGTTCAGAATCTCCCCCCGCCCTCCTGAGCTGATCAGCAAAACTGGTTTTCCAGTCATTTTTTTGTAATGTAAAGCTGGGACTGCCAGGTAATTCCTAGGGACTGTACACAAAGCCTTTAACCTTTTTGCCTCCATCAGATGCTTTCAAATTGCTTTACAGTGCTCTTAAAATGTCTTCTGCAGCGCACAGAAGAGGAAAAGGGCACAATCCTGAAGAAGAAATCATGCATGATCCCACTGTTTTCTCCAAAGGGAATTGCATGCATGATGCAGAAAGCCTATGCATCATTTACGCGCTACTTAATTTCCTCTGTTTTCCCTAAGATTACCTGAGACTTGAGCCATAAGTCTTTTACTTCCCCCGTCTCCTCCACTAGAATATATTTTTCTCCAGAGCTTGGGGCTTTGTGGCAGTGAGATCTTCAGAAGTGGAGTTAATTTCCCACGAAGAAACCAACAGCTAACAGGCTGATGTGGATGGCTACGTTCCTCTTCAATATTTGGATAAACTCTGATTCAACTTACTTTTTTAGCATTTTTACAATGTAATTATTTGGAAAACAGAACAACGTACATTACCAGGAATATTTGAAAATAGAGATTGAGCAATAAGAATATTATAGGACTTGATTTCAAAAGAATGCATGCAGCAATTATTCCAGGCTGCATTAAATTACAAAAATTGAGAAAAGCTGTGACCTAGATATTTCTTCTCTTGAAATATTTTTCATTTCAAGCATCTACTTTTTTTTTTTTTTCCTAGGGTCCATTTTGTAATGAAAGGAGTATTATTTTGTTGGTAAAGGTTTTTATCTTTGCAAACCCATTATGCGATATTAACAGGTTGCAGGGGATAGTTAAACACAACAGAGACACATGTAGTCCCAGCGTAGCAGACCAACAGATTTTGAAACAAAGATACCCTGCAAACCATTGGAAGTTATACAAAACAGACAGGAGAGCTATTTAAGAGAGGAAACCTGATATGGATCCAGTGCTGGAATTGAAAGGCTGAAAAGCTCAAAGAGTAAAATTTGGGTATAAAACCTTATCTGTGCAGGAGGGGATTAGGTATGAGCTGAATTATATTAAAACTCACTCTATGTTAAGGAAAAGTTCTGATACACATCTTTTTCTCATAGGAAAAATACAGTCACTTTTCATAGATTGAGTACACAAAAAGCGGTATCATACACAACAAATAGAAGAATAGCTCCATATATTGAGAAATGAACGGATTTTTTTAGTGCAATTGAGTGCTTTAGAGAGGGAGAAAAGGCTCAGACAAAATTTAGTATGCTGTCAAGAGCTTTCAAAATACTGTGTAAAACTGAATGAAAAATACCAAACACAAGGACGTTGTAATTGGAATAATTACTCTGATTCAGGATCCATATTGGCTGGGAAAACTATGTGGTGAGTCATACTTTTTTTTTTTTTAATCTGCTGCTAAATAGTGTTTAGCAACATAGGCCTAAATTTGTCTGTGGAACTCTTGCAGGATTAATGACTGCTGACTTAAAGATTTCAGTAAATTGTAATTTACTGAAACGTTACTCATGTCTGCAATAAAGTCGAGTACTTACTGTCTATACACAAATTACTTTACCTGAACTGGTTTATCAGAAATCGTTAATAGTCTTCTTATAAGTTCTCCTGCGCCTTGTTAAAACAGTTTTGCAAATCCTTAATTGCATCATCACAGGTGAAAAGCAATTTTCCCATGGACTTTATTGTCTCTTTGAAGTATTAACTGCTAGAAACACTACCCTTTGCATCACGCCTAGCGAGATCAAGGTCCAGCAGAAATGTTGCCCAGTATCTTAGTTGAAGACATTCAGATGGGGGCTCTGACAGAGGCTTCAAGTCAGCACTGCTGACCAGCTGACCAGCACTGCCTTCCCAGAGCTAGATGCTTCCCTGACTGCTGCCTCTGTGACTCAGGGCAGCCCACGCTGCAGGTCCTACACACCACGGGGCACGGCAGTGATGTAGGGACCTTCCCCACCTGCCTCCACGATCAAGAGGAGAAGAATGTAGAAGAGCTGATCCCTGAAGCGTTAATCCCTAAACTGGACGCACTGACTTCCTTACAGCCTACCCCAGCCTAAGGAAGCCCTTATCAATGACAGCAGGACAAATTGGTTGCAAAAAGCAGATTACTGCAAGACACATTTACGATTAGCACACAAATCCAGCCATTAAAAACGCTTGTCTTTACTAGAAATCATGGGTAAAAGGTGAAAGGTGCCAAAGGACCAACAACGTTTCCAAGAGGAAGCATTGTCCCTGTGCCACCAGGATCACCCCAAGGGTGGGAGGACACCTGCAAGTTGTTGAGTTCCATGTGATTGTGAACTACCTGTGGCAAGTGGGAACCTGTCGCAATTTTCACTGGAAGAAAGAAAAATAAATCATCCTAGAGAGTCGATTTCTCAAGATCAGAAGATCCAAGCCCTGTGCCCACAGCTCCCCCAGAGCTTGACAACTGTAGCTAGGAAATATTTTCCTACATCCTGAATAATGGCTTTACCCACTCAAAATAGATTTTCAATATAAATATGTCCTACACGAACTGAAAGCACTTACATTTGAAAGAGCTATTCATGTCTATTAAGTCAGACAAATGATTGAAATTTAACATTAAAAGTGCAACTCCACACCTTGTACCATTTATCGACAGGAAATTAGGAACAATTAGATCTCTGTAAAACAAGGCAAAACCATGATTGCCGAGGGTCAGACTTCAGGAAAACCCTGCAGAAAGCTCAAGAGCAGAAATTCTTTATAGGTATGCTTCTTTACACTTGTATCGTACATATGGTTTCGGCGACGATCAGGTAAAACAGACAAAACCAGATTTCCCCCACCAGCTGTAATAAATTCAACCCCTTTTTTTCCCCTCCCCCTGTTATAAACAAGCAGAAATGTTGCACAGAGCAGACACTCTCTGGTCTTTTATGGGCGTTATTGTACTCTGGAATGGAAAGAGGACTGGCAAAGATTGCTTGCAAGTACAGAAATGAAAGGAAGAGAATTAATTTTCTGCAACTCGCTATGTGCATTTCTTGAGTTTTAATACTTTCACATTCAGAAAGTTCACAATGAAACACCTTGTGTAAATATTGCAAGCCCTTGCCTGGAATTCTCACAATGAGCTGTCAGCAGATAAACTTTCGCCTGTTATTTTCTGTAAATGGATATCCTTGAAAACACACACACACACACACCAAAAAAACCCCCAGTCAGATCTCACGATTTCTTTTCCTCAAGATGGACTGAAATGCTGATTCCTAATAAGTATGTGCCCGTTAGGTTAGAAATGAAGAACCATTTTCCAAAACATTATGACCAACTCAAAGTGATTTTGAATAAAGTTTCGTTAGGGTTCTGAAGGTTTAAAGTTTTTATACACATAGACATACATACAATACATTAGGTAGGTAGGCAGATAGACAGATCAATCGACAGACAGATAGACAGATAGCTAGATAGAGGGTTTTTTCTTCTAACTTCCAGTTCTGGCTAGCACTGGAGCCAAACATGCCAAAACACAGCAAAGAGGACTATTCTTTTGATACTCCCAGCTGTGGCCAGAAGAAATTGTGCCTGAAATCGCGTGAGAAAATTTCGAGACAAATGAGCTTTGGCTAGCTCAGCTGTGAACATTTGGATGCATATTTAAAGTGAAATGACCCCAAACTGCAAAGCACTGGATGTTCACTCGTCACTAATTTCTAATAGTCACTCTGAGACGGGGTGAAACAGCCAAGAAAGGGTTATAGGCTCCTTGCTTGCACAGAGGATTTAAGAGGCAACGGAGGAAAGGAAAAGTCTCTGGGGTTTGTAGGCCATGTTGGTTGGAGAAATTGTTTTTCTTCAGTGTTATGCTGGAGTTTTGGTGTTTGAACAATACCTTATGCCCAAAGGCAGAGAGTGATGGCAGCCATCAGGGTGGCATGGTGTCCTGGTGGGCAAGTCAACAGCCATTGCCACGGTCTGGCCCTGCGTCTCCTCCATGCATAGAGGAGGGGGTATTTGTGAAGGAGGAGGTGGAAAAGGCATCCCTCCATCTCCTACAGGATAAACAGGACAGTCCCACTCCCTGTCCTCTGCCACCCCCTTGCCCCCGAGGCGCTTCCTCCTCTATGTGTTGGGCCACCTCCATGCAGCCATGAGTGAGGCTGAGGGATAGAGACAGACATTGAGTGATTCCCTTGGAAAAGCTTATTTTGGGGGGCTGAAGGTGATGGAGGGTGAGTGCGATGGAGAAGGATATGGAGAATTTGTGGTCTGGGAAGCCAGGGAGCCTTTTCTGTCACTGGTCCCTCAGATGAGTGCAGCTGAGATGAGTATGTGCTTTTACAAGCAATTATTTTAAAGTGTGCCCAGAGGACGCAATAGTCAGGCTTTATTGGATATGTAATACACACTGTGACAGTATACGGTGCTATTGCAGGCCAAAATTACATTTCTGGGACCTTGCAGTCTGCAGCTGCTCAGTAAAACAAAGGAAATCCCACCGACAGAAAAAAGGGAGGGGGGGTTAATATGCTTTTAAGCAAAATCCAAAACATAGATTATATGACTTCCCTCATTTCAGGGCTTTTCTGTGCCTTTAGGGGCAGCTGGAGGAAATATGAAAGAGCATCTTCCCTAGAGCTTTCCTTGGTGAGGGCTGGGGAAAGCGGGGAGGGGGGTGCAGCCACCACAGCCACAGCTCACCTTTGCACGTCTTGTGCCCAGGAGAGCCCACGGCATTGCCGGGGGGCAGAGCTGGTGGTGGCCCTTGCGCTGGTAATACCAAGACTGTTTTGTCCCTGTTGGTTCCTCAGAGTAGATCTCCAGGAGAATGAATGCCTTGGTTCAGTCCCATGTGTTTATTAGCATGTGGTTGCTAATAAAGAGGAGACGCATCCATCAGGTTAAACGTCTGCCTAACTAGAAGCGATGAAGATCATCTTCTGGGAGAGGCTTGCAGCTAGTCCTGGAAGACGACTGGAGCAGGAGAGTGCTTTGGGAACAGAGGCAGCCAAGGACACAGGCTGTGGGAGATCTGTCCCACCACAGGAACCACACAGCAGATTTTCTCTTTCATAGGGCTTATGATGCCACTGACCCTAACCTGTTTAGTAAGCGACATATTGTTCCACATTCTACATCATTTCCCATGAATAACTTTGTTAGTTTGTTTTCTTCTCTAAAAGTTATTTTGGTTTTGGGAAACTTTGTTGCTGTATTCCAGAAATCAGGCTAAGAGTTTCCTTTTTAGAACAGAGAGTGTGGAGATGTTGGCAGGACAACCTCAAGACAAATTAGGATCTGACCAAGTAAGTACTCTTGCATCCAGACCAATCGACACAAGGAGTGAGTAGAATATGGGATGCAGATCTCAGATAAGGCATGCAAAATACAAGAAGAACAGTGAAGCACAGAAGGGGGATGGTTAAGCACTCTTGACTCTGGGCCGGGCAGCAGCTGCTTTGCAACATCCTATGCAGTGTAAATATAGCCTTAAGGAGCCACACCTTTGCTTTAATGGCAAAACTAAGTGTGGCACAGATCAGATGGAGTTTATTTCATCGTTGCAGTTCTGCTGGGAGCGTATTTCCAGACAGTAAGTGTTGCTCAGCTGCTGGGCTTCAACCATTCCTTACCTGGAAGCCCTTCTTAGACATGCAAATAAACGTGTAGAAGTTTCTGAAAAGTTTCTCTGCAGCAGCAGCCAGCAGACCTCCGCAGCAGCGCCTGCAGCCAGCTCCACATTACCTTCATGGAAGACAAAAGACATGGAAAAGGCATTTGGGGACCAGGTGAGCTGGTCTGTCCCTGGAACCATACACCTGTCCACAGCAGGCAGCACTGAGGAGGCACCACGGAGGACGTGTTAGGGTACAGCACACTGAGGTTTTGCCCAGAGCTGGAAGAGGGGATTCGTACCCTGCAGTCCAGAAAGGCATCTAAGGACTAACCAAAGCAGAGGCTTTTCAGAGCTGTTAACTCAGATGCTGGATGCAGAGTTAGGAAGTCTGAAGTAATATATTAGGTCAAAAACTCCATTAACTCAAGCTGAGTAAAAACATCGCTGTTAACCACCATCCAAGTTTAACTTAACACAAAGCCCCTTTGGATCCTTGGTTCCAGCAATTTTATCAACATTTGATCTCCTTTGACATCAGAGCTGGCTTCTGTCTCTGGATCATTTTGTCTAGACTCGGTGTTTACATTAGACTTACCCAGATTGGCACCGTTTGCTTGGCAACCTTTTTGTGTGCGCGTGTATATGCTTATAGCAGCTTTGTTTACGCAGTTTCCCACTGAGTTTGTGACCAAAAATAAACACAGAACTAAATGTGAGCAATACTCAGTGGGACACTAAACGCATTTTGTAGGGTTTGCCTCTGAAGCAAAGGATATGAACTGATTTTCAGACATCTACAAAGGGCCATAATCAAACCCAGATCATCAGACAAGAGCGATTGTTCGGGTGAGCTAAATTTCTTCTGCTTTTCACCATTGGAACAATTACCGAAACCTCAGTCATGTTCAATATGTAAAGTGGCAGCAAAACCCAAGCCTCAAAAATTTTTCAAGACAGTTTTTTTCTGCGTATAAATACACCATCCCAAGGCCAGCAAGAGTCAGTGAAGAGCTGCAGAGTCCAGTGGACTTCAGATAAGAGTTGTAACGATGTTGGTAAAAGAGGTGTTTCATAGCTCATGATGGCTGAAGCTAGCTACTCCACCTAGGAATCAGCAGCTGAAGTTCAGCTTCCTAAAACACCGAGGAAAAGGCTTTTTTTAATGAGAAGATGTATAGAGTCATGGTTCTAAAAGCCAGAAAACACCGTTATAACTACCCAGCTGCCCTCCTGCAAAAGCCCTGGCTGTAATATTTCCAAAGGTAATTCAGATGTACATGTCACAGTGTCCTCTAGACAAACATCTGTCCTTGATTCAAAGGGCTTACATGACTTCAGCTAGATTTCTTCCTCCTCCTCTTTGTCCTGGGCAAGAAGAACAAAAAAAACCCCCTAACTATAAACCTAATATTAAGTCAACGTGACTATCCAGGTCTTGAAAAGATGAAGCAATGTGAATGTTTAGGGTATGAGCAAAACTCAGCCAGGGAGCAAAAGAGTTCATGGTAAATGGCAATGTTTGCTTTCACCCAAAACCTCACCAAAATTTACATTTTATTCTGAGTTGTTAGTATTAATTGCTCTAATCAAGTTAAATATTGTGTAGTCCTGGGTTCCAGTTTCTTCTAACTGTCTCTTCCTGGTCACGTTCCCATGACATACCCTGGCTGCAGTTTGGTTGTTCATTTATTGAAAATGAGACGTCACAAGAGTATTAGGATGAAAATTTGTCCAGTCAGAAGATAACAGCCCAGTGAACAGAAGCACTAGGTTTTCTGCTACATCTGATGGAGCCTTAAATGGATTTTGCTTTCAGGAGACAGGAAAAATACAAAATACTTCTATTTACTTAGTAAAGCAGTTGCTTTACTGGGGCTGAGCTTTCTGAAATAGCACCAAATGCTTGAAAAGGTAGGGTTTGCAGCAGATCCCCATCATTTGGAAGGATTCCTGGGCTGCTCTGTAGAGTTTTTATTGATTTTCTCAGACTCATTTGTCCCTCTAGCCATCAGATGCATATGACCTCCCCAGCCGATGGCAGATCTCCAGCAAGACAGCTTGAACGGCACACAGAAGTTACGTATGCATTCACGGCCGCAAAAAAGCAGCTCCTGAGCCAATATAATGAGTACAAGACACAGCTGAGCTGATATGAAGTAACGTGTGGATGTCAATTTTCAGCCAATAGTGAAGTGTCAGGACACAATTGTTTGGCAAGCCCTTTGCCCTTTATGTGTCCAAAACGGCGTGTCGATGCCTTTGTACAGCGAAGGGCTCTGGATGTTACAGGAAGCATTCCTCGTTGCTTTTCGTTAGCTCCAAAAAAACTGCAAAACCCTCAGAAATTAGAAGTGAATCACAGGTCATTCCTATTGCAAAATCTCAGCGATAACCCTTGATCGTTCAAATCTTCTCTTTCACATGTAATCACATCTTACGAGCTGTGGTGTGATGTTCCACTTAAGTATATGGAGTAAGAAACGATGACTCACACCTTTTCCCAGTTGTTGTACAGACAGCCCTTCCTATGTAACACTATGATATATATCTGATTATGATGATAAGAGGTTCATGTGTGCTTTAGCTCCTTGTGTAACTTCCAGCCTGTATCCTGGAAATAAAACAACTAGAAAATCCCAGCTTGTCCAGTTGGTCTTAAAATGAAACATATTATGGGCATCAGTAGAAAAAGTACAGGCCAAGTTTGCTAGAAGTATAAACTTACAAAGCTATAAAGGAAATTTAATGTCAAAATTAATGTGCAGACTCTGGAGAAAACGTTGCCGGTGTCAAGATATGCAGAATAACTGAATAAATTTGCTCGGATCCTCACACAATCTTACATCTAATTAGAGCTGCCTGAGGCAGGATCTGTCAATGCAGAGACGGAAGTCTCAGGCTGGGGACCCTCACGCTACTTTGTGAGCTCGTGGACCGTTATTGCGTGGCACTACGGCATTTATTTCACAGGCACTAATTAAGATGCAAAATAAGGCTGGAAAATACTTTTTCTGCAGAATCAGATTGGAGGCAGGTAGAGTTGACGAGTGATTTTGCGATGGAAACCTGACAGCTGTTGCCCTCAGAAATCCTGTTCTATTCAGTTGGCCACTAATTTGAGGGAAGAGAGGGGGCTTAGGGGAAATCAGGTAGCTTAAGCATTATGATTCCAGGAACAGCTATTCCCAGGTTATCTATTTTAGGCTAGCCAGGCTTCCCAGGGAGCCTTGACGGAGCTTCCTAGCCATGATGAGCAGTCACCTTGTCCGCACAGCAAAGCATGGAGTCATTCCTGTCCCACCTTACCGCTACGAAAAGCTCTTCCAGAAACCTCCCTTGGAGATTTCTTACGCAGATAAGCAGCAGCTTTTCTTGAGTAAGGGCCACGGCGTTTTTACAATAGCAGTCATCAAAACGATCTCCTGTGGCAATGAAGTCCACAAGTTAACTATAGGATGCCTGAGGAGCTATTTCCTGGTATTCTTTCACTTTCCACCAGCTGTTGTTATTGTTTAACTCATTACCAGTTTCAAGTATGATGCAGCATCAAGCGGTTGTTGTTCTTGTTAAGGAAAAATAATTGGCTGTCTGGCCTCTACTTGGATGAAACCTCCTTTCTCTCTGGGGAGCTTTCAGCGTTAGTGCATCTCCGGCAACAAAAGCTGTGATTTTAGCACCCTCCTAAACACCGGATTACAGTAAAAGTGGAAATCGGGTAGTGAAGCAAAACTCGCAGTATTTCCCACGAGCACTTCTTCATACGGGTAGTCAGCAGGATGGTCACTTACGTGTACAAGAAATTCTAGTAAAATAAACACACCCTCCAAACTTCCTGGGCTCTAAATCATCCTGCTAAATTTGATTATCACTTAAGTGATTTAGAAAGCAAGATGTTCTCTGCGTTCTAAGAGTTTATTCACAACGTCAGCTAAAAGTGATAGACACTGCAGTAATTCAAACCAGAGGGTGGGGGGGAAAAGGAGTTATGAAAACTTGGCTTAGACTGGAGACCAGAGAAGAAGTTGAAGGAAGAGCAGCATTTTTGAGGGAAAGGCGAATTGAAGGAATGAAGTTTTGAAATTCCTGTCTTTCCTGCCTCCCCAGTAAGCAGGAGAATCTGATGTTTGCCGGCTTCATGGGGCACAAAGCAGAGCTTGAAGTTTTAAGCTCCGCTGCTCCCACTGGCTCTGTCTACATGGCTGCTTAGCCCGAACTCCAGCGCTTGCGTACACACAAAAAAAGTCTCTGGTTTGCTCAAAACTTGAGTCTGGTTTGTTAAAAAAATAAAGGCTTTCCAGAAGCACTGGACCAGGCTGGCAGTCAACACCAGACCCCCTGGATGTCAGAAGGAGCAAGGCTTGGATGCTGAGCGGAGAGGAGGGTCTCCTGGCTACGCTGCCTTCATGGGAAAGGCAAATAGCTGCTGCACGCCGGTTCTCACGGGCAGTGAGCTAAACCACCTGCGGATCCGCTCCGCTCTGCCCCTTCTGCTGACCCTTCCCCCTGATGCAATCTCTCTTCCAAAATATGCACATCCTGTGCCTACTGCACATGGCTAAATTATGAATGGGAATGGGTTTTCCGAGCAGACACTGACATCCCAGCTGATGAGACGACGCAGCCTGTGAGCAACTATCACGACAAAGAAGTGGCAGGAAACGGTGCCATACCTCCTGCGGGGGATCTGCTGAGCCACACAGCTCTGCACCAAATCCCGCATAAGACTTCTAGAAAGCCTCAAATAATTAACAGCATGAAATTAACCATATGTCAAACATTTCACAGCATATATCCAAACTGTAAATGAGTATCTGTTAGAATTTTACTTGGAGAATAAAAACAATAGAGGAAGATGTATTTTTGATTAATGCTTTAACATATTTCCTTACCTATCTCCCTATCCAAGAACTTTGCCGTTCAGTTTCCCAGACTGGGCTCAACACCATCCCAGTTACATCCCATTTGCCCATCCTTAGCTTCAAATAAACTTTGAAACAAACCAGAAAAAGCAGGGGAAGCTCTCAGCATTTTATGTGGCTGGAATAGATGAGGGAACAGAGTCACCTGTACGATTTAATTCCACCCTGGTAAAAAATAAGAGAATGAGAGCAGACCTAGAGATGTGCCTATGTTTGTGAAAGCCCATGCAGGACTGAGCCTGTGCCTTCTTGCCCTGAGATTTCCAACAGCAGTTCCAACAGCTCCAACCTAAGAGTAGCAACAAGAAACTCATGACACAGCATGGAAGAAAAGGTCTGTTGGACATAAGTATCCACCAACATTAAATAATAATCTTGAGAGAGTTGGATCAAGGATTTCAGTAACAGTCCTAGGAAGTGGGTGAATTGGGGATCCTAGACCTTCATGTGCATGGGTTGCACATGGGGGTCTTAGACCTTCAGAAAGGGAGATTCACATTGATCCAGAACAAGATATATGGGTCCCCTATGCCCAGCCTCAGGGATTTAAGGACCTCAGATGTAGACTTTTGGGGAATTTGTGTCTTGGTCAAGAAAAGGGTTCATGCTTTCGGAGCATTTCTTCTGAATTTTCTATCTGGGATGAGAAAACGGGCAAGCTGATTAATCTGCCATCAGAAATGTCTTTATTAAGACACTCTGAAAGAGTCTGGCAGTGAACAGGAATTGGTACGCAGCTGTCAAACCAGGACATGCCCACGTGAGCACAGTGTCTCAGAGGTTACCTGTCAGCCCTGGCACCAGCCCAGCCCTGACATCGTGTTTCAACTGCTCTTCAGCATGTGAACTGCAGGAACCAAAGGCTGGCACTCGCAAACGCAGCTTCATGTCTTTTATTGTAAAGGTCTGACTCCTTTTCCTGAAGCTTTTAAGTATTGCCCTTTGAGCATAATTGAATGAGACAGAAGCAAAAATCAAGAGGCCTCTGCTTTGGAAAGAGACGTGACACTCATTGATTGTTAACCACAAAACATGGGCCTCTTTTCTTTCTTCTTTTTTCTTAGTGTTAACTTCACAGTTTTTCTTCCTTTGAAGTAGCTTGATGTTACCAGAGCCTAAGAACCCAAAATGTCCTCATCAGCATGTTGGGGTACCCCTCCTTCAGGGAGCAGAACCACCAAGCAGCCCCTGGGATAACTCTTGCATCCTGACAGCTGACCACTAGACAAGCAGGAGGTTCGCTTTTACCTGCACAAAACACCTCATTTACATTTCCACTTCCTATAACTCCTGTCCACCTGCCATGCTGCGCTGCTGCCCAGAGGCTGTAGCAGAATTTCCCTGGCCCATGCGCATATTACATTTTTTGCAGGCTTACAGAGGTGCCAACGAGCCCTGTCAGCTCCATCTACAACAACAGCAACAGCCTTTTCTGACCAAAACTGCAGAAGTCTTCAGGGGGGTTAAATTTCTCTGCAGATGAACTCTTCTATTGCCTACAAGAGAACTGAGATTTGATGTGCATATTGTCGACAATTACATACTTAATGCAAATCTGTGATTATAAGGACGAGGTGGACTGTAACAACTGTCTTTTGTCATCTCCTGCCTAATCCAGCCATGACTCTTGTCCTGAATTAGTTTCTCTACATGGTCCCCGGGGTGTATCTGAGTCATGCCGAGCACCTAGAAGAAAACAACCCGATCTTGGCTTCGAGTGACGGATAATCCTAAATGTCCCACACATAAATCAAATTTTTATAAGGTATCTTATAGTTAACTACTTTCACCATTCAAGTTTTTAATTGTGTTTCTAGCCCAGATTTGTCTGGGTGTTGCTTACAGCCATTGCATCTTGTTATATCTCCTTTTGATATGCAAAGGAGATCCCATTCCTAAATTCATTTTCTCCAAATTTCAAGTTGATTGGACAACTTTTTTTTTAAATAAAATTTAAGGTCATTGGGCAGTCTATAACGACAACGGCGGTGGGGGGGGAAGCACATTTCCAAACTGCTGCTTTGTCCTCAGCAAGGTCCAATCCAAAGTGATGCTGTAGCAGCATAGGAATTGTAAAAAAGTGTGAGCCAGTATCCATCTACTCTTCTGATTCAAAGGATCACCATTTCCTTAACTCTGAAACCATCATAAAATAAAACATTTCTTGGATGTTCTCTGACACATGAGCAACAGTTTCTCAAATTGAGTGGGAGCCTTTCCACCTCCATTAGTGGGCATTTTATCAAGTTCTGACTTCTTTTGTAAATGAAGCTAGGCTAAAATCTCCAAATCTGCCAATAATTTGAACTTTACTTCCTATGCAAGAGGAAAGCAGCCAAAAAACCCCCAAATAAATGTATGGAAAATAAACGCTAAAGCAAGGTTTCCCCAAACAGCATTCACTGACAACAATACAGCTTTGTGATTGCTTTCCATTTTTTATGTATTTCCAAGACATAACAGAGGGAAATTTATGATTTCTCCAAATTTCTGCCAAAAAAGCAGTTCCCAGAGTATACATTTAATGACAGCATCACAGGAAGACAATTTTTCCCATCCCTTCTAAGTTCCCTGCCCACTGCAAAAAGGACATCAACAGGAAGAAATCCCACACAGAAGGGGCGGGTGTAAGGCCACATCTGATCGAAGCGAAACAATTCTTTATAGCTGAGCTGCTTTGAAAGGGCTCTGGTGAGCAGCCTGTCATCTACTGGAGATCACCCAAACCCTAGGTCTCGCTGGGGTTCCTCGAAATAGGCTTTTCACTCATTAGGCTGACAGAAGAGTGACAAATATCTGTCCCCAGAAGAATTTCTGATGAGATCATGGTCTTTTTGGGGTTTTGGGGTGTTGGGTTTGGGTTTTTTCCCCCAGGTTGGAAATGGGGAGTTTTGTTTCTTTGGAAGGAGAACTTGCAGAAAGTCAAGTTATCTGGGCCCTTGGCCATCAAGGAAAGCCAAGCTCAGGCTGCCCACATGGCACTCAGTGTGAAGTGGCAGTGATCCCTGGTCGATGGGAGATTAAAAGGTGATTTGAAGTGAAGGAAGGACCACCCCGACACAGCACTTCCAGTTAAACTAAAGAAGAAACCTCTGTTATAAACAACATAATATATGTAAACTTCACTTGTACTTAAAACCAGGCCTGAAAAAATACTAGTGGGAGAAGAAACACCAACAAATCAAAAGTGGCAGAGGATAAAAGGCAGATTTCAGAGAGGTCTGAACAAGAAGACAGGCTCCTATGGAAGGCCAGACGGAGCGCAGCCATCCCTGAGCACACAGCAACGTCCTCCCAGCAAGGGTGGATTTAAAGAGCCAAATAAGTCCATGAAATTCACACAGGGCCTTCAGGGTTGGAAGACGTATTGCACTTGAAGAGGCACATTCCCCAGTCAAGACCACAAAAGCCCTTAAAATTATCAGGCGAGTTGGTCCAGACTCTCCGTCAGGATTTCTGCACAGCAGCAAGAGCTACGGTGTGGTGGTCTCTGACAAATCACAAGCCACTGCTGCATTCCTGATGCAAAGATCTGAGGTCCACCAGGGACCAGTCAGCATCCGTCGGGGACAGAATCATATTGAGATGTGAGGCTGTGACACTGAGTGTCTGACCAAGACTTGACCTTGGCAATGACCTCTGCATGGTGTTAGAGAGAGGGAAGCTACCAGGAATTGTGCTCTTGATGGAGATTTCCTGGGGGGAAATCGGGGAAATCACTCTACTATCTTGGTGGAGCCCAGTTATTCCTGGATGGGCGTCCTCACTGGTTGCTATTTCTGACCTGCTTTCCAGTAAGCACCGAAAGAGCACTTTCTAAGTCATCGCAAATAGCCTTAAACTGAGTGATCACAACTTGACTCACTTTAAGTAAAACTATGTCTTTCGATATCAAAAAGGAAGTAGAGCTGGAGGAGTCAGGGGGACTGAAGGGTTCAGTGACTGCTCTGATGAAGGGGGTTGGAATTTCTATTAGGAAACACAAAAAAATGCCTTCATATATATCTCCCTGGTAAAAGAGGACGGACTCCTCAGGGACTTACACGGATATCTTAAGGCGGCAAAAGAGTAGGAGTCTTACCAAGTGTGCAAAAAGGGACACAAAAGCAACATAGGAATCATCTGAGAGGCTGGGGAGGGGAGAGGTAAAACGAGAACTGTCAAAATTAACCTAGCTAGACTTTTTAAGGAGGAAAAAAAGCCTCAGATGTTTTCCAACCACAAACAGCCAGAATATGGAGAAGGAAAAAGGGTTGCGGTGCCGTAAAAATAGAGCAGAAATAGGCGAACCGAGGGTTACTCCAACCAGCTTGCCACCCTGCCTGTGGTGCTCAGCAAAGGGCTGCTGCCAAGCGGGGGGCGAAGGCAGGGTGGCAAGTAAGAAGACAGGGAAAGGATGGAGCTGAGAAGGAGTCAGAGCCATAGCATCACACCTGGAGATCCAGAAGGACGGGGAAATCTCCATCCTGGGGTTTGGAAAGAACAGGCATGAGAAACTGCAAGTCAGGAGCGGGGATTTGTAACCCCTAGATATGCAATAACTGCATTTAGGTAAAGAAGCAAGGAGAAAAGAGCAGTTTAGGCACTGACAGGCCACTGAATCTGAACTGACAGCATAGGGACCTTTCAAAAGTACTTTTTCAAGAAAAATTAGACATTGTGAATCAGGCTCTGCCTTCACCCCTAATCCTTCCAAGAAATGGGTCCCAGCTCTCACTTGGCAGGACATGAGTCATTCTGACCACCCTCAGTGAAAGTCAATCGTGTCCGTGTGGGAGGAAGAAAGCCCCTGGCACACGCCATGGATGTTGCTTTCCTGGGCATCGTCTGGGTAACGTACTTCCAGCCCGAGCTGCCGTTCATTTTTGGCAAATGACTAATAATGACTTGCAAAACTTGCTACTGTGTTTTTCATCACAGCTGCTCTGGGGATGTGTTTCTGGCACACAAAGCACTGCTACCATCATGACAAAACCAATTATACGAGTAGCAAAAGCAGGCCAAAAAGATATAAGGTTATTGTCAGGGTGAGGGCAGGGGAATTATTGAGATGAGTTGTCTACAAAATAGCTTAAGAGAGTTGGTTTCTTATCATGACATCATGAGTTATGCTCACTCCATCATGATGAGTGATACTCGTGACAAAATCTGCTTTAGCCTTGGGAGATGAAAATCGAAGGGAGGAATTAGCAGGGGGTGGAGGAAAAAAAAAAAGAAATAAAATTAAGTCACAGGCAACAGAACGAAAAGTTTCAGTACGCATTAAGCCAACAGAGATTGGTTTAAATTAGTGTTTGAGTGGAATAGCAGGAAAAATAACTCCAAAAAAGCAAGGCAAGTATTATTTTATAGTGTGTGTCTATATAAAGCTAGGCATGCTGGGGGGGATTAGGACTCAAAGGAGTCCTGGCAGTCCAAACAACCCAGAAAAGGTCCTTGCATTTGGCCTCCAGGCAGAGGGGGCATCTAGGACTGGAGCTCTCCATCCTCAAGTCCTATTTTCATCATGCAGCTTTTTTCAGAAATCCACCTAACATCCCTATAAAACCAGAGGATTTTTATGCCTCCTGAAGTGCTCAAAATCCCACAGTTCTGGTTGTCAGAAATCTGTCTTTTTTCTCCTAAATTTCCTTATTGCAAAGCTGTACCAGGACATTGGGTGTCCTCCTGGCTCGGTCCCCTCTTAGGATGCTGCAGAGCTGCAACACTCTCTCGACCTCCCTTTTGCATGGATACCCAAGCCAGCGTCTCTCAGTTCCTTCACATCGAATGTCCCTTCCTTTCCCTCTGGGGGCTGCTGAACATATTCCAGGTGGGAAACCTGATCCCCCGAGGCTATCTCTGCCCTGGAATTAACGGACAGCCGGGTGCTGAGAAGCCCGCCTCTGAGAAAAGGGCTAAAAACCACATAAAACCACGCAAGAGCTAAGGCAACCTGGAAGGAACAAGATGATTTGTGTACACTTTAAATTGAGCAAGTTTCATGCAGAAGACTCAAGTTACATTTGGCGGGCAGGGAGAGGCAAACTCAGGCACAACAGCAGCGGCTTCAAAGCAACACAGGGATGATTTCTTCCTTGCTGCCTCTGTGCCACCCTCCACCATGTGGAAAAAAATCGGGCAAATCGATCATTTCAGGTTTGCTGTACACTGAAGTGAAGAGAAAAAGTCAAAATATCTGAGCTTTTCCTGTCAATTCTGGGCTGTTGGAAAGCGCCCGGCATTTGCGCCGGGCACAGCAGTGCAGGCAAGGAGCTAAGGGAGCTCAAATTATGATCTGGGAGCTCAAATTTTACCTGTCGCCTTAGACTGCATATGAAAGGAAAATATATTCATGGGTTTTGCAGGACGTTTGATGGCTGAGCGTACGTGGAGGGCTAAGGCATGGTTGGTGCAGCCGGCTCCGGCCGTGCTCCCCCACAGACCACCCACCACCTCCAGGTTCCCCCGCACAGCCAGCCCTTCTTCTCCCTCTGGTGTCTTCGGGACACCCCAGCGCGGCAAGGGACCGAGAGCAATTTGAAAAGCCAGACAAACATAAATAGTTGCAGGTTTAGAAAACAGGAGACAGAGATTTCTGAGATAGAGCTGTCAGAGAGTGAGACATAACCATAAAGTCAAAATGAATAACCTGTCTGGCTCGGGAGCATGGAAAATGCTCGGAGGGCAGGACTTATGCAACATGGCAAGATGTTTATCAGTTCTGTTTTTTTCACTTTTTTTTTTTTTTTTTCCTGAAATTGGAACTGAGAGCTGGAAAGGGGAAGGCTGGGGGTAAGAGAGAAGACAGGGACTCTTCATTTCTTGGGTTGCCATTTCAAAAGCGTGACACGGAGACAGCGATACTGGGAATGATTTAAAAGGACCCTGTGGTTTGCTCCTCTCTGATTACTTTCAAGGAAGATTCGGATGTGACAATGGTGAGGGAAAAAGGGATAGACCCTCTCCCACCCAACAGCTCCTTGATATTAACACTAACATAGTCAGGGCTCAGTCTGGGAATGGGATGCTCAAGCGCATCTCTGACACGCTTGGCAACATGCGATATTGCTCCTGTCTCTGCACTCAGCAACACCTTAAAAAAAATGCCTTTCAGAGGGGATTAAAACCAAACCCAAATGCATCTGCCTGTCAAAATCCAGAGGAGATGACAGCTGAGAGGTTCGGGTGAAGTCGTGAAGAGTTCGCAAGAAACGCTTGTGGGTGGTAGAGTGACGTAACCCTTTAGGTAGCTCCTAGCGTTTTGAGGTTAGCAATCCATGAAGTTTCCATTAAAAACCTGGCAATCTTCATGCAAGCATTGCAACACCCGATTTCCGTACGCGCAAGAGGGTGCCGACCCCGGGGCTGCACCCTGCTGCCCGGGGTGCGCGAGCGCCGCTCTCGATGTCAAGAGCCAGAAGCCACTTGCTCCTGGGAGAAATGATTCAACACCCGGACCAGAGACACATTCCAGCGTGCAGGAAAACAACTGAAACCTTGAGTGGTCTTGCAACATCCAGCCACTCCACAGAGTGAAGCAATCACCCACATGAGCTGCTTTTTCAGCTCAGTTAAACTGAAGTCTGTCTGCAGAGCCCAGGAGTAACCAGGACCAGAGTTTGCTCCTCCATGGTTCATGGAGTACCCAAACCCAGAGTAACGTGGCCTTGGGTTGACACCAGTGCCCCTTCCCACCCCACCAGCTCAGTGCGGACAGTGGGCTGTGTGCTGGGCATCCCTAAAATGCAGAAAGACCCTGCTCGGCTGCGTATGGGCAGAGAGAAGCAGCCCAAGCCTCCCTGCTGCCCTGGGAGGAGGAACCACCTCCTTCTCCTACGTCCTCTGTACTCGGAAACAACGTCTACGGGAGAGTTGCGTTTTTGGCACCTTAACAGTTATATTAAACTTAGTTGGATTTTTTCCTTTTGTTTTGCAAGCCTGGAAAATGGTCATGCTCTAGGGAGAAGTTTACAAAAAACAGTGAAAACAAATACAAGTTTTTAGTGGGAAGGAGGGTAGTTTTTCTAAATTTTTAAAGCAAAAATTTTGTTGATATGGTGGTACATTTGTAATACAGAAAGAGTTGTTAGAAACAAACATTTCCGAGCCAAAAGAAGCACAGCCCTAGCAGGTGTTTTATGAGGTTAACGGAGCCAAGTGAAGAAAGCATCAACCCATTACAGATGCAATTATCTGTTTGAACTGAAAACACGAACTTTGGAGAAAACAGCGAAATGCTCGTCTTCCAAAATATTTAAGTTATTTTGAGCATTTGACCAGTAGGAGGGAGCAAAGCAGGGACAAAACTACTCATGTAGTGCTTCCAAATGTACATATACTACTCACGCTTTTCATAGCTGAATGGTTAACAACAAAGACAATTACATTCTTGCTACAGCTGATTAAACAGTTGATCCCACGGACCCCAGGCTTCTCAGACACGGTTGTTTGCTGTAAGCATAACCAGCAAAACAAAAACAAGGCTAAAGCAGAGATGTTCATCTGTCATGGCTCGGGTTCAGGACAGCAGAGTCATGCATAAATATGAAACACATCCTGTTTATACTAAAATTAATACGATTTAGCCAGAACTTAATAGGGTTGTAAATGTGAAGGTGTGGTTAAATTTGTAATTGAACTAGGATGTGAATTGTCCCTCTGCTGAAGTTGCCAAGCCCTGTGTACACGAGTCCCGGATCTCTCTTTGGTTTATAGGTTAACATCCGAGTATTCAATCCATGTTTTCTTGGCTGTACCTAGAGCGTCCCACCAGCCCAGCTGGGCAACGCTAGATGATGTATTAAGCATGCAAACAGCTCTCCATTTGGAAAAGCTCTGATTCCTGTTCAGCCCGTGCCATAAACACATCACCCAAGAGTCCATTCCCCACCTACAGCTGCTCCCCCGGGGCATCGCGAGTTACGTTACACTGAATATTCTGACTTCTAGAGAAATAAGTCTCATTGAATTTTAATGATCTATCATCTCAGCAGGCATAGACTTATTCCTTGCCACATTCCACAAATTCCCCTCAAAATTATTTTACATTCAGCTTTGTTTTTCCTTTCTGGAAGCATTGAACATTGTCTCCTTAATGGGCCTTTGCAACAAACAATTGCATTTGTATTGGCAATCCTTTTTTTAAGATATTACTAAATCTCCAGTCCTTTCCCTGTGGGACAACAAAAGTTGGATAAATAAGAAGACAGCTGGCTTCTGACCACGTTTTGCAAAAGAGGAAAAAAAATGTATTTTAATATGTGGCATAATAGATAGTATTTCCACATAGTTAGACAGCAACTCTTTCTGTGGAAAACAAATACTGCAAGCCTTTCACATTTTAGCCCAAGTGGAGTATTGTCTCCAAAACAAAAATGCTCAAAATGTTCGAGCAGTGAGTCCATATTTGATATTCAATATTCATCGACTACTTTTGTCTCTGTATCATTTTTATTACAGCAGATCTTAGACCTGAACACGGCTGACCTTTTTTGCGCCCATCAGTGGTGTATTAACTATAAAAATGTGCTCCCCTACATTCCCATATTGATAAAGGAGATCCAGTCCTAAAAAGCTTACAAACTAAAAAACCAGGAGAAACAGTGAGGGAGAGCTGTCACCACCACAGAGCTGGAGACCTGGAGCACGAGAGCTGAGGCAACGTCCCCTTCCAAAAAGCATGTGGCAGAACAGAGAGGAGCATCACAAGCATGAGCCTGCAGCTGGTGTTCCGACTGAGATATCTGATGTCTTACTGCGAGAGCAAAGTTTTAGCATTGGAATAAATGCCATGGTTCTTGGTGGTTTTGGTGAGGGAACTCTAGCAAGGGTGAAGGGGCTCGTTCTTGACCCTGTGCTCTCTCAACAGAGTAACGGTTAGAGGTAGAGTTGGTCCCTCCAAGGCTTGGTCTTAACCCTGAGAGAGGAGGCTGCCTGTTCTAGAAGTGGCAAAAAAAAAAAAAAAAAGTATCACAAATATGTCTGCACTAAGAATGCAATGCAAGCGCTTTTTCCAAGCTATGTTCATACCCCTGGTGCAGTGGACTTCTTTTGGTACATAAAAAGCTGCGTAAGGCACCACGAGAAGACACACGAGCATCCTCTAATGTCAGTACGGAGCATGGAGCTCGCTGTCCACCCGGGCCTGCTGCGTGATGTGAAGCTGAGATTTACAGCCAAAGCAGCTAATAGTCACCTGCCACCCACGGACGTGATCTGCAGGGTCTTGTGCACGGGTGTTTCTCCATAGCTAAGTGTCCCCGAAGCTGCAACTGCGTTTATATTTAGTTAATGGAAAGCAACTGGAAAGATTCCCATTGACTCCAAAGGGCCGTGCCCCAACACATAATGTATTAATGGAATAAACCGCCCTGTTAAATCATCAGAAGTCATGGACAGACTTGTTCCTCACCCCTAAGCCCCTGTCCAGATGATACAGCTTCTCTTTAACGGAGAAATGAGGGGAGTTAATCCCGGGACTGAAGACTGGGCTGCTGAAATGCAAATTTCACACGCCCTCCAAACACACACCTCTGAACATGAAAAAAAGGAAAATCAGAGCACGGTCCCCAGGACCAGACCAGAATGAGCCACCCTGATCCTGTGATGGTCCTTTAGCAGCCAAATCCTCCCCTACCCCCATCAGAAGGTCTGCCTACATAGTCAGGAACGGCCTTACGTAGTAAGGAATGTGCAGGGCAAGAAAAGGCTGCCGTTGTTTGTTAGAGGGCAAGGATGAGAGTGAAAAAATAAGCGCACTCTGGAAGGATGGATTTTGGTGCCTGGGATGCATCTCCATACACCCAGCCCGGCTTGGAGCTAGAGAGCCCTGCAGCTCTTGGAACCTTCTGCTGCAACTTTCCATCCAAAAACTCCACGTGGACTCACTTGTAAATGGCAAGAGATTAGAGAACTTCCTGTCGTCATCACTTATTCACGAAAAGTTTGGAAAAATCTTGCTTTCCACAGGAAAAAAAAAGAGAAGGATCCGATCTTGAGGGAGAGCGGAAAAAATAAAATGTTTATAGTGTGCATTACCTAAAAAAATAATTCATATGATGAATCTTTATCTTAAAAGCCCTGGACTAAAAACAAATAAATGAATCATTCAAATTATTGTAGAAACAGCCATGTTTCATGTTATTTATGTGTTTAACGTTCCTTTTAGGGTTAGGTTTTTTTCTTCTTATGAAGAAAGGCAGTTTTCTCAGCATTGCCGTGAATACCAATGTCAAATTCTATTTTAACAGTGTTCAGTGATGCATGAACATCCCAAAGGCAGAATTTTAAAAACACTAAAACCATTTGTTAAAGAGTAACTAGACAAGTTGAACAGTTTTCCTTTTCTTTTCCTGTAAACTTTATAAAGGCAGGAGGAAACATGGTTTCCCATGGAGAGTGTCTGAGCCAATCCCCATTACAAGTAACAGGAATCATTTCATTGACTTTACCTGAACTTTGGATCAGAACCATAAAAAGTCTTTTTCTACTGGCAATCGGTCTTTTTGACCAAAACTATTGATAAGGTTGCTGGAAGCCAAAGTACTTATTAAATAGCTAGTGTTTTTCCAACCAGACGGTATGGTACATTCTAGTTTCCTTCTAGAGATCTTTAAGCTGCCACTTAAGGTGCAGGACGCCATTTGCAGCTCCAGAGCAGCAGTGATGGGACTCCAGTAGGTGCTCCTAAGCAAAGGCAGAAGATGTCCCCGCTTTTTTTAGAAAGGGAAGAAATGAAGGGAACCCTGCTATGAGAGGGAAAAGCGCCGTCTCAAGCACAATCACGTCTTTTGGGAATAGTGGGCTTCCTCTCACCAAGACAGCAACCTCATCTTTGCTGGGTCGTTCCTTGAACAGGTCAACCAACGCAATTCTGTTCCAAAGCTTTGGTTTGATCCTCTGCTGTGATATTTCTAGCCTCATCCTTGTACATTTAATTGTCAAGGCAGGAATTTGCTTTCTTGTTACACATCTTCTCTCCTCTTTTTTCTTTCTTGTCTTTTTTCCACTCAATGTGATATATCATGGCTGCAATACAAGCTCTGCTAATTTTAGCTGGTTTTAGCCATGTCTTTTTTTTTTTTGCATTCATTTCTCAGCCCACAATAAAACATGAAAAAATTATAATGTTCAATTTAAAAAGCCAACCCAAAACTCACACCACTTGCCTTCTGCTCACTGCCCCTTGCAGAGGGGGCTGGGGACAGCAGTTGGGTGACATTCCCACCCTATGACTTGTGGCAAGGGCTGGTGTTGGGGTCAAGGTGAGTATCAAGGTGGGCGGGAGGTTGTTTAAGCCAGCAGCGCCCTGGGGAATTGCTGGGGACAGCCGGTCCCAGTCCAGCGTGTAGAGAGCACGGCTTCCAAAGCCAATTGAGTGTGAAGGATGGATGGAGGGTTACCTGCCTGAGAAGGACAGAGCCAGTGTGCTGCGAGAGCACTCAGTTTTGCTCTTAATATCTCTGAAGTATAACAACATCGTTTCTTTAAAGAATTTCCCCCAAATCCTCATGTTATGGAACATCAGTGCGAAAGTGCATGATGCTGACCGGTTAATCCTGGGAGGAGAGACGCTCTCTACGGGATGCTTGGCCAACATCAGTGGACTAACATCAGCTACAGACCCAGCCCCTCCATTTCTTTGCATAGATTGGGTCAATTCATTTAAATAAAACATTTGAGTGAACAGGTGCATCCATAATTAGCGTCATTAACTAGCTGTAAAACAAATGAGTAGCATGCTAAATTTCTCTCCTCGGATGCATACCAGAAAGATTACGTATCTGTGAATAAGCATGTGCTGAGGATCTCTGGGAAACCACATGCTGCTGAGCCGTGGTCTTTGGGGAGGCGCCAATGGTAGTGTAAGCCTTGGGATTTGGCCATTCTTTTGTATCAAGGGTGTATTTTAATAACGAATGTGGGTAATGACAACACGAAAGATCTACCAGTCTCCACCTCTACTTTCTTAAAGCCTCAAGATGTGAGTGGGAATTACATTCTTATTATGAATAATAATAACAGAGAAGGGAAACACCAATAGCAACGACAAGAATAACCCAAACTATTTCAGACTTGTTAAAGGCAAGTTAAAAACAATTTGGGACCTAATTTGTTGAGAATAAAACGTCAACAACATTTAGACCTGTGTCTCACCTGGCCTCAAGCTCAGCAAGGGACTTATGCATAGGCCTAATTTTAAGCACACAGTTCACGTATGTGATTTAATGGGTGCATTTAGTGAGTTTAAAATTACATATATTTAAGAGCACTGCTGACTCAGGGGGCATGTTCCTGTATTTATGTTGTAGCTTCAAACTCCTCATAATTACATTACCCCTCCTGCTCTCTTCAGATATTTCCATCTTTCCTCTGTGTCAGGGAAAGTCTCTCTTTCACAGTTTGTTAATCAGTTTATGATAACACAGTCTTCATGGTGTTTTCCTTGGCAGCGTGCCTTGGACTGAAATTATTTAATGATCTGAGCATTAATTGAAGATTAAGGTTTGTGGTTGTGTGCACTTGGGTCTCCCATTGAATATGAACCCAACAGAGCTGACGACATCCATCCTTTTCTAGGATGAAGAGTCAAATTACTAAGCAATAGTGAGATCCAGCAGGTGAGTGTCATTGTGGTGCTGCTTTGTACAGATTTCACATGGCATCGAAGTTTGTATAAATATTTTTCCAAGGAAATCAGAGAAGGTTAGTCCCACCGCCCCCTACTCACGTGCACATAGACAAGGCTGGTGCAGAAAGCTGATAAAATGGCCCAAAGTCACTTAATGCCTGAGGTTGTCCCAGAGGCAGAAGACGTTGGTTTGCCTTGCACCCCCCCAAACTGGGCTGTGGGACTGGGTGTGTGCTTCCCCAGCAAAAAATAGTCCAGAAAAAGGACATACTTATTTCCCCCATTGCTGTGATTCACCTTGATGGTCCTCCAAGGAAGACCTGGCGGGACCCAGCAGGATTTTCCCTGAGCCCCAGTCAGTCACCACAGGCTACGTCTTTCCCACAGAGTTATCAGAAGAATTCTTAATTCTTTTACTACTGTTTTTGTTTCGCAATTTTTTAAGGCAACAGCAGGTTTTCAAAAATCCGTTTAATAATAATAATAAAAAAAAAAATCAGCAGTAAAAGTGTTTTAGGAAGTGGAGGTGATGGCTTACTGATTCTTTTCCCTATAGCAGGAAGACATGTGGTTCCAAAGAAAATCAAAATATAGACGAAAAAAAGCTTCAAGAATATGGTAAAAAGAAAATAAATTAAATAAAATAAAAATCCCAGCCTCCCCAATTAGTTAAACGAGGGAAATGAATGCCACCTGGACTGCAGCAGATACTGGACTGTTTGGATTTTCCAGAAGAGGAAAAGAAATTCACTTTTCTCTCCCCCTGTGTCCCCACTTTTCATCTGTCTTAATTTGTTCACGTTATTTTGTCAGACGTCTGCCCGGCTCCAAGTCAAATAACCTTCCTCATCCTGCCTTCTGCAGGATAAAACAGATCCAAGCAAGGGAATACAGAGTGCATATCTGAGCAATCTTGGCACTTGGGATGTATAAACCCAAGCTTAAGCCTCGCTCTCAGTTCTAGTTTGTAGGTCGTCCCTTTAAAAACCCGTTGAAATACTTCGAATAGCTGGAATTAGCCTTGTAAAGATCCTGCCCGCTATGCCCCCAAAACCCCCAACTACGGAACCTGGATTTCCACTGAAATATTGAATCATTTTTTTATTGCCTTCTACTGCTTCTGCCTTTCAAAGAGCAGGTGGCCTGAGCACCGATTAGTTAAATAAACATACAGAAAGGAAGAGTTAGTCTGGCAGAGTGGGGGGAATAAGAGCTAATATATCTTCTTGCTGAGGTCCAAAGTGTGTGCGTGTGTATAAACAGACAAAGCACGCACAGGAATTTTTCATCGTTTTGTGTTTTACGTGGTGACAGGGATTTACCAGCTCCAGTGGAAAGCAAAAACAAAATGCCATTCAGGGGCAAAACCTGCCCTAAAAGACCAGAAAAAAATTCTGTCTTTCCCTCAGGAAGATTTTTGAGGATACAAGAAAAAGAAGGAAAGAAAAAAAAAGGTAATAAGAATCGCAGGCGTGAGGCAAGATCAAACGACGGCGTCTGATGACACAAAGCCATTGACAGTTGGGAGAGCGGACTCCTATTAGCCACTTTTGCTGATAATGAATGGAAGAAATAGCTATTTTTTGGGGGGTGGGGGGAGAATTAGTATCTAAAGCAGCAGGAGCCACTACCTAAAGTACAGAGCGTGAGTTAGCCAGGTGCTGAGGGCTAAGAATTTGAATTTCTTTCAAAGGAGTNNGGGTGGGGGGGTGGCACTGGGAAAGGGAAGGAGGTAGGGGAAAAGGGGAGAAAAAAGTAGGAAAAACATCACGAGAAATATCACAGTAGCAAGGAGAGAAGGCAGCTGAAAAAGTCAAGGATAACTAAAGAAGCACATGAAGCATGACCTTGAAATGAGACTGATGAAGTGAGCTTTTTGGGTTGAGTGCTGGCTGGAAAAGGGGGCTTGGACCGCTGCCCAAGGAAACTGCCTCCTGCTATTTAATTCCTAATGAGTTCAGGGAACAAGGATTTTGCAGAGTCTTTGAAATAAACAGGATTGTGTTAAAGAAATACTTGAGACCGTCATTAATTTCTACTTCTAGTGGAAACAAGCCATGAGACCCCACATCCTGGCTAATCACTTGGGTCAAAAAAGTAACATAATGTGAATTTCAGCGCTATGTATTACTTTGTAGGGCCAAATAATTCTGCATGTTCATTTCGTGCCTGTATGGTGGGTCTTCGGAAGGGAAGGGTCATTGCTAATTAATTATTATGTTAATTTTATACTGCAGGAATTCAGCATTTAGTTTCTTATTTTCCTTGCTTCCCTGTGCCAATTTTTCCATCCCTATAATCGTCCTTCCTGTTTATGCAATGCCATATGCACAGTGGCTACTAAAAGTCAGCTGTTAAAACTGTTTACTGTAAATATTTACACTGTGGCCATTAGTGAAATCTGTATCTCTGAAGGGATGATGGATGGCAGCGGGTCTAATCCGAGAGACCCCGTGGGATAAACAGGGTAAAAAATCATGCGGGGAGGCTGGGAACGCTGCTTCCCACTCCTTTCAAGGCAAAAGAGAGAGTCCTACGCTTGGGATGTTTGCTCTGAAAAATGCAAAGAAACGCAAGGTTATTTGCTGATGTCTGTGGCACGGAGGTGCCAGAACACGTACCAGTTATTACAGAAAGCGTCTGAAAACGGAGTGACAGGAGTAAGAGGGTTAATGGGTTACTGCAGCATATAATCTAATAAAGGTTGGAATTATATACGGAGCTGGCTAGCCGTGCATATTGCACATCTCTGGGAGCATGGGAGGCAGGAGAAGCAGAGATGCTAAAATACCAAAAAAGCCAGTATTCATCATTTAATGGGAGTTTAGAAAATAGGTCAACCCCTGCCTGATGCTGAGAAACCTGACGCCTCAGGGAGCTTCGGCACGGAGGTTTCAGCGGCGCTCGTCGGGGAAGGCTGCGTTTGTGTGTTCATGCCATGGACCGTGCAACGAGCCGAGACTTCCCCCAAGCCCCAGCCAACCCAACCTGGGGACAGAGGCACATCCAAGGGCCCCGGGGTACGACTGCAGGACACAGAGATGTCCTCACACCAGGGCACCCAGGGCCAGCACCGCTACAGCTCTCACACCCCATGCCCCAAACTCCATGCTGCCCACCGTTGACGTTTCTACTTTACTTCTAGGTGTCACTTCCAATTCTTCACCTGTGCTCTTTTCTATACGCTCCGGTTCTGCTCTTTGGGACATGACCCATTTCAGATGCCCTTCTCTCCAAGGCATCCTGGAGACGCCAGCAGGCAGCCAGCAGCTCCTGGATGAACAATGGGCAGTCCATCGTCTTCCGGAAAAGGCTGGATCTCAAATGCCCCTTTTCTGCATACTTTTTGTCCTGGATGTTCTTTCAGAACAAACTGGTGTGGCAAATCACGTATTCTCATGAAAAAGAGACAGCGAAAAATAACAAAATGAAACCCCCTCCAAACACCAAATTATTTGGGAACAGCAGAAATAAGCAGGTATTAGATGTTAATCAAATATTTGCTGGAATAATGGTTTGGGCTCTGTTAAGCGTTAGTAGGAGTTTTTCTGCCCGGTGCTGTCGGATTATCCTTCAAAGACGAGTCACTTAATGCAAACATGCATACACCTCTTTCAGCCAAGTCTGAAATCCTAATTGCGCAAATGAGAGAATCGGGAAGGTGACATTCCCTGGAAATTCCCTGGAAACCTCCAAACAAACACACCAATATTATCTTAGGATAGAGACCGGCCTTATTCCACAGTCCTAATCAGAGTTATGGGTCTTATTTACAAATCGGGACAGCACACAATCCTAAAGCACGTGCTTCAATCCCTCGTTTAAACCGCAGCATGTGTTTAGATGCTGGTTTTGCAGGGATGGACTACCCTGATGATCCAGCTGATACACGTCATGGAGCACGTCCTACGGGGTAATAACTTGGCAATTTACTCTGGATTTAAGATGGGACTGGTGCGCACATGAAAAACACTGTATGACTTACGCCTGCACAATGTGATGGTTTGGGAAGTGTTTCACGTGTTATCAAATCCATCTGAGATTCTGAACTCTGCCTTCTCTGTTGTCATTTTAATTCCTAGACAAATGGAAAATCCACAGGGAAACAGCCAGGCTAGTAACACTGATGAATATCTGTTTGTGGGGATTCATCCTCAATAACAGCATTTTCCATGACCAGCTGGCCTGGAGGCTGAGCAAAAGCAGGCTGGAGGACAGAGACAGGCATGGGGCTGATCTGAGTGGAGAAGCAAAGGAGTCTGGAGTACAGGAAAGGACAGGACCTTCCTCGAGCACCGCAGGGAGAAGGAGACGGAGAGAGAGAAACTCTGTGCTCATCATAAGATGTCACTTGAGAACCAAAAGAAAATGGACGTAGACAACACAGTCACAAATCCCGCTGAGGAATTAGGATTATGGAAGAGTCTGAGGCAAGGAAGAGCTAGGTGCTATTTTAGGCAGTTATTTTGTGGGCACGATAGGATGAGGGGTAGTAGTTTTAAACTGGAAGAGGGGAGATTTAGATTAGATATTAGGAAAAAATTCTTTACTCTGAGATTGGTGAGGCACTGGAACAGGTTGCCCAGAGAAGCTGTGGCTGCCCCATCCCTGGAGGTGTTCGAGACCGGGCTGGACGGGTCTTTGAGAATCCTGGTCTAGTGGGAGGTGTCCCTGCCCAGGGCAGGGGGGTGGGACTGGATGATCTTTAAGGTCCCTTCCAACTCTAACCATTCTACGATTTGTGGCTGTAGGAGGAGGCAACCCACAGGCTGTCCCCAGGCGTGGCAGAGGGGTGACCCAAGGCCACTCAGCAGCGCCTTGCTGTAGTGCCAGGGCCCAGCTCCTGAAGCTCAACACCTCCCCAGCCAGAGGAGTCACATTTTGGTGGTGTTCAAACCCTGCTGACCGGTACCAGATGTATAGCAGTGTTCACCTTCCACATACACACCAGCACACCTGCAAATAGAACTACAAAAACCCCACTTTTGGTGAAAACGATGTTCTCTGCTGGCTGCAAATCCATAAACCTCAATTTTCCTCCTTGCTGCACAGGTGCCCCTCTGATCAAAGGGAAAACAAGTCTTTTCTTGAATACAGCCTTTCATTTTGCAGAAGCGCCTTCCTTCCCACACCAAAAATTAATCTCAGTGCAGGTAGTTTTCCACTTGTAGCTCAGCCTTCTTTGTGGGAAAGTTTATTTTTGGACAACGGTATAAACGCTCAGCCCAATTAGCCACCGCTGCAAATGGTCTCTTAACGGCAGCCAGGGTGGGATTAGTCATTCCGGGCTGGGCAGGTTTGCTCCATGCAGCACCTGCCAAGCTCCACACAGCCCTTTGCTGCATTAACAGGAGATGGACGGGATCTAACGGTATCATCTTTGATTTCTCTCCGTAAGGTATTTTATTTCTGCTGGCAGTCGCAGAGCTCAGGCTCGGACGTGTTTATGACACGGCTTGATGTTAATGTGAGTTTTCCGTGCCCCACCATTACATTCTTACTCCTCATTCCCCCACGCGTTACTCCGCTCTGATCTACTCCTTGTATTTATCTTTTCCCCACCTTTTGGGTTTATGGCAAAAAGTCATCATGTGGAGCAACAGATGGAAGGAGCAGGGCAGAAAGCCATTTTTCTCCTGTTTGGCAGAAAGCACAAAAAACGGGCTCAAAACACGCCAGGCACACGAAGCCGTATCATCTGCGTCTTATCGGTCCTCCCCCAGCTGCTGGTGGAGCACATATGCCACAGTGGGCACCGCAAGGGAGGCTGAGCTCCCTCTTCCCTCTGCCCTGGAACAATTAATTACGTTGAGATTAATTAACTTCAACTCAGCTGACCTGAAGCTTGCGTTGGAAAGTGTTTTCAGGTCGGGCACGCAAACCCGACCCCAGGTTATACCTGATGCTCAGACAGGTTTGAAGGCCAGAGAGTTTCGCTAAAGCCACTCTGCTCATGGCAGAGGCTGGTGGGGAACCCAAAGGCAGCTTCCCACAGCCTTGACTAACTCCTTTGGCGTGTGCCTCAGTTTCCCCCTCCCATAAACAAAGGCAGCCATGGCTTACAATGAGTGCCATTGAAGAGATAACCGCGCTCCGCTCCCCGTTATTGAGTTTAGAGTGGAATTTCCTCTATCAAGAACGAGCCCCGCAACAACGTATTTATGCCTGGCTGCAACACAAGCTTGCTTTTGACCAGTGCCCGCTGCACATACCGCACAGAGGTGTTGGGAGGATTAATTACTTAGCGTGTGAAGAGGACTTTGATGATAAAATGTGCCAAGTAATTATGTGTTTTACTGATTTGGGCATGCACGGACATTTTTTTCTTAATGGTTTGTTGATTTTGTTGACTGGCAGTCTGGGACAAAGCTGCATTTCTTGTGAGGTTTCTTTTTTTAATATTATTTTTAATAGGCTTTTTAATTGCAGTATTTACTTTAGTCACCTATTAAATAGCTAATTACTTGTGATCCTGTTTAGATTTGTGTTTAGCACAGACAACAATTACATCTTTTCTCCCACAGACCAAAGTTACTGCATTACATGCTGGGCTTGATCTATTTTTTTCCCTTCCTATAAACAGGACTCTCTGACTGTAATAATTTATTTTCCTGGTCATGCTCCATAAGGTGGAATGAATCTCAGTAAAGGCTCCTCTGGTTTGCCCATGACAAAGCCACCATGACAAAAACTGTATTTGAAGTTGCATAAACATGATAGATTTGTCCTTTGTGTCATTAAAAGGTGTAAATGGGACATCAATGAAAACGGGAGGGAGTCCAAGACAACAGGGTAAAGACAGAAAATGTATGCAAAATTCAGTGTTCTGCTGATTACGAAAAGATATCAGCAATATCATCTCCGGAGGTAATTAGGCTTTAATTTTAGGAGAACAAGCAAGTAGTCAAGTGGGGCAACTGGTGACACTGACTCTCATCTGAGCTTTATGAGAAGCACTGATAGAAACGCCAGGCGGGAGGCACAGCGGAGGCTGTTCCATCCAGGGTCCGGCTTCGGGAGAGCCAGCCCAGAAAAGAGGAGCCCTGCCAGCCACCCATGCACCTTCTCCGCGGTTTGATGTCTTCCGCGGTATTTAAACTACCATTTCCACTTCCACAAACACCCAATTAAAGAGAAAGACCTCATTAGACAGAATTTGGCAGATCACTTCTATTTTACTTCCTCACCACTTAACACCAGCGTTAAGCTCCCCTGCAGCACACAGGCATTTGCGGAAGGGTCAAACCCAGCTCAAAAATTGCTACCACCGCCAAGCAGACAAGAAGAATCTCCTTTCTTGTACGCCCTTAATCTCCTTTTATTGCTGCTCAATAACCTGCTGCACAGGGATTTCTAAAATGAGAAGATCAGACCAGATTACTTGTTTGCCTATCCTTACTCCCAGCCTTTGAAAGGACACCGAGTCCCGCAGGCTGAACTGAAGACCTTTCCTAAGAACAGAAAGTGAAAATTAGATCTCTTCTTGCCGAGACGACTTTTGATTTACACTTCTCTCCCCATTTCTTCTCCATACGTCTTGTTTCCCCAAAGACGGGCTGCTGAGGAAGCGCTTTCAGTTAGAGGTGAAAAGGAGGAGGTCAAGGCGAAGAGGTGAAAAGCAACTCCTGCTATCTGCTAATTTATCTGCAGTTATCCATACTTGAGCCAGTCACCTCATCTCTCACTTTCTGTTGTAAAACTCAGCAGAGTCCCCACTGCGCTTTGCTCCGGGAGCTCCAAAACAGGAGAAACAAACCCAACCGAACCCTCTCAGCCTTCTCAGCCTGATGAAAAAAAATAGTTTAAACTTCTTGCCCCATCTCCATGGTCCAGGGGGACCACACAGCCTCGCTGGCTTGCGTTTGCTGGACACGGAGCCTAAGAGAGCTCCAGAACTAGCTGGCTCCTGCACTACATGCAATGGTGCCTCTGCTCAGCTCAGCCAAAATAGAGTTAGCAGATAGAAACACGGGATTTGCCTCGCCGCGATGCCATCCAGAGGCTGGAGGGCTCCAAGGGGAGTCCTGCCACAAGCCGAAGAGGAGCTGATACCTTACAGCTACTCCGCAGGGACCTCAGAGGCTCATTCAGCCCAGCTCCTGTATTTACTTTTCACAGGTTTTATGGCGGCCACTGTGCATTGCAACAAGTCATTTTTGAATTTTTCCCCAGGAATTCGCAGCAGGTGGAGGAGGCTCGCAGGAAAAAAGTCAGGCTGCAGGGAAAAACCCCTCCACCTCTGCCTGTTCTGCCATCTCCAACTGAGGTCATGGCAATCCTGCTCATTATTGCATACATTAAAATCTTTACAAGTGCAGAAGCCCCTCCATGAGTCCCGCAGTCAGGTTTAGCGGTGCCTTGCGTCCCAAACCTTTCAGGGCAGGCCAGCTTCAGGAATATCATGTTTTTCCAGGCACAGCACTGAAAGTAACAGGAAAACAACCGTCTCATTGTTTAGAGCATCCCTAAATATTGCCAGTAAAGATCTGGTCAACTTTCCACAAAGTCTGCGGCTTTTGAGATTTTTCCATCAGGGTGATTTATTTCATCAAAACAGCTCTCAGGCCACCAGCTGTTAAAGCACTTGTGGAAAGGGCCAACTCAATTCTCATTATTCACTGCAGGTTTCCCTTAATAGAATCAAACTGGTTAATAAGTGCTAATACCGGTAATACAGCCCTCTGTACTTTGACCTAAATTCTCCTCCTGCTCCCGAGGGGGTGGACACAGGAGGAGCTCTGCAGTATTTCCTCCGGTGCACGGACAGCAAGGATTAACCCATAAAGGCAATCCTCATCCGCTGTGTTTTGGGAGCATTTTGAGGTCTAGGCTCTGTTGTATCAGGTACTGTGCAAAATCCTATCCATAAACTCTGATCCCGAGCTGCCCGTGGTCCGTTAGCATCCAAAGAGTGCTCGGTCTCAGTCCCTGTTCTCCAGAATGACCTTTTTCTGCTGCATGCTGCCAGTTCAGAAAATCAAAGCTATTTTTATTTTTTTAATAAGAAAATAAGAATTGGCACAAACAGTTTCCTATGCTTGGTAATTGCACAGACAGTTTGGGTACAAAACAAGAAAGCAAACATTACTGTGAAATTAAGGGCAGGGGGGAAGGTGCCTTCCCCCCCCCCCGCCCCCAAGGAGAATATCCAGAAAAATCTGATTGGTGTAAACACTGCAAATGCCATTGCATTTTTGTCAGGTTCATTTGGCAGGTCAGGTTCAAACGAAATGGTTCATTTAGTTATTTTCATTGCTACATAATCCTAGTCATAGTTTCAGGTATACGAACCCCGCGTGCTTCTCTAGGACGTACGCAGAACTGCAAAAAAAGCAGCTCATGCAGGAAGGCGTATGGCAGAGTGAGGTGATTCAGAAGGGGGATTTGGGGTCAAACAAGGCAATTTTACTCCGACTGGTCCCAATCCCAGCAAAAGTACGCGTTGCCCAAGGAATTGGTCCTGAAGTACTTCTCAAGTAGAAATGGGCATCACTAGGCTTCAGGGTTAACGCTCCAGGGTGCTGAGCAGGGGGAGCATTTACAATTATGAGCTGGTGCAGCGGTGTACGGCACTACCACGCTTCCTCCTCCCAGCTCAGAGAGAGGAGGAGCTGCCGCGCTCCCCGTGCTGACCTCCCGCACGGCTCAGCCTGCGCTCTCCAGAAGAGTTTTGGCAGCAAAGGGGAGGAAGGAAGGAATGTAGACTCCTCCAGTCACCAAGTTAATGGGTTTCAACGTGTAATTAGTGTCATTCGTGAAAACCCATGTCTTGTCACCACTCTAAATGTGTTTAGCTTCTGTTTCCTCATTATTTTGGGATCTCATTTTTCCGCTAGATTAAGGAGATATTTATTTTTTACCCCGTCATAAAAGCCCCTCCCATGCGAGTGTTCAGAAATGATTAAGAGATGATTGAAAACCTCTTGGCCTGCTCTTTGCATGTTAAACATTTGCCTGAGGAAGGACAAATATCCACTATAGAGTTTGGAAGTTTGACAAAATGTGATGTATCGAGCAGAGACTAACAAACCCCTGATTTGCATCTAGTCCTAGGTACGACAATTCTTTAGGACTACTTATGCGTAGTGACCATGAAACCAATTAAAGACTAATTTTCCTGTATTGGCAATCATAATTTGAGGGGATTTCAGACTGCCCTGAAAAGCCCAGAGTCATACACCCCGAGGGAGCTAATTTAAGAGATTAGTCAGCACACACACTCGTTATCATTATTGGGGAAGAACAGGTACCTTGAGAGGTAAAGTCAACTTTGAGATAGTTGGTGGGGAGGAACTCTTTTCTCTCTCCACTCTCTCTGTCCCTATCAGAGAAAACCCATTTCAGTTGATGCGGTAAGAAAACATGACTTGACATTTCCGCTGCTAACCAAAACTGAAACATTAAATTTTTTTTAACACCATTGCACCGGTATGGCAGGGTACGTGGCCTCCTGCAGCCAAGGCAGTTTCTGATGTCCCCAAGCCTGTTCCCACCTCCACCCCAGGCAGAACCTGCAGCAGCGATGGGCTTCAGGCACACCGTGGCTGCCCCAGCTGGGTGACCTAAAGAAACGCATTCAGCTCTGCAAACGCAGAGATCTGGAGTTACACATTAAAATAGGGTAAGAGAGCAGAAACATGTATTTTGATTTGATTTTTATTTGCAAGCCAGCACAATTGCAAAGTTCTGAGGAGGGATGCACTTTCTTTCTCCTGCCTTGAGACAGACAGAAAGACTTAGGAAATGCCACAGAAATAAACTCTGCAGAGAAAATGCAAGAATTGAACAGTTCAGCTTTCAAGAGTCAGATAATGGCAAACAGAAGGTTGAACTTTTCCCCTCGTGTGCATATGCATCATGATTCATTGCATACTCCTCTTATGCTATTCCTCAACTATTGCAGTATGCCATAATTTGTCTCAAGAGGCAAACAGTAGTTTGCAGAGCTGCATACTTGTCTCCGAGCGGCAGGGCAAGCCTGAGTTCACAGCACATCACATCCCCTTCCCTATGCCCAACATGCTGCAAAGAACGGCAAGCTTGCTGGCGTCGGGGAGAAGCAAGAGCGGGGCTGCTCCCTAAAGGAAAATCCAGGAAAATCAAGCAACAACACAGGAACAGGGCAAGGGGCAAGTAACCCGCACTCAGGCTGGGCTGAGCTCAAGTGGAGACCATCAAAGGTCCCAGGTGAGGCTGGTCAGGGAAATCAGGGTCTGTTAAGTGCCCCAAGCTGGTGCACGGATGTCCTTGAGATGTGACCACTTGACTGGTAGCTTCAGGCATTGCAAGCCCTGAAGCCAGTCCCCGACGTGCAGGCAAGGCTGGCTGCATCACCTCAGACCAAGTGACCTGATCCATGGCTAAGCTGAAAGCTGCACCGTGCACCACTCCGTGCAGGATTTGGCCCCGTGAGATGAGAAGCGGTGGTAGGTTTGAGTCGCTTCTGGCAGCGACCCGTGAGGAGCTCGTCATCCCCAAAGCACGGCTCAAAGAGCCTCGCTAGAAAAGAGGAGCCTGAAGTCATGGCTTTGTATCCACATTCTCCCCAGCCAGTTTGGACCAGTGAAGCCCGACAGACTGGTATTGCTAATATCTCTAAAAAAAGGTCCCTGAGCAGACTTCTGAGAGAAGTCCAACCGGGATGTCAATACCGCTGAAGTCAGCATAACCCTGATCTCAGCGGAGTCTGCTGCCCGGGGAGCCTGCCTGTGCGCAGGGCACACGCTTCCCCGCTGCTGCACGCTGAGTAATCAGCTCTTCCCATGCCGATGAGCCCCAGGAGACGAGCGGCAATCTGCACTGGGACTCGCAGTTCTGGGAAGCGCAGACCTCCTCTTTCAGAAATATCTCACCGCAGGAGTAATACCGCTCAAATCTTGCAAGTAATAAAAAGTAATGGGAAACAGATGCTGCTGTACCTTAGATTAGAATCTATGTTTAGATTTCCAAGATAATTTTTATCTCCGATACTTTGGCTAATGCGAGGCTGATATGATAAATGGATTTTCTACGGAGTCTGAAAACAGTGCGCCTGCTTCAAAATGCAACCCGATACGCAGTTGTCTCCGGCAAAGAGACAGAGAAAAGAAACAGAACTGGCCTGAGCGAGGGTCGGGATGGAGGATGTGTTTGTTACATGTGTGAGGTCAAATGACCCCGGACCAGTGCTGGAGGAGGAGGAGTCACATCTCCCCTCCCTCCTGCCCTAAGCGTGGTGGGAAGGACTATCCCTCGGGGCTCCCTGGCGGACAGGGGTGTCTCCCCAGCCCGGGACATGACCCTGGGAGAGCCAGGGTCACTTCTGCAAGAAAGTGAAACCAGGGTCTTTAAATCCCAAATGGAGAAAGCTCAAATACCCCCATAAACCACCTTAAAATCAGCCACAAATAGAGAGAACAGGCTACCACACTCCAGCAACCATATTTCCACTGGCCTTCGGCGCTAGGATGGGGTACAGACCTCCCTGCACATCCACATCCTCCTTAGCTTACTGGAATCCTATTTTCTGAAACCTACTTTTTCTCCACAAGTGCTCTGACACCCTTCACTATCCCCTCTCCCCATTACCATGCCTCTGTTGAGGCCAGGCACAGTTTGCTGCCATGCTGCGACTGCCTTTTCCCACCTCTTTTTCACCGTCCCATTGAAGCAACGGCCACAAACGATGGATACAGCCTTTTCTTGGTCTGCAGCCAACAAGGCGAATAGCAAACATACGTGGCAAAAAAAAATAATATGGGG